>OX457028.1:52633179-52970679 GCA_949752745.1 Protula sp. h YS-2021
GAGGTCTCTGTGCCCAGCTCTCGTCCGAGGCATCCGCCACAACACAGAGCTCCTTCTCAGAGTGGCGTCGTGCTTGAGTGGCGCCTCATGACGCCCCCACCCGACGCCAGAGGTCTCTGCGCCCAGCTCTCGTGCGAGGCATCCGCCACAACACAGAGCTCCTTCTCTAGTCTCGTATTTATTTTTTGCCTCAATATATTTGCATATCACATGTCTCATTTTGCGATTTGTTTTTGTTTTCTTTTTTTCTCGCAAAGAACAGCTTCACATATCACGTTGGACATGTTTAATCTGAAACCGTTTTATATGGAAATCTTTTGAATTACAATGTTGAATAATAATTGTTATTCTTTTCCCTTGATTTTCTAACTGAAGTTTACGTGATGAATTTTTCAAAACGTGAATACTCAAGCCCTGGACAAAATGGGCACACCTCCAAATAGACACAACTAGATCAGACAGTTCGCATATACATCAGTGGACATCATTAGAAACCTTTCCTCTGCTTTCTTTCTCAAAAACTTGCAGGTGTGCCTCTTTGATGGTGTCCATACCAACTGGCCACCGGACAAGTGGCAACCGGACAGTCGGCCATCACATAAATGGAAAACCCGGACAAGTGGCCACCAAACAATATTTTTGAGAAAATATTTTATTTTGCTAAATTTGCTATAACAGTTCTGATGGGTAGTTGTAAAAGAACCAGAACACAAAAGAACAGTGCACTAAGGTACAAAACTGGCCTAAAAAGTAGAGCGGCCAGTTCACACCAACATCAGTGCATCTGAGCATGTCAAACATTTGTATTAGCCAGTCATTGCTGAAGTCGGGTTAGGGAGAGGGGGTCGTAGTAACCTCACTAGTGAGTATCTTAGTCCTTAATTCCTATATACGTCTAGGTACGTGTTAAGCACTGTGAAATATGGTCACTATAAACTGTGATTATACTTTGCGTCTTGGCAGCGAAAACAATGCTATGTTCAGCCAACCACGAAAACTTGTGCACTTGTTAACAAAAGTACCGCCTACACTCTCTCCCCGCTGCTCATTAAACCGCGCTCGCGCAACCCCTCACCTCAGGACGGCTCTGCATCCCCCCCTCCCTTCCCCCCCCCCCTACATCTCACCCACTCATCAATCTGGGTGTTACCGAATCTCCTTTGCCCAAAATTTTATAGGAGAAGCGGGTGAGGCTCGCGAGTTTGCAATTACGTTTAGACGTCATATGACGTCACGCTTTGTCCAATACAAGGCATAATCTGAAGCTGATCCGGCTTGTTGTTCTCCAGTTAACGAAGTGAAATGTCTCCACAACACGTTTTGACGCTATATGACAATGCGCTGCGCTATGTATGATTAACACAATGCGAAACGTCAAATCCACCCAAGGTATTATTATCGTACCAAGTCCGCAGCCGACTCCACCTTTCGTTCTGCAGTTCAGAGTGATGACGCATTTTTCACGTTTTGATGTCATATGACGTCACGCGTTATCCAATACATATCAAATACAAAAGGCATTATCTCACTAAGTTTGAAGCTTATCCAACTTGTCGTTCGACAGTGTTCCTGTAAACAAAGTATAGTGTCCAAAACATGTACTGACGTCATATGACGTTGAGCCACCTACACCAATACATTACGAACCGTCCGAATGCAGGTAACACCCAAGCAAGAGACAAAACAAATAAACCACCCAATGAACAGCCGAACAAACATGTGACTGACGACATAGCAAGACTTGTCCAGGGACGCTGGTGTCAGATCAGCGAGACTTAACCATGAAAATGGCATAGAGTTACCAAGAGCAAAGTTATTAGAACAGCAACTGCATCCACTAAACTAGAGCAGTGTGTATAGCCCACATATTCCCCATAGGCCCCCATCAGTTAAACAGGGCCATCAATAGTCAGTCAAGAGCTGAAATTTTCCAAGTCCAGCTGGTCCACTTTCCTTGGACGAACCTGGCCCTTTTTACAATACCGATCTGTTTGTTCCCATAGAAGCTACATACCACGTTTCATTAAAATTCTTGCAGGAGTTTTTAAGTTATCGAGTTAACAAGCTCTTGATGACAGACCGACCGACAGACACGCGATGGCTCGCATATATTCCCTGTGGAGTATAAACCAAGTCACACTTCGGCAGTTCCCAAACCTCTGCCACGCCCATGTGCATCATGTACTAGCCGATACAAGCGCACCAGATACCTGTCCAGAAACAATGCCAACAGTGTACGTTCCGACTGTCAGAAGCATACGTATCGTTGGTTTTAACAGGCCACTAAAACCCATCAATTAGTCTCGTATCATCATTCGCTCCAATGGCAACACACGTTTGCGTCGTCAAAGATACTGGGGACAATAATTACCATGAGCAAATACTGAGCAGTGGATTTCATTCTCCGTCATCAAAAACCGAAGCTGGAGACACCGCAGACCAACTTTGATAATGAATACGTACAAAAGAGTCAGAGAAATCGTGATAGCTGGCTACACAACTCTCAGCTGTGGCATAAACTGACATGGCATTTTTCGTTCTTTTCACCACCAAAAGACGCCAGAATTTACCGATCACGTGATTAGTCAGAGACACACCAGACCGGGAATAAGACGAATACAGTCATGTTTAATCACAGAATAGTTCCAGGCTCTGTTGCATAAAAAAAGAAGACAAGTAATGCCGTATGGGAGTGCTGCAGTGACTACTTGACCGGCGGGAAATGAGGCCAATTCATGCAGCTTGTAACGCCGAGGGTATGTGCCGGGCACCGCTTTACTTACCTGCGCTTAACTTGGTATGCCATACTTATATTTAAATGACACTTTCTCTTTCATGTGCCAGTAGTCTGCTTCACTTCCTGTATCTGACACTTCACCACGCCCCTATGTGTAAATGACATTCCCGTCTTATTCCTCATATGACACAATTCGCCCCCCATGACTCATTCCTATCAGAAACTCCCCCTCTCCTCACTTAAATGACACTCTCCTCCACCTCACGCCAACACTTAAATGACACCCCTGTCTCATATCAACACTTAGATGACACTCCCCCACCTCAGACCAATACTTAAATGACACACCCATCTCATATCAACACCTAAAATACACTCTCCTCCACCTCACGCCAACACTTAAATGACACCCGCATCTCATATCAACACTTAGATGACACTCCCTCCACCTCAGACCAACACTTAAATGACACTGTCCCCTTTCCCCCTAGAGCGGTCAGTGCACCGAAAGCATCAGCGTACAACGATATATCACATACTTTCATTCGACACCTATTTAATTTATTGCTTTGTAAACAAACAAGTGTCTTCCGGACTAAAACATATATGTTTTCACCATTCACTTTCCTTTCAATGAAAAAAGAATAACTTTCTTTTCCTGCAAACATATCATAATTCAGTATCAAATTTTCAAGGAATACCCAAAATTATACATGGAAACGACCACCAACCTGATCCGAAAATTTTCAGTATATAATTATGTTCCATTTTTAATCACAGTACACCCCCTCCCGCACCACCACATCCGCCCATGTGTACCTGTGTACCAATCACACGTCTCTGTAGCGTGGGCAGGGGGCGGTTCACTTAACCTTGTCCAGTTCACAAGTCCTACACTAACACCCCGTCTAATTGACAAACGTGCTAAGATGAAGAAATAAGTGTCCTTTTGTGGCTGAATGAATGATTACGTAACACTTATCACTGAGTAGTGCACCAAAAGGAAAGACACTGTGAGAATCATACAGCTTCCATAGGTAGCTGTACTTTGCTGCCACTGTTCTAAGCGTACTGTCTCAAGAATGCAAAATTGAACAACAATCTTCTACAAAACGCTGAAATACGCAACACAGTTTGATCGCGATGCTTTGTTAAAAGAAGTACGGGTAAAATGAGGGAAGGGGGAGCTAGAAATGCTTTACGTAATGTGCCATGGACCCTCCTTAATTTGCTGCACGAGCTTAAAGTTTAACAAACCCCATTCAACTTATTCAAGGATTAAATTCAGCAAATTGATCTGACTCTGTCATCGAGTTATTTTGCTTGACAGATAGCTGTTTTACATAATGAATTCGGGACAAAATTCGACAGAATATTTCGGACCTTCCAAGCAACAATCCCACCAAATCCCAAGCAGTTCCGATGTTCAGCGGTCGAAAAAGTTCGCAAATACAACTTTTACGTAATGACTTCATTTTATCCCGTGCGTCAAAAATTGGCAGAACCGTCCGATTGACCGACGGAATACCCATACAAAGTTTGAAGTAGATAAGACTTTCCGTTACTGAGATATTTTGCACATAACATTTTGCTCACAACATACCCACATATTACGTAATGAAGTCTATAAGGGTCATCCTTTGTTCTACTCACGAAAAAAATTGAAAGAATCTCCTCAAACACCCCAGCAACAATCCCACAAAATCTGAAGGACCTCCGATGTTCAATAGCCAAGAAAACCTATCTTGCAAAATTTTTACGTAATGACGTCATACGCCTTTCTTAACTTTGTTACATGCGTCAAAGTTGACTCGTTCGTTCTGCTAGCGTCGCGTTTTTTATGAACTTAACCACTCAAGTGATGGATGAAAAACGGGTATTTTCTCTGGCCTTATCCAATTCAACGCACTAGAAATCTACAATTTAGACAGGACTACACGGCAGCATTGCTGCAATATTGAAGGGACATGTCACGGAATTTTGCACTTTATTTCAGGTCCAAACTACATTTTACTACCTCCACCCCCACCCTTAAATTATCCTTTTGTTCAAGACAAACAGACGTAAAGTTAGTTACATGCAATAGATAACACCTTATTATTTAAAATAACAATGCATCAACCTGATAAGAGTTTAGATATTTTTGTCTTGGGTAAAATAAGGCGCTTTCGACTCAATGAGCATTTTCTGGAATAGACTCCTAATGCTCATGCTGATTAATATATATAGAGCAGCAAAGAAGTTTTACGGTTATAAGTCAGATGTAGTTTGGCGTGTTTTTGAAGTGTCTCAGAAAACTAAGTTTCGGTGTTTACTGGCACTGTCACATTATCATATATCTTATACTGCTGATTATACCCTAATTACAGCACACGGCTTTGAAGCTGTACCCAGTGCTTCACACCATTTCTTAGAGCAGAAGGCGATAATCTGACAGTAGTACGCGGAATGACGATAGCCATGTATTATGACAACAGATAAGCCCCTTTATTATCGTGGCTGATCAGCCAGCCATAGTCGGCTGTGTAAGAAAACGCGACAAGCTAGGTGTGGAGGTGTTGGATGATGAGTGCAGGCAACAAGGTCAATGAAAAACACTAGCATTTGACAAACCACGAAACTGATTGTACGCCATTTAATTTGGGATGAAAGGTGTTTTTAAAATGTCATTGCGTGAATGTGGGCACGGGAGGTGGGGGACCCGAGAGACATTAGCGACCATTCAGAGAGCGCTAAAAGGTTTTTCGCATCACAGTCCGATTGAATAAGTTACGCTGTCAGTGACAAAGAACAGCACTGACATGTCACGGTATGCGGCGAAGCCCGATGCTTTTCCCAACCACAGTATTTCCCGGGCCCCATTTATCTGGCACGTTTTTTTTTTTCAAAGAAAAAAAAAAAGTATTTATTAATTCCAGTCTGGAAGGCAGATCACGCCTGTGGCGTTTAATCACTCAGTTGCGAGGTATCCCATGGTTTTGTGACGGGGAATGGCATCACTAACCTCGACAGACCAGCCATGGCTATACCTTGATTGTACGAGAATCATTGCCTTCAGTGAAGGCAGCTGTCGCCATGGCAGAAGAATGATGACACGTCTTGTCATGGTACAAGAATGAAGACAAGCGTTGCCATGGTACAAGAATGAAGACAAGTGTCGTCATGGTACAAGAATGAAGACAAGTGTCGTCATGGTACAAGAATGAAGACAAGTGTCGTCATGGTACAAGAATGAAGACAAGTGTCGTCATGGTACAAGAACGAAGACAAGTGTCGTCATGGTACAAGAATGAAGACAAGTGTAGTCATGGTACAAGAATGAAGACAAGTGTCGTCATGGTACAAGAATGAAGACAAGCGTTGCCATGGTACAAGAATGAAGACAAGTGTCGTCATGGTACAAGAATGAAGACAAGTGTCGTCATGGTACAAGAATGAAGACAAGTGTCGTCATGGTACAAGAATGAAGACAAGTGTCGTCATGGTATAACAGTGAAGATAAGTGTCGTCGTGGTACAACAGTGAAGACAAGCGTTGCCATGGTACAAGAGTGAAAACAAGTGTCGCCATGGTATAAGAGTCAAGACAACTATCGTCCTGGCACCAGATTGAAGTCACTGCATAAACTCATCACAGACCCTGAACTGAGACGGTAAAGAGATTATCTGCAGATCAAAAGGCAATTACCTTGAAAGAAGCACTAAATGAAGCTACAAAAATGGGTAAAAAGGACCAACTAATTGACTTGAACGAAGTTCAATCAAGCAGAATATAAACTCAATAAAACAACTTGAATATGAAGAACAGAGATATGCCATGACAACTAGAAGGCGGAGCCCAAAGTTGAGCACTTTTTATGTTTTTTTTTTAATATATACTGTTTTCTTTCAGTTTAAGCATTCGAAAAATATGAGCATATATATTCTATTGTACATTGTGGTATTTCTAGAATCAACAGAGCATCTCGAAGTAAATCCGGGCAATTTCAAGATAACGAGTTCCCACTGCAGCTTTCCACCCTGACCAACCGATTCTTTTAGCTGAAGACACAGAGAGAATGTATGACGACACGTCTCTACTCTACTAGAGATGAATGCTAAAAGAACTTTTTCAGCAGATGAATGTGCAGTTACGAAACACCGCAAATTTGATCTACTCAACCACGTATCGCGGAAATTTAACTATGTGCTTGATTAAATCTCAAAGGGCCACGCATATTTGCTAAAAAAATGGTCGGGGCAGACGAGTTAGTAGTCTGTACCCCTTACACCATAAAATAACCGAAAGAAGCAGGAAGTTGGTCGTGCAAAGCCGATTCCTAATTCAGGAATTTAGGAATCATTACGTGACACTACTTGTCATGACGCTGCATCCGGTAACCGTCATGTGACATCGGTTGCCATGACGCGACATCGGGGAATCATCACGTGACATTGGTTGTCATGACGGGACATCCGGGAATCATCACGTGACATTGGTTGCCATGACGCGACATCCGGGAATCATCACGTGACATTGGTTGCCATGACGCGACATCCGGGAATCATCACGTGGCATTGGTTGCCATGAGGCAACATACGAGAATCATCACGTGACATTGGTTGCCATGACGCGACATCCGGGAATCATCATGTGACATTGGTTGCCATGACGCGACATCCGGGAATATCATCACGTGACATTAGTTATCATGACGGGACATCCGGGACTCATTATGTGACATTGGTTGCCACGACGTGACATCCGGGAATCATTAATAGTTCATGTATAGTTCAGTCGAGAGTTGGCAGTGAACATTGATGCTTAACTGAACTAGAGCGACCAGTGTGCCTCAGCACACTGGTACAGCTAATTAAGTTACCAAGCACTTGTACCATTTCTGTTGTTTCTGGGCACTGGAGATGTGGCATATATATATCTGTATCTGTAAATAGAAACGAACTACAGGAGGGGGGGGGGGGGGAGGATGACTTGTGTCACCATTACTCAACAGTTCCCTAACAGTTCCACAAGTTATCAAATTGCACTGTTACATCAACACCATTTGTCAACCATTAAGACTCGTGTCGGACTGCTGGTAAACTGTAATAACGTTAAATTTCCTCTCAGTCTGCAGTTTCGTGGCTCTGAATACGAATTTATTTTTATGAATTACACAAATTTTTAAAGTCTGCCGTGATAAAGAGAGGGTTCATTAGCTCACAGTTAACCATCAGTCAAAACTCCAAATGCTTTTAATCGTGCTTTTAAACCCAGCCAGAAATTGTCAGCCATGACAGCAAGGCGATTCACGTAGACCCTGCCGCTGGTTACACACCTTTAACATCAGGCAAGCTCTATATAACATCCTTACATCTTGCTCTATTCCCCTAATTGCTCCCTCCTGGTCTATTGAGCAGATTAAGCACTTTTTTAACACTTATACAGAACTCCTGTCTACTGCCACTTACTCACAGCTTCTCAGATTTAAATAACTTCACAAGACAAGAAAATACTTGTTGACACTTGGCATGACGAAGTCTTGCGAAGAGTTATATGCTTTGGTATTCGGGCACCCGTGAAATTTTCATCGTTTTTTTTTCCTTCACAGTCAACTTTTTTCGTCATTTTTCATCACAACTCGCAGAAACTACTGGTCCGATGGGCACCAAACTTTGGAATAATGTAAAACTTGATCTAAACGAGTTCTATCAATACTTTTTTCATTATTTAACCTTGTTTGTAAGGTCAAATTAATACGCAAAGAGAGGGTATTTTTTTCTTTACAGTCGCCCGTCATTTTTTCGTTATTTTGTCATCACAACTCGTCAAAAACCACTGGTCCACCAAACTTTGAAATTATATAGAACTTAATCTAAACGAGTTCTATCAATATTTTTTTCATTATTATGTTTGTTTTCAAGGTCAAATTTATACGCAAAGCCAGGGTATTTTCGCTGCCTTTAGTGCCCGCATAGTGAACGCTCAGAACAAAGCAAAAGCTCACTGTGCGCTATTGCAGTTACATAACACTTTAGGCCTCTTGCTGTAAACACTGTGCAGGCTTTGGGGCACACACCGTTCAGCAACCCGAGCTGAGTATATGTTTCCTATGCACGGCCTTCGAGATTTTATGTTCCCAGAATATCAATAAATACACACTATACAATGGAAACCCTTGTTGCCTGTAGACCCAGTATCTTCTGTGGATCACCACAAAAAAGAGCACAATTAAAATATATTTATACTTTATATATTGTCTAATCCTGCAATCATAACAAAATGTGTCGTGGATATACATTAGCTGATGCTATTTAACACTTGACAAGCCTTTGGCTTGCAAGGGTTATATGAATTTGTGAGAGCAAAATTCGTCCTTTTTTTTTCTTCTTGACAGTTTTTCCGATTTGTTGTGTCTTCTTCGTCTCTGACACTATGGGCGTCACGACCATGAAACTTGGGACTTATGAAGAGCTTGATCTGAACATGTGCATATCACTTTTTATTTTCGTCTTTGATTTCGTTTTCTTTGTTAAAACGACATGTGAAAAGAGTGTATTTTTTGCAAATAAATGCGTAGCATTTAATGACAGCACAGAATACACATTTGCTCAGTGAGCTTTGTGCGAGCTCTCACTGCGTAAATAGATAGCAAGGCGTATGCCTGATCAGTCAATAAAACTTTAAGTCAACAACAGCCAAACACTACTCGGCTGATAAGACGTATTCAAGCTGTGTTGTTTACAACATATTATTCAAGAAAAAAACCCCTTAAAGGAAGTATTTTTTGCGTTTTAATTTTTGTCAAGTGTTTACTATTTCGCTAGCGGAATGAGCTTCTAGTTTGTTTTGCTTTTGAAGAACAGCCTAACTATTGGTAATGAAAATGGAATGTTCAATTGCCAAGTGTTCATTTCGCTAATAGTTTACGAAATTGGTACTCGTTTAATTTATACTGTCCAAAAAAGTTAAGCACCCGCCCCCTCCCCGATTTTATGTATGGACGTTAAGACTTTTCCAGCACGGAAAGCAAAGGGCATATAGGTAAGAAGGAGCAGGTCTTCATAATCCTTTGATTAGCCTCCTTGGAGACCAATAATGCGGTAGGGATTGGGAAGCATGGTTCAATGTCTAGTGGGACCACCGGCGGCTGTAATGACTTTGTTCAGGTGGCCAGGCATGCTATGGATGAGCTCTCTGATTTCTTGCAGCGTTGCGTTTTCCAATTCTTCCAGCAACGCAACGTGTAGTTCCTGTACGTTTTGCGGTCGAGGATTTCTTGATGACACTTTCCTTCCGAGGACATCCCAGACATGTTCAACTGGGTTGCAATCAGGACTTTTGGCAGGAAATGGCATCCACTCAACATTGTTTTACTGTGTCATGAATTCCCTGATGACTCTGGCTCTATGAGGTTTTGCATTGCATCCAGATAACGGAAATGGGCACCAAGTGCTTGCTTACCAAACGGAATGGCAATATGGCGCAGAATGTCATCTCGCGGTGAGGGTATCGTCCATGATGTGTAGCTGTGCTTTACCCTGATAACAAATTCCAGCCCAAACCATGGCGCTCCCACCGCCGTACCTGTCAACGTGACGGACGAATCTCTCGATGTAGCGCTGCCTGGTAGGACGCCACATGCCCATTGTTCCATCAGAAAAACCGGACGTTAAAGCGAGATTCGTCCGTGTACAGCACTGTTCGCCAATTGTTAGACCCCAGTCTCTGTGCTCGTTTGCCCACTGCAGTTTTGCTTGTTTGTTGGCTTCAGTTAGAATGGGGACAGTAGCGGGTCTATAGTTTCTAATTACAGCTTCTGCTAGTCGATTCGGATGGTCCCCTCAGAGAGATTAAAACAGAGGTTACGACGGAGATGACTATAAATCTCTGTGGAGCTAACAAACGGATCCTGTCGCGCTTGATTGGCGATAGGGTTGGCGATAGCACGGTCTTCCATGGGAAACTGTGGCCGATGGACGGTCGGCAGGCGGTCTGTCAACAACATCGTTTGTTATTTCATTGTGGCTTTAAAAGCGGTGAATAGACTATCCAGCATCAGCCGACAACCAAACAACTCGCCACCGTTCTTCTGTAGTCACGGGCGCCCTTTGCCCCGCGTTTGCCCACCGCCTAGCCAGTGGTCGATTGTGTTTCTTATGTAAACCATGTTTTAAACCATGCGTTTTGATGTGCGTTCCCTCGATACTGCCCTTTTATAGGGAACACGTAGACAGTCGACAGACAAAACATGCTAACGGGCGACAGAGAAACTCTTTGAGTTGCTTCCGAAATCTACACCTTGAAATCAGCATGTTTGTGTGGAAACCAATCAAGAATTGACTTCACACCTTGCAGTGTAAGAGTCTACGCTCAATATTGCATTGAAAATTGTATTTCAACGAAAATCATAACTTTAAAAATTATGCTTTACTGTATATGTCTATGACAGGGGGGGGGGGGGGGGGGTGGGGGGGTGGGTGGGTGGGGGTTAACTTTTTTTGGACAGTATAGTTACCGCATTTCTTGACATTGTTATACGTTCTTAGTTTATGTTTGACCGTGTTATTGACCGGCAAGCCCTATCGGCTTGCTATTCCTTGGATTCTGTACTTTATGGCCCACACAAGAAAACATACAGTGACTAGAGCAGGCTTGCCGGAGGTTGTTTTAAAAAAAAAGTACGCAAACTGCTAAAAAAAAAGAACGCTTGATGGCAAAAAAAAGTACAAAAAAAAAGAACGCTTTAGAAAAAAAGTACAAAAAAAGTACGCCAAAAATGTTGAAAATCAAAAATACAAAGATAAAAAGTGTCCTAAAAAAGCCTCAGAAATAGTTTGTATGCGTTTTTCTTGAATAAACAAGAACAGCTGTCAACGGCAATAATAATAGATGTACGTATTTCAAGAGGCGATAAAATCACCAAAACAAGCATGTCCAAGGACATGCCTCAGCCGAGTTACCGAATAAGGAAAGAGAGAAAAACTCTGAAACGAATACTGTTAGGCCAAACAATGGAGTACTTTGTTTCTGAACGTAACTTTTTCATAATTTTAATACACAAAAACGTGTTTCCCCGGATGGAAGCTGCCCGAAAAGGGATGTTGGAGAGGTTGGGTTTTCAAGATTCATGTATTTACCGACATTTACACAATTTTAGAAAAAAATTATTAAAATTCCCCCATTCCGGCATTTTTTTTGTCATTTGCGAAAAAAGCAAAGACCAGGTGGAGAAGTACCTAAGAAACTTCTGATTAAAATTTTATAACTATTTGAAAAAGACTGAGAGAAATGAATAGTTTGACAATTCAGTTATTTACTACCATTTATTCCAGCTTTTGCCAAACTTCAAAGTTCCGCCATTTCGGCAGTTTTTGGCGAACCGCGAAAAAAAAAAATAGCCTGGTAGGCGAACCCCTGGGGAACATCCCTTCGTAACATCTAAACGATTGTAGTAAAACTGTAGGAGGAGTAGCATTTTAAAACTGGGTCAAAACGGGCACAAAAAGTGCCGCCATTTTGTCCGTTTTTCGTCACTCGTCAAAAAAGTAATAACCGGGGGGGGGGGGGGGGAGACCACCCAGGGAACATTCCTGCATAATATCAAAACGATTGAAGTAAAACTGTATGAGGAATAGCATTTTAAAGAAAAAGTTTAACATACGCCCATACATTCAAGCCCCCTATAGGGATACGACTAACCCAGTCCGACAAAGTCGGCTGGGTTATAAAACCACATAAGTATTAATTTCCGCTCCCATAGTTCAAAATTTTAAGAAGGTAACATTATATTCCTAGCGCTAGTAACGATTTTAGTAAGAATTGGTTTTTCACCAATATTTCCACCATTTTTCCGAATAACGCAAAAACAATAACTAGGCAAGTGCCAATGACCACTATCTTTAACAAAATTTCAAGACAGAACCAAAGACTGTTTATACTAGTAGCTTAGTCTTTGACAGCATCGCCATTCCTGTGGTATGAGTTTCACTTTTCGTCAATATTTGCGCCAATTTTTCCAAATTACGAAAAAGTAATGGCCAGGTAAGTACCAATGATGGCTATCTTTATCTAAAATTGGAAAACAGCAATAGCCAGTTAGGCAGTAGTTTACGCTACTTTTACTTAAAATTACAATGCAATGAGGCTATTTTCCCGGAGTTCGTAAAGAATTTACTGAGTTTTTTTGTTGTTGTTGTTGTTCGCCAAAATTTTCGCCGATTTTTGGCCAATCACCAAAAAAAAAAAAAGTAATAGCAAGTAAGCCAGTAATATTGCCTGCTACCTTTCCATGAAATTTCAAAAGAGTAAGACTATTTTCCTGGAGATCAGATTTTACTGGAATCTTCTTAGTTTTTCGCCAAACTATTCGCCAATTTTTGGCGCATCAACAAATGTTGTAATAGCCAGCTAAACAGTCAGGCTTGCTGCCTTTACTTGAAATCTAAAGACAGTCAGACTATTTTTATGGAGTTCGTCAAGATTTTATGGGGGGTTTTTTTTTTTTTTTTTTTGGTTTTTCGCCAAAAATTTTTGGGAATTTTTTAGCCAATCACCAAAAACGTAACAGTAGATATTAAGGCTTGCTACCGTCAGTTACAATTTCAAGACATTAATACTATTTTCTAGGAGTTAGTTAAGGTTTAACAATTTTCAAAAAAAAAAATCACCAAAAACGTAACAGTAGATATTAAGGCTTGCTACCGTCAGTTACAATTTCAAGACGTTAATACTATTTTCTAGGAGTTAGTTAAGGTTTAACAATTTTCAAAAAAAAAATAAATAAATAAACAATTACGTTTTTTCTCCAATATTTCTGCTAATTTTTTGGTGAATCCCTTAAACAACTAATAGATAGGTGGACATCGATGCACCCTACCTCCCACCAAAATTGTAGAATGTTTCCATGAAAACCCTAGGAGATACTGTTTACAGAAAATTGGTTTTTGGCCAATATTTCTGCCAAGTTTTGGCAAATTCCTAAAAATTTAACAACCACTTAGGTAGTAATGTATGGTACTGCTATTTAAAATCACAAAGCAATGAGACTATTTTCCTGGAGTTCTCCAAGATTTTACTGAAATTTCTTTGGTTTTTGGCCGCTTTTTGCCAACCACTAAAAATTCATAGCCAGTTAGGTAATATTGATTACTGCCATTATTTAAAATTTTGATTGATTACTGCCATTATTTAAAATTTCAAGGCAGCAACGTTACTTTCCTTGGAATGGTCAAGATTTTACGAAAAAAAAGGTTTTTAGGGCAATATTTTCGCTAATATTTTTTTGCTTTGCGCCACAAGCTTAGCCAACGTTTGGCCAATCACCCAAAAAGTAATAGCCAGGTAGGTAGTACCTCCGGCTACCTTCACTTTAAATGTCAACACAGTACGACTATTTTCCAGCAGTTAGTAAAGTTTTTGCTGTATTTTTTTTTGTTTTTCGCCAAAATCTGCATCAGTTTTTGACCACTCACCAAAACAAGAATGTCCAGGGACATTGTGACCAGCCGAGATCTAGTGAATCTATGAATAAGCTTGTCTGGTTGCTGAAAGTGGTAGTCACATTGTACAAGTTTGTCCAAGGACAAAGCCCCAGCTAACGTAAAGCGATAAAACCAAATCCGGCGTGCTTGAAAATGGCAATTTCCCTGAAGAATTGGGCTTCAAAGGACGAGATGGCAATGGGCTAGCTAAATAATTAATTTAGCAACGGACCCGAACATAGACCGATAAATACATACAAACATTTTTTTCCCAGAAAAATAACTTCGAACAACGTATCGAAATTGTTTCTACACATGTGTACTGTTAACATGTACTGTCGGACATACACAATTAGTTCAAGCAGCAGAAACGATCAAAACGACCAAACACATGTGCCTTTTGAAAAGAAGAAAACGCCGCGTCTAAAACATCACTACTTAAGTTTAATGTTTTGGTATGTATTATTTTGCTGGGTTTGCATTTCCGACCAGTGCGCATGTTTATTTAACTTGCGTTGATACGCGGTTCGCATTTCGGACAACTGCGCAAGTTTATTTAACTTGCGTTGATACGCGGTTATTATTTCGGACCACTACGCATGTTTTATTTAATTTGCGTTGATAAGCGGTTCGCATTTCGGACCACTACGCATGTTTATTTAACTTGCATTGACGCGCGGTTTCAATTTTGGACCAGTGCGCACAGTTATTTAACTTGTGCCGATGCTCGGTTCGATTTCGTACCAGTGCGCATGTTTACCAAACTTGCGTCGATGCGAGGTCCGTATTTCGGACCAATGCGCATGTTTATTCAAGTTTGGCGGATCGCCTAAAACATTAATTTTTCATGGGGGGCCTAACTGGAGAAGAATCGTACAAAATTGGAAAGGAATTCAATAAAAATTGTCGGAGAAGAAGCGTTTTCCAATAAACGCCAATAAATTAAAAAATACCCCTCAAATCGCCAATTTTTGCCGGATCGCCAAAATGAGGAATTTTTCAAAAGAGAAATAACTGGAGAATGATCGTACAAAATTTGAAGAAAATCTGATCGAAATTGTGTGAAAAAAAAGCATTTTGAAAATTGGTGACCATAAAATCACAAATGTCCCCTATTTGGCCAATTTTTGGCAGATCGCCAAAAAGAGTAAATTTTCACGACAGGCCTAGCTAGAGAACAATCGTACAATATTGGAAAGGAATCCGATCAAAATTGTGGGAGAAGAATCATTTTCAAAATTAGATACCAAAAAATTAAAAAATGTCCCACATTTGGCCAATTTTTAGCAGATCGCCAAAATGAGTAATTTTTCAAAAGAGGCCTTGTGGGAGAAGAAGCATTTTGAAAATTGGCAACAACGAAATTACAAATGTCCCCTATTTGACCAATTTTTGGCGGATCGCCAAAAACAGTAATTTTTCAAGAGAGGTCTAACTAGAGAACAACTATCCAAAATTGGAAAAGAATCCGATCAAAATTGTGGGAGAAGAAGCAATTATAAAATTAGATACCAAAAAATTAAAAAATGTCGCCCATTTGGCCAATTTTTACCAGATCGCCAAAATGAGTAATTTTTTGAAAAGAGGCCTTCCCAGGGAATATTTGTGCAAAATATGAAAAAAATCTGATCAAAATTGTGGGAGAAGAAGCATTTTGAAAATTGGCAACCGAAAACTTTCAAGTGTCCCTCATTTGGCCCATTTTTGGCGGATCGCCAAAAAAATAATTTTTAAAGAGAGGCCTACCTAGAGAACATTCGTGTAAAATTTGAGAGGAATCCAATCAAAACTGAAGGAGAAAAAGCATTTTAAGTAAAAGTTTACACACGTACATACGTACATACAGACGACGGATACCCCTCTATTGATAGGATAAGAACAGCCCGACATAGTTGGCTGGTCTAAAAAGTAATAGCCAGGTAGGCAGTAACGCCTGGTACCTTCACGTAAAATTTCAAGACAGATTGCCTTCCTGGAAATGCTTAAGATGCTACGAAAAAAAAGGTTTTTCACCAATATTTTCGACAATTTTTGGCGAATCGCCAAAAAAGTTACAGCCAGGTAGGTGGTAACTCTCGCTACCTTCACTTCAAATTCAAACACGGGAAGACTATTTTTCAGCAGTTAGTTAAGATTTTACTGAAAATTTTCGCCAGCTGGCCAAAATCACCAAGATTAAGATTTTACTGGAAAATTTAGCCCGTTGGTCAATCACCAAAAAAAGTAATAGCTAGGTAGTAGTAAAGCCTGCTAACTTCACTTATTATTTCAAAACAGTAAGACTAATTTCCCACCAGGAAAAGATCTGGTTTTTCGCTAATATATATTTTCGCCAATTTTTGGGGAATTGCCAAGAAAGCAATAGCCAGGTGAAACTTATATGCGCCCTACCTTCCACCAAAATTTCAAGACATTAAGCCTAAAATCCTGGGAGAATATACGATTTTTCAACTTAAAAGCGTTTATTCGCACATACTTTCAACAACTGTTATATTCCTGCTTCTAAAAAAAAACGCTGGGGCTAAAAAAAAAGAACAATAAAGTACGCTTGTGGAAAAAAGGTACGTTTTGAGGCAAAAAAAAGAACGATGCGAAAATAAAGACTAAATCTTTAAAAAAAAGTACGATCCGGCAAGCCTGCTAGAGATCGAAAAGCTCATTATGACTTTTTAAATAACGTTAATGTAAAGGTAAAAATTTTGTTACGTTTACTTAAATTAAGTCAATATATTATTAGTATTATTCGAAATTTTCCAAGCCAATACCGATGCCCTGTGCAATGTTTTTAACACTATCCGGTGAGGAAAGAAGGGAATTGACTGGGATGCTTTTTAGCCGACCCCACTCCCACAATACCGAACGATCCTAACACAACAATGATCACTAAATGTTCATCTCATAAAACAAACGTACATGATATTTGAGACACAAAGTATTACCCTGATGAAAGCTAAACACAGAGAAAAAGGATGACATTGCACCAGTGGCCTGTAATCCACTTTCTGACAGCGCCTATTTGTTCTTCCTTTATCAGAAGCTCAGATGTTGAGCAGTGACAGACTACGTGTATATCTGATTAACAGACATACAGCCAGTGGCTGCTTTATTGCAATCGCACGATTGCACCCCGCACTACTCAACTCCTGCTTTCCTCAAGACTGCTGCCAAATCCGGAGCATGTGAATGCCGGAGCATGTGAATACCGGAGCATGTGAATACCGGAGTGTGTGAATGCCGGAGCATGTGAATGCCGGACAACTAAAGAATCTCTTCTGTTAATCTGAATCAGTGTGCAATTTTCGAGCATCCGAAAATCAAAACTAGTCTTTTTCTTTAAATTGTGTGGCCTGTCGACCCTCGATATGGCACCTTTATCTACTTGTGAACGCGCGAGGAACCTGCGAAATGGCAATTTATTTACTTATTACTTGGAGTTGCATGACTTGAGCTGTTCATAATAATAATAATAATAATAATAATAATAATAATAATAATAATAATAATAATAATAAAGACAGCAAAAAAAGTATTACGTCGATCTTTCAGTCAGAGATTTATCCTCTGCTTGTGTATACTTTAACCAAAATCTTGTCGCAGATCTCCCTGTAAGCCTGTTTCAGTTGATAAAAAACGTCCCGAAATCAAATCAAACAGTTTCTCTTCTCAGGCACTTTGAAACACCCACTAAAAGCAATTTGCTAAATTTTGGAAACACGCAACACACACAGGGCTAACGTAAAGCCACTAAACCACTTAGCGTGAGAACTCCCAAATATCTGCCCCGTAAATAGCCCTCCGGCAGTGTGCACCTAAATTCAGTTATGGCTAGAAAAAGGCAGAAATAAGGAAGGAACAACGTGCCTAGCCTAAGCGATCAAAAAGCGCTGCCAATAAGAAAATCGAATCTCTCAAACACGAACGTTATAAGACATTGTGACCTGGCCAAACAAAATTTAATGGTAACAAAAAAAAAATGCTGTAGTTTTTGAGAAGAACCTGTTGTGCGGACTTATAACAAAGGAAAATTTTGAAAACTTTTCCACTTTGGCATTTTTTTTTTCTCGAATTATAACGAAAGACTGGATAACATTGTCACGGAAAAGTGCAGAATTTTTATCCCTCAAAAGGATACTGATACAACAGCAAGTTTAGTACACGATTGTTCAATGAGATCTGACACTCATACGGGAGAGTGCTGCAAAAACATCACACCATCCTCTGAAAGCGAAATCGGCCCATGCATCACATCGCACTTTGCGGGACAAACGCAATGACGTGATAATACGACACACTGCACAGTGATGCGCCTGTACACAAGAAGCTCTTGTTATAAAAAAATGAGATCTGTTGATGGTTGTAAGCACACTGAAAAAAAAGCCACACTGCTCACATTCACACAGGGCGACATTCAGACAAACATAGAAATAATTCAATAGCTAGTTAATGAGAATTTGACAGAAACTTAATAGAACCCCCCTTTGTCATCTACTTTTTTTCTATGGGCTCTCACGGGGTATGAGGCCAAACTGCATCCAGCTGTGATCACGCTGCATGAAAGTGCGTAAAGGCCGACTTAGGTAGCTATGACATAGGACAACGGTGAACTAATCTTTACAGAGACACGATCCCCCGTGTAACGCGGATGACCTACGAAATCGGTGCTGAAGTCGGTTTGCGAAAGTGACATACTACTGCCATTTCATCACGTCTGGACGACACCTTCAATTTTACAGACAAAATTGGATCAAAACACCTAGTTTTACCAAATTCTATCCGAGTATGACATTTGAGAATAATCAAAAAAAAAAAAAAAAAAAAAAAAAAAAATCGAAAAACAGAATTTTATGAATGCTAATTTTTACCAAATTTCAGAATACTGTCATTTTGGCAATTTTTCGTGGACAAAAAACAGACGTTTCACACTACAATATATGTTCTAGCCGTGCGTGAAAATTCAAAACAATCCGACTATAGTTTCGGAGATATATGCCGGACACGCATGCGGACAGACGGACAAGCTCACAACTATATCCATCCGTTACACGGGAGATAAGAGGCAAGAGTGACTTGCGGCAAACGAGACTCAGGGCAAGGGTGACCTACAACGGAGACACCTGATAGGGACAAGAGCGACAGCGGAAGGTGGCTCAGACGAGTAGAGCTGGTGCGCAGGCCATCTCGGGACAGGGGTGGGAACGGGAAAAAGGCAGCTCGAGGCAGGGGCTGCTAAGGACAAGGGTGGCTCGAAATAAGCGAGGAAAAAAGGGTGGCTCGTAGTAAAGACGACGAGGGACAAGGCTCGGAGCAGTGACTCGGGAAAGAGCAGCACGGAAAAGGGTGTCATCTCTGACTTTTTACACCTTCCTCCTCCGCCTTCATCGATTAAGGATACGGGGTTATTCTAATACAGGTCTTCATGTATTTTTTGCTCAGAGTCAAAAAGGATTTACTCATTTTGTTCAGAAACATTCCTGACATTTCAGACTTGCTGCAGTGGTCTATTCTCTTCCTTATGACACTGTGGCATGTCCCGGCTACATGTCCTGGCTGCACGGCCCGGCTACATGTCCCAGCTACATGACCTATCTTTATGTCCCGGTTACATGTCCTTGCTTTATGCCCCGACTACATGTCCCGGCTGTTTATCCCAGCTGCATGTCCGGGCTGCAGGACCCTGCTTCATATCCCGGCTACACGCAGTAGCTGCATGTTCCGCCTGTACTGCTTCTTTAACTGTCAGTTAAAGTGGCCACGTATTTGGCTATTTTATGAAGACTTCTTGATTGCTGTACCAATCATGAGTTGTACTTGGCTCCTTTATCACTCATTTAAGACTAAGAAAATGAGAATTGTTACTTCGTTTAAAGGTGACACAAAAAGGCTGACATGATGACGAAGCCTTGTAGCGAAGCCTTCTGTGCCACTGCTAGACTTTCGCACCAAGCGGTACGTATAAAGTGCGCCTTCTGTGCCACGGCTAGACTTTCGCACCAGGCGGCGCGTACAAAGTGCGTCTTCTGTGCCACGGCTAGACTTTCGCACCAGGCGGCGCGTACAAAGTGCCGTCCACACGCCACTTCAAGGAAGCAGACTTGAAGCTTAGGGACTCACTAATTGTGCATAGTTTAAACTTAATTTTTCCCTCACAGCAATGCAGCAGCAAGTAATGCAGCACTATTAATTAGCATTTTATTTATCGAAAATATTTTCTTCTTTTTTCTGTTTTTGTTTTGTATTCCCCCCCCCCCTTTTCTTCCCAGTGAGTTCACTAACTTTCTACAAGTCACTCATCATTTTCCCTTGCAGATACCCCCCCCCACCCCCCCCCGTACTGTGTCGTCGCCTGTCGTAAAGCAGCGTTTCGTCGTCAAGCGTTCCGTCCGCGTCACACAAGCTTGTACACGTGACGCTCGTGTGAATGCAGCTAGCTAAATTTGGTACGCAGAAAGAGAACGCTTGTTTTAAAAAGAAAATTGGAATGCAGCTATCTATAGCAACAGCTGACATTTAAAAAAAATGTGAGGGCTTTGATTTGGATCAGTTAAGATCCGCCATCGGCGAGTGTAAATAACTACTTCTTAATAACAGGATCTTGTCAGTGGCCTTTCATTATGTATAACACTATTGAAATGGCGGTCTTTGTGAAATACGAACAACAGAGGATGCAAGACGGATACAAGAGCCTACCGCTTCTGTTCACGGCGGGTTGTGAAAAAAGTCTCATTGTTCCAGTTTCAAAAACAGAACAAATGAGATCCTTGTTTATACAGTTCACGGACCAATGATATTAACACGCAATGACACACAATTACTAGGAACCCACCCGGATAAACCAGAGAAGGCTTTTGAAGGCAAGAGACGAAAGTGGGGGTGGGGGGGGGGGGGTGATTAAAACATAACTGTTTCAGAATGAGAACCACTTCCGTCGCAAGCAGACGACAGGCAAGGTCACGTGACATCAAGGCGCCAGGGAAGAAAGCAACACTTCGGCTAATCATAGCACAAAGCTCACGAAACTAATGCCATGACCGACCCCCCCCCCCTCCTCCCCAACCCCCTCCCACCCTACTCCCTCGCTTGTCACATCTTTTCAGAGCCTGGCAAGTACTCCATCTCTGCAAAGCCAGCCACAGCAGAAACGTCTCGCATTCGACGAAGTCTCGTCTCATTCAAGCCACATATTAAAAGTCCCCAAGTAATTTGAGGTATCTCGCCGTCCTTATCTGACTATGATAAATGCGTACTTGGATACGACTTGCTTTCCCGGCGAAGTGGTTCAAATACGCCGCATATAGCCAACAGACTGCGCATGGGCAATATCCAATCTCACAAAAACAAAGAACCGATCCATGTCATCAAAATCTGATCATCAGCACTGACCCTGAATGACCTCTTAGTTATTAAAATCTAATCAGGATCACCAGGCACCCATATGAGTGTCCATATGAGCGCCCATATGAGCGTTTCATCGATATCATTTCACGTGCTTTGGAGGAACGCGTTCCCAATACACACAGCCCCCACCCCTATGGCAGTGTGGAAAGTAAAAATAGCCCAGCGGTGACCTTGAATGACCTTCAGAGGTAATCATGGTAACAACATATAGACATCATGCTCTATATGAATGCGTGACGAATCGACTGACATACGGATGGACACGTCTAATACACTATGCACCTCCAGACCTAGCCAGACTCTCTGTATGATTGAAGCACTGAGCCAGGATTGTTTAACAGACCAGCCGAGACGCTTCGGTGCACTTCAAAAAGCACCGATATTTCGGGAGTCACCTAAATTGGCCAAGTTTAACCGACAGACTAAATTCATATCTAAAGAATCTATCTTAGAAGGAAGTAGGCAAATGTTGTTTTCTGCTAAAGCCCGCGGCTTCTTTCAAATCTTGTCCATATATCAGAGAATCCGTCTCAAGCGCAACGAGAACTAACGATAATATCATTAAACTCCTTTTTTTATTGGTTAATTCCGAAGATGCCTCAGTAACCCTTTGGGGGGGTTTGAATGGATCTAGATTTTTATATCATATCAATGGCCATAAATTCTAAAGTCCAATTTCTCATTACAAAGGCTGGGTACAAAAAAAAAAGAAAAAAAAAAAAAAAAAAAAAAAAAAAAAAGGGATTCTACGAGCATGACGGCACAGGAAAAGAACTGCCAGTAAAAACCTCATCACAAAAAGGCAAGCAAGAAACATCAGTTACAAGCGACAGTTATCAGATTCATTCTGTTCTTACGTACAAAAAAAGAAAAGAAAAAAGATTGCTCACAAATGAAGAGTCTGGCGATTACATGACGTAGCTTGAATTATCTCCGCATCTTTTTCTGTGGTTGTTTTTTTTTTTTTTTTTTTTTTTGAAGTTGTTTTCTTGACAAAACCTCAATGCCCTTAACGCATTTTTTTTGTTAAAAAGAAGTTCTCTTTCCTTAAAAATAAATAATCCTATCTGAATCACGTTTGAATCGTAACTGATTTGCGATTACGCGCATTACTTGAAAAAAAGTTGGACTAAAAAAAAAAAAAAAAGTCCGAAAATGACGTAAGCAGTGAATTGTGAGTAATTACGTTAAAGATCAGGAGGAGGTACGGAAAACGCGTAACTCCTGTAACGTAACACTATCATTCATAAAAACCAGGGCTAATCTTTGCTCCGAGACTGTTTCCTCACACACGTACAGTCCCAAAGCGAAGTCAACATCAGACAGCCAAAATTAGCAAGGAAAAAAACGGTTACCACATCCCTTGTAGTGGTCGTCATCTTTGTTAAGTTCTGTTAACGGTTGTTTCCCCAAAATCAAACCATGAATGATATTACCCAACTCATCAATAACGAAAATTTCACGAAACCGCAGTTGTCAGATTACAGTCAAGATAACAACCTGACGACATTTGTCCATCAGTTAGTCGCCCTGGTCATTGTGACTGCAGGTGGCGCCATCATGAACCAACGACTACTCGAATCTCCATAGCTCCTGTCATCATGTCCTGCAACCCTGAACTCGCGCTAATTCCAAAAATGTCATTTTTTAAAAAACTTTTTGAACTGATGCACCACTTGCATTAAAGAAAATATTTGTGCTACATTAAGACTAAAAAGCTCAAAGTCACACAGTACCCCTTCTTTGTCGTCGCTTTGGTCCAACGGGTGAAAAATGAACCCTAAATCCCTCTATTTCTAACCGTTTTCGAGATAATAGTCAACTTCCGGTATTGATCTTGGCCGAGAAGGTCAAGATCAAAGAGGAGCCTCTTATGTAGCGTTTTTTAGGACGAAAGATTTGAAAATGAACTCAAAATCGCTTTGTTTCTAACCGTTTTCGAGATAATAGTCAATCACTGGTTCTTGGCCTTGACCGAGAAGGTCAAGATCATCGAGGTACCTGTTAAGTACGTTGTTTAGGTCCAAAAGGTCGAAAATGAGCTTAAAATAGCTTTGGTCACGTGACCTTTGACCTTGAACCTCAAGGTTAAGATTCAGCATGGAAGGTTACCCACTACTGAGTACTTTTTACATACTAAAACTAGGATTAAGCACTTTTTATGGAACTTTTCGCGATTAATAGTCGTTTTGAAAAATATTCTGACCTCACTTTGACCCTGACCTTTGAGGTCAAGGTCAAAAATATTTGCGGTTTCACTGAGACCTGATGATTGTCTATAATTGTACCGAAATAAAGCTCCGCTGACTCAAACGCTAGAAGATTTCTGGAAACCATTTTATGGAAAAAATAACTTTGACCTCAATTTGACCTTGAACTCAGAGGTAAAAAAATTGCGGATTCAACGAGATCTCGCCACCCCCTACACGTGTGCCAAATTTCATCTCCCTCTGTCAAAAAGTGCAGGAGTTTTCTGGAAACAATAAAATGGAAAAAAAGAAAGAAAAAATTTGAAAAAGGGCAGAAATTTCCAGAAAAACTACAAATTTATACCCAGTTGCAAACGAAGATTGCAAGTGGGAACGAAGTGATTAAATCGAAATTTTCTTTCTAAATCGAAATTTTCTTTCTTAAATAATCATTGCAGCCCCACACAAGATAATCAAGATGACGTTCTATCTATCTGCGATCCTGTTAAATGCTGGAACCTCAGAAATATCTCGCCGGAGATCAACAGGATCACAATTTCAATTCCAGCGGGATCCCGATCAAGATTCTGACAGAAATGATATTCAGATAATACTTCTTTCCGCCTTAAAATTTCAATCCCCCTCCTCCACCTACCCTCCATCCATCCATTGTCCGGTGGTTGCTACTATCTGCCACACCATCGAGTACACAAGCCCCCCCCCCCTCCCCCATACACACAGTCCGTAAAGTAAGCAATCGCTGACAGTGAAAGTACAACTGCTCCAGTAGCCGCCTGTCTATTAAGACATATCATTCAGTTGGAAGCACAAACTAGTACGACATTTGTATTAATTACGTCGCTGAAAGAAGAGAATAGTTTGGGACAAAGTGGAAGATGCCCTTTTCCTTTTTTTTCCGGGAAATGTTTCTCAGGCACGTCTGTTAACTTGAACCTGACAACTGAATAAGACACAGTAAAATGACACCATCATTTATATTACTTAAAGGATTATGACCTTGCGCGGAAGTTAACTGATGGCTCTCAGCCAATCACTGAAGAGCCTTGACAAGAATACTGCTTGTTATTTTGGTTTTGACAGATACCTAAGCTCTTGACCAATCAAAACGAAGCATTCGGATTTGCATTACACATTCAATAACACTCACATATATTCTACTGTTAAAATGTCTTTGGTTTTGTCGGGTTTAAAAACAGCTGTGAATAGTTTTGTTATTGGAGAGTGGGCACAAGGCGGGCTAACCGTGCCGAGAGTGGGCGGCAGATTGGACTGTGTGTAGATCAGCTTTGAGAGTGGGCACAGAGAGGAGCAGAATTGTCTCCCCTGTAGCTCTGCTTTACCCGCCACATGGCACACATGGAATTGTTTATTTGGTGTTTAACGTCCCGTTCATCAACCAGGATGGGTGTATCAGGACGCACTTGCTAAAAAAACATGTGAGGAAAAAGAAGGAAGAATGAAGAAATAGTAAAAGAAGAGTTAGAAAGAAAGAAATTCCGATTAGGTCGCTTCTTACGCCATAAACGGAACAGAACGCAGTGGGTGTATTCTTGAGATTAACCCCACCCCACCGGGACAAATGGAATTGAAATCAGTAAACAGCCATCAGGTGGCGAAATGAAGCCCGAAATCAGTAAACATCCAGTGGTTGAAGTGGCGGAGTTCAAAATCAGTGAACAATGGCTAGATGGCGTAGTGGAGCTCGAAATCAGTGAACAAAGGCTAGATGGCGTAGTGGAGCTCAAAATCAATGAACAAAGGCTAGATGGCGTAGTGCAGCCCGAAATCAGTGAACCGCTAGATGGCATACTGGAGCCGAAATCAGTGGACAGCCAGATGACATACTGGAGCCGAAATCAGTGGACAGCAAGATGGCATAGTGGAGCTCGAAATCAGCGAAAAAATCAGATCTTAGATGGGACAGTGGAGCCAAACCTGTCAACAACGCTATATGGGGCAGTGGAGCCAAACCTGTCAACAACCGCTAGATGGGGCAGTGGAGCCAAACCTGTCAACAACCGCTAGATGGGGCAGTAGAGCCAAACCTGTCAACAACCGCTAGATGGGGCAGTGGAGCTTGAAATCAGCAACCTGCCACTAGATGGGGCACAATTTTGTGGCACAATAAAAAATGTAAACACTGCATTACGCACTTGACGGTTGGCTGCTTGGGGTGGGGGAGGCAATATTCAACAGATACATCATCACTAACAGCAACCACTTCCGTCATTGCTGCCCAGTCAACTGCTGTGATCACGGTCAGTACACATGCCAAAATAACCATTATCCGCCTTTAATATACGATCATTACAGCTGCCGAATGGCAAGTCCTGCAATCAACGCGCAGTCCACGGCATAGACTTCTGTTACATTTAATACCAATGGGAGGTGTATACGAAAATGAGCGCATACAGTTAGTTAGCATTGGAAATGCACGTAAAAATGCATGTACGCCTTCCTTGATGGGACCTCTCCATCAACTAGGTACACACCGGCGGGGGTGGGGGGGGGGGGGGGGGGTTGGTGTGCGGATGGTTATGTGATAGTGGGTGACGTCACTAATTTCTGTGCACGTACTTCACGGATGGCTTCGCATCTAAAGGTATTTCACATTCTCACCTGGTGGGTGACCAATTTCCTCCCCTCTCCCTCACCTGCCATGCCAGAAATCCCTTGTACTCAACAGTGAATTGACACTGATTGGGGGGGGGGGGCAATGGCATGGTGGGGTGGGGGGAGGTATCAAATGCTTTTTATATCTGACCTTTAATACCGTTTTTTTGTTTAAACAAAACTCCACTGCTTCAATTTTCTTTGACCTTTTCTTTTTCTAAACTTGTAAACATGTAGTTTTGCTAATTACTCTGGTGAAAAGCGGCATTTAGCGACTTGTTGTTGTACCGCAACACCGTACGTGAACCTTCACAATGCTAACTTCCAAGTCACAGACAGTAGAGTGAAGTTCTTTTTTTTCTTCTGTCATGAGGTGTCTTTTTTCCAGACTAACACCAGCATATCTGTCGTCCACGGTTCAGTACTCCAAAGTTTATGAGCGAGTCTGTGAGATCCCGCGAGGACACATCATTCCTCACTAGGCCCCCCCATTCCGTGCCAGTGACTGACTTTAATATTCATTTGGTATGATGCATCTGGTGCCGAAAAAAGTGCAATAAACTACATTCGTGTTGTCTCGCTCGAAATGTCATTTCACATAAGATCGCATTATCGATAAGTCACAGGCTGGACCTCAAATCGTTGCAGCACTCGTGCTCCTGTGGCAGTGCCCCTGTGACGTTCCAATGGTAGTGCACCGTGAAGGCGCTGCCGTGACAGTGCCCCTGTGACTATGCTTTTTTCCCCCCGTCTTCCTGTGACAATGCCATTGCCACCGCGCTCCTCTTGACGCGCTTTTGTGCCTTATCTACCAGGACGGTGCTGCCGTGACAGTGTCCCTGTGACCTTGCTGTTTTCTGGGGTTCCTGTGAAGACGCCCCTGCGACCTTACTCATTTCACGAGCTTTCCTGAGGGATCGACCATGACAGGTTCCTGTGACGACCCTGCGACCGTGCTCCTTTGCCAAGCTTTCGGGCCGTATCTGCCATGATGGTGCTACCGTGACATTGCCCCTGGGATGATGCTGTTTTTGAGGGTCCCTGTGACGAGCTTTTGCCCCCGATTTTGTGCTCCTTTGACGGTGCTGTCGTGACAGTGCCCCTGTATCGATGCTGTTTTCACGTGTTCCTGTGACAATGCACTTGCGACGGTGCTTCTGTGATGAGCTTTGTGACGAATCTACCATGACAGTATTTAGTAATGCTTTTACGTGTTCCTGTGACAGTACTGCCGTGACGTGCTTCTGTGACGGTCATCCCATGACAGTGCTCCTATAATGGTTTCCCTATGACGTCATTTGATAGTTTAACAATTGGAACACTGGTCAACTCTACCACATCCAGATACTGTGCCCACCTCTGACAGCTCTGCCACATCCAGCCATTCTCCCACCTCTTCATTACGTCACCGCCATGACAACTCTGCCACACCCGGGTACTACCCCACCTCTTCATTACGTCACCGCCATGGCTACCCCATCTCTCCGTTATGTCACCGCCTAACAATTCTGCCGCATCTGGACACTTCCCCCACCTCTTCGCTACATCACTGGCATGACAACGGCACATAAACACAAAGCTTTCTTTGTTATGTCACAACCACCCTTGCCCGCCTTTCCTCACCTTACAAGGAGGGCTATTCAGACCAATATAGCTCAGTGTTTACGTGTGACGCAAGTCACAGGTACAGTGGAACCCACTTATCTCGAACTCGGATATCTCGAACACTCGGTTATCTCGAACAAATTGCCAAGTCCCGATGTTTTTTCCTTATATAAGTCTTATAAACTATCGGTTATCTCGAATTTTTTTATCTCGAACATATTTTGAGCTGAACATTTTTCATATTTTTGACAGAATTTGGCAAAAAATGACTAGAATCTCATTACAAAACTCGAACTTCTCGAAGTTATTTCTTTATGATTTAAAGTTATAAGCACAGCGGTCAGATCAAACTTGAAAATATTGTTTGAATTGATATCAGAAGGCATACATCTATTGAACTTTCATGTTATTGAAACAACAAAGCCCTTGTCAATCCAAGGTTGAGAACATGTCACTTTTCGATAACCTAGTTAAACAATAGATCAGCCTTGTGATTAATGTTGAAAACACTTACGTGATTTTATTTGTGTATTTTGTGAATATCTTTTATGAACATATTGTATTTTAACAATTTTACCGATTTTATCAATAAAATATGAATTGAATTTTGTTTCTTTTACTATTTTATAAAAGCTTTCTTTATAAAAATTAATCAAGGTTATTAATATTTCATTAAACATCATATTTTTTAACTAAATCAGACACTTACTATAAAAAAACTAACATATCCACAAACATATGTAATATCATGTGTTTATTCAAATATCTAGGCTAAGACAATCATCTCGAATTCAAATTTAGTTCTATCGGATATCTCGAACTTCGGATATCTCGAACAAATTTCGCTGGTCCCAGCCACTTCGAGATAAGCGGGTTCCACTGTATATCTCATTTTGAGGAGAAACTGCGACAAACGTTACAAGTGCGTGTCAAAGTAAGATATGTACGAAAAGCACTGCTTTCGCCATAACCTTCCTGGGTATTGTCGGGATAATTTGGGAGCTTGAAAGTGGCTGGGTGTTGCACTTTCAACGCACCGCAAGTATAACTACATGAGGACTTTTGCTCATGAGTTTGTAAAAGCTTAGAATTATATTTCTTCCGGTAGTTGTGTTGGGTAATTATTTTTTCTACAGCTTTTTTACCTTTTAGTTACACGCCACCAATCCGCTTAGACTGAAGCGAAGCGGGCAGGACGTCACTCAGATACAACGTGGCCTGCACCAAGCGGCCTGCATGTCATTCAGTCACCAAGCGGCCTGCACGTCATTCAGTCACCAAGCGGCCTGCACGTCATTCAGTCACCAAGCGGTCTGCACGTCATTCAGTCACCAAGCGGCCTGCACGTCATTCAGTCACCAAGCGGCCTGCACGTCATTCAGTCACCAAGCGGCGGGCACGTCATTCAGTCACCAAGCGGCCTGCACGTCATTCAGTCACCAAGCGGCCTGCACGTCATTCAGTCACCAAGCGGCGGGCACGTCATTCAGTCACCAAGCGGCCTGCACGTCATTCAGTCACCAAGCGGCGGGCACGTCATTCAGTCACCAAGCGGCCTGCACGTCATTCAGTCACCAAGCGGCGGGCACGTCATTCAGTCACCAAGCTAACCGAACTGTACCTCGCTGCTACACAGCGATGCCGCCTGCACGTCATTCAGTCACCAAACTAAGTAGCCTGTACGTTACAGAGTCACAGTGAAACAGTGTTCACCTCATTCAGTCACCAAACTAAGTAGCCTGCATCTCACCGAGTCACACAGCGAAGCAGCCTGCACGTCATTCAGTTCCCAAACTACGCAGCCTCCACGTCACTGAGTCACACAGCGAAGCAGCCTGCACGTCATTCAGTCACCAAACTAAGTAGCCTGCACGTCACTCAGTCACACAGCGGAGCGGCCCGCACGTCATTCAGTCACCACGCAAAGCGACCCGCACGTCATTCAGTCACCACGCAAAGCGACCCGCACGTCATTCACTCACCACGCAAAGTGACCCGCACGTCATTCACTCACCACGCAAAGCGACCCGCACGTCAGTCAGTCACCACGCAAAGCGACCCGCACGCTATTCAGTCAAAAACGAAGCGGTCTGCGCGTCATTAACTTCTTCGCACCCGGCACTGCAGTATCTGAGATGCAAACAGATCTCGCGTGGGCAGCATACGAATTCATTATTTATGAAAAATAATGGATCCCTAAAGAGTGCATAGACATTCTTGCTAGGTAAAAAAAAAAGAACCTTCAAGCTTTCCTAAAATTAAAATGCCCGAATAAACCCTACATGACATCGCATTGTTCCAGCCAAATGTTAGTGTAGTTAAATTGAAATCTTGGCCGTCAGCTAAAATTCTCCCGAAAGCTACTACATGCATTATACGTAATATGGCAACGATTGCTGATCGCGTAAAGCAAATGACGAGGAATTGGGACAGCAGGAAAAATCCCGGGCTGAAGTAATATCCAACAGGCTTTTGCCCTCACTGGAATCATATTTTATGTTGTATTAATAGTCTAAGACACAATATCAGCCACGCAAGCAGGAAGAAAGTGCTATATTTAGTCTCTAAACCCTCGTGAAACACACCTCCGCACAAATAAATGAAGTCTTATGAAAAGTGACCCGCGACGAACCCACTGAAGACGTTTTTTTATAGTCACTAAATACGCAGCGGGGAATCCCCGGATGCAATCTCGCTCGCTTAGAAGCTATTGATAAGCTGTTTAAACCGCGCCCCCTCCCTCACCCCCCCCCAAAAAAAAAAAAAACCCAACGCTTTACCATTCTTGGAAAATTTCTGGCGGTAAAAGAAAAACAAAAAGGGATTTTAATGATGTACTGTTTAAAACGGCACGATAAAACAAAGGACTTCAAATAACATTCACGATTTGCAATACTGTATATATAACATTGTATTGTTTAAAATAAGAATTCTGAAGCAAATAAGAAACTGGATATTTTTTTTGGTGGGCTATTCCGGAGTAGACTACCGATAATTCGAATGTCACAGAAATCATTGCTTTTTATTTTCATTATTTCACTATTTTATGTTGCAGACTATACAAAACAATTTATTTTCTTACCTTATAAACAGAAAAAATACGAAAAATTGAAAATACAAATAAATTTGTAAAAGCACCTTTGGCACTCTGTGTTAGTTAGACTCCAGCTAAACAATCCGCGGCATTGATTGAACTTTGGATAAAAGATTAAAACTGTTGCTTTATTTTTCTCTTCCAATAAAAAAACTAGAGCAGTGTGCACAGCCCACATATTCCCCACAGGCTCCCCATCAGTTAAACACGGCCATCAATAGTCAATGAAGAGCTGAAATTTTCTAAGTCCAGTTGGTCATTTTCCTTGGACGAACCTGGAACCTGGCCCATTTACAATACAGATCTGTGTTTGTTCCCATAAAAGCTACATACCAAGTTTCATTAAAATCCTTGTAGGAGCTTTTAAGTTATCGTGTTAACAAGCTCTTGATGACAGATCGACCGGTAGACCGACACGCGGTCGATCGCATATATTCCCTTTGGGGAATAAGAAAAACATGGAAAAAATCTAGACCAGTTGTCATAACCTGCAGATTTAGATCAAATGCCGGGATACCAAATATACTATTTTCTCTCCATACCGGAAGGATGAGGAAGGGGCTGGATTTTGTTGTTCCAACAATTACTTGTCCTTTGAACCAATACACACAACAACACTTGGCAATTTTATTACGGAGAAATCTAAAAATACCATTTTGCTCGCCACTTTTTTTTTTTTTTTTTTTTTTTTGAAAACAAGGAATAACAAAGAATGGCGAGCTTTAGCGACCCTCAACTCTCTGTAATAAGCTGTTCTTTCGCAAGAAATAAACTTCTCTGCAGCCGGAAATGTTTTTGATGACACCTCCAAGGAAGTAAGCCCCTTTATTTCGTAAAAAGCCCGCAAGCGCTACAGTGTCCCTTATGAGATGGAGATAACTTTCCTTCCATAGTCTTTTTGTAAAATGAGCTGTTTGTTCTAACCGGGTACAGTAATTTCGATTTTTTTTCTCTCCATTATTTCAAAAATAAGGGGGGAATTGACAGAAGGGTAAAGATTAATTGACTTGACATTTTGGCTATTGAACAGGAAAGCTAAAAATATCGAAAACATTATACCCTGCAGAAAGTACAATGTCCAGCCATTTTAAGCGCTAAAATGTTACAACTAACGACTGAAGTGGCAGAAACAAATCCAGTAGAGGCAAATGACTGGCAAAAGGGTGGTGGTGGGGGGGGGGGGGGGGGAGGTCGTGGGGGTGGGGGTGAAGAGTACTTCGAAGGAATAATTGTTTCAAAAATCACTTATATATACATCACTAATTTTCAAGTGTATTTCAAATATACCGTTGAAGCTTCAAATAGTTTTTAAAATCTCATATTTTTTTTTTTTTAGCTTGAATGAACATTTCGAACATCTCGCTGACTGTGAGACAAAGGCGGGTGGAGCTATCTTGGCCATCGTCTTTACTGTAAACTAAGGGATTATTCAACCAAGGACCGCCCACACAAAACCCTCCACCCACGCCCTCCTTTAAATGCCTTGCGAGGCACATCTTTACTGGGCGCGTCCCTAGAACAAAGCTCTAAATAGCGCCAGACAAATGCTGGGTCCAGATAGACAATCAACTGGCACGCTTACACAATGGGAGACCTCCAATCAAAATCGTGAAATTACAATTAAATGAACCGCCCCCCCCGACCTCCGCCCCCCCCCCTCCCGCTGCCAACTCGGTCCCCTTATTATCGCCCAGCCTTGGTGTCATTCCCATAATAACTACGGCAATCTTGCCGAAATGTTGACAAATTACAATCGTACTAAAAGCAAACAGACCCGCCAGGATTTTCTTTCGCGATGAGCGAGGCATTATCAGCGTAACCTTGGATTGCATAAACAAGGCGTTTGGTCTTTTCGTGGAATTGGTTCAGTGCCCTGCGCATCACCAATTAACCCTGCAACGCTTTCTTGCCTTGGCTTAATTATCGTCGTGGCCAAAGTGTCATAGCTTGTTATTTTCATGCCTTTTAGAAAAGCGAATTGTCGTTTTCTACTTCCGGAAAGAAAGAAAAGAGCCATTAAATACATTCTCGTAATGACTAGTGATGAAAATCATTGGTCGATTAGTCGATTCGATAATTAACATCTGCACAAGTAAGCACTATAATTTTTTGATTGCTTAAACAAAATGTTCAGCATTGTAATTATAACAGAAGAATCCATGGCAGTACGAAACAGAACTTAGGAAAAGTATAACTGCCAGATTTTTACACCTATTTCACTTTACATTTTAACGCTTTCCCAAGAATAATTACCAACTCACTTGGCACGCACACATGGAACCCCCGAAACAAAAATACCAGCCCACGTGGCACACACAGACAAGAAACTCCGAAACAAAAATACCAGCCCGTATGGAACACAGACAAGGAGCCCCGAAATAAAAATACCAGCCCGAATGGAACACAGACAAGGAGCACCGAAATAAAAATGCCAGCCCGAATGGAACACAGACAAGGAGCACCGAAACAAAAATACCAGCCCGTATGGATCACAACAAGGAGCCCCGAAATAAAAATACCAGCCCGAATGGAACACAGACAAGGAGCACCGAACAAAAATACCAGCCCGCATGGCACACAACAAGGAGCCCCGAAACAAAAATACCAGCCCGCATGGCACACAGACAAGGAACCCCGCAACAAAAATACCAGCCCGTATGGAACACAGACAAGGAGCACCGAAACAAAAATACCAGCCCGTATGGATCACAACAAGGAGCCCCGAAACAAAAATACCAGCCCGTATGGATCACAACAAGGAGCCCCGAAATAAAAATACCAGCCCGTATGGAACACAGACAAGGAGCCCCGAAATAAAAATACCAGCCCGTATGGAACACAGACAAGGAGCACCGAACAAAAATACCAGCCCGTATGGATCACAACAAGCAGCCCCGAAATAAAAATACCAGCCCGTATGGAACACAGACAAGGAGCCCCGAAATACAAATACCAGCCCGTATGGAACACAGACAAGGAGCACCGAACAAAAATACCAGCCCGTATGGATCACAACAAGGAGCCCCGAAATAAAAATACCAGCCCGTATGGATCACAACAAGGAGCCCCGAAACAAAAATACCAGCCCGCATGGCACACAACAAGGAGCCCCGAAACAAAAATACCAGCCCGCATGGCACACAGACAAGGAACCCCGCAACAAAAATACCAGCCCGTATGGATCACAACAAGGAGCCCCGAAATAAAAATACCAGCCCGTATGGAACACAGACAAGGAGCACCGAAACAAAAATACCAGCCCGTATGGATCACAACAAGCAGCCCCGAAATAAAAATACCAGCCCGTATGGATCACAACAAGGAGCCCCGAAACAAAAATACCAGCCCGTATGGAACACAGACAAGGAGCACCGAAACAAAAATACCAGCCCGTATGGATCACAACAAGGAGCCCCGAAACAAAAATACCAGCCCGTATGGATCACAACAAGGAGCCCCGAAATAAAAATACCAGCCCGTATGGAACACAGACAAGGAGCACCGAAACAAAAATACCAGCCCGTATGGATCACAACAAGCAGCCCCGAAATAAAAATACCAGCCCGTATGGAACACAGACAAGGAGCACCGAACAAAAATACCAGCCCGCATGGCACACAACAAGGAGCCCCGAATAAATATACCAGCCCGCATGGCACACAGACAAGGAACCCCGCAACAAAAATACCAGCTTAAATAGCAGACAGACAAGGAGCCCCGAAACAAGAGCAAGAAATTCTACTCCAGACAACACCGTATACAAAGTTATATACACAACACTATTATTTAAAACTAGAACCGTATTTCGCTAGCGAAATGTTTGACACTTGACAAAAATTAAAACGCAAAAATATTTCCTTCAATGGGTTATTTCTTGCATAATATAAAGTATTTTACAACATGCATACAATGGTCCCCCAGCCATGAAAACTGGTGGCAATTTATGGAATCTGGGGGTCATCGCGGCCCCAGCGAAAAAAATTAGGGGCCATTTCCTGAAACTGGGGGCCATGGCCTACGCCAAACTTATCCGTGTTATTATTATTATTATTCACAAGTTCTACACAAGTCGAAAGTTTCGTTGTCCTAGGGTCTATGGTGCCAGAGGAGAAGACGACACAAAAAATCAGGCCACTGTCAAGAAAAAAAAAACTCTTGACTCAGATTGATAACATAATACCAGCTAAATATATTAGCAAGCAACACAGCTTGAATACGTCTTATAAGCCGAGCAGTGTTTAGTTTTTGTTCACTTAAGGTTTTACTGACTGATCAGGCATACGCCGTGTTATCTATTTACGCAGTGAGAGCTCGCACAAAGCTGAGCAACTGTGTGGTGTTCTGTGCTGTGCGTTAAATAAACCACATTTACTTGCAAAAAATACACTCTTTTCACATGGCGTTTTAAACAAGAAAACGAAATCGACGGCGAAAATAAAAAGTGTTATGCACACGTTCATATCAAGTTCTACCTAATTCCCAAGTTTCGTGGCCCTAGGGGCCGAAGTGCCAGTGGAGGAGATGACACAGGAAATCTGATCACTGTCAAGAAAAAAAAGATACCAACGGCTGCTCGCACAACTTCAATTAGCCCTTGCAAACCAAAGTCTTTTTGGTAAACGAAAACGAAAGTTGAGCAATGGCATGACATGAATATTATCTGTTGTTCAATAGATAAATTTACCGCTCTGGCTGCAAACTGACCAGTAGTTTTTGTATTGTCATTTTAACAGCAATTTGCGGCTAAAAATGCCAGATGGCAAACCAGTGGCCATTTTGAGTTTTTCTATTCAACCGAAAACCAGTCCCAAGCTTGATTTTCAGATAGTCTACCTACATCTAAATTTAATAGCAAAATCCGAGAAAAAAATAACGTACTCCCACCCACTATGATAGGTCATCAAATGTTACAGGAAACGGATTATCAGGGCGGGAGCAACTGCCGGCGACAGACGGACAAAGAGGCGGACAAAACCCAAACCTATACGAGTAACAGCCGGCGACAGACGGACAAAGAGGCGGAAAAAACCCAAACCTATAGGAGTAACAGCCGGCGACAGACGGACAAAGAGGCGGACAAAACCCAAACCTATAGGAGTAACAGCCGGCGACAGACGGACAAAGAGGCGGACAAAACCCAAATCTATAGGAGTAACAGCCGGCGACAGACGGACAAAGAGGCGGACAAAACCCAAATCTATAGGAGCAACTGCCGGCGACAGACGGACAAAGAGGCGGACAAAACCCAAACCTATAGGAGTAACAGCCGGCGACAGACGGACAAAGAGGCGGACAAAACCCAAACCTATAGGAGTAACAGCCGGCGACAGACGGACAAAGAGGCGGACAAATCCCAAATCTATAGGAGCAACTGCCGGCGACAGACGGACAAAGAGGCGGACAAAACCCAAACCTATAGGAGTAACAGCGACAGAAGGACAAAGAGGCGGACAAAACCAAAACCTATATGAGTAACAGCGACAGAAGGACAAAGAGGCGGACAAAACCCAAACCTATAGGAGTAACAGACAGCGACAGAAGGACAAAGAGGCGGACAAAACCAAACCCTATAGGAGTAACAGCCAGCGACAGACGGACAAAGAGGCGGACAAAACCAAAATCTATGGGAGTAACAGCCGGCGACAGACGGACAAAGAGGCGGAAAAAACCCAAATTTAAAGGAGTAACAGCCGGCGACAAACGGACAAAGAGGCGGGAAAAACCCAAACCTATAGGAGTAACAGCCGGCGACAGACGGACAAAGAGGCGGAAAAAACCCAAACCTATAGGAGTAACAGCCGGCGACAGACGGACAAAGAGGCGGACAAAACCCAAACCTATAGGAGTAACAGCCGGCGACAGACGGACAAAGAGGCGGACAAAACCCAAATCTATAGGAGCAACAGCTGGCAGCAGACGGACAAAGAGGCGGACAAAACCAAAATCTATAGGAGCAACAGCTGGCAGCAGACGGACAAAGAGGCGGACAAAACCCAAATCTACAGGAGCAACAGCTGGCAGCAGACGGACAAAGAGGCGGACAAAACCCAAATCTATAGGAGTAACAGCCGGCGACAGACGGACAAAGAGGCGGACAAAACCCAAATCTATAGGAGTAACAGCCGGCGACAGACGGACAAAGAGGCGGACAAAACCCAAATCTACAGGAGTAACAGCCGCCGATAGACGGACGAAGAGGCGGAGAAAATCCAAAACTACAGGAGCAACAGCTGGCGGCAGACGGACAAAGAGGCGGACGAAACCCAAATCTATAGGAGTAACAGCCGAGGACAGAAGGACAAAGAGGCGGACAAAACCCAAACCTATAGGAGTAACAGCCGGCGACAGATTGACAAAGAGGAGGACAAAACCCAAATGTATAGGAGTAACAACCGGCGATAGACGGACAAAGAGGCGGACACAACCCAAACCTATAGGAGTAACAGCCGGCGACAGATTGACAAAGAGGCGGACAAAACCCAAACCTATAGCAGTAACAGCCGGCGACAGACGGACAAAGAGGCGGGCAAAACCCAAACCTATAGGAGTAACAGCCGGCGATAGACGGACAAAGAGGCGGACAAAACCCAAACCTATAGGAGTAACAGCCGGCGACAGAAGGACAAAGAGGCGGACAAAACCCAAACCTATAGGAGTAACAGCCGGCGACAGACGGACAAAGAGGCGGACAAAACCCAAACCTATAGGAGTAACAGCCGGCGACAGACGGACAAAGAGGCGGACAAAACCCAAACCTATAGGAGTAACAGCCGGCGACAGAAGGACAAAGAGGCGGACAAAACCCAAACCTATAGGAGTAACAGCCGGCGACAGACGGACAGAGGCGGACAAAACCCAAACCTATAGGAGTAACAGCCGGCGACAGACGGACAAAGAGGCGGACAAAACCCAAACCTATAGGAGTAACAGCCGGACAAAGAGGCGGACAAAACCAAAATCTATAGGAGTAACAGCCGGCGACAGACGGACAGAGGCGGACAAAACCCAAATCTACAGGAGTAACAGCCGGCGACAAACGGACAAAGAGGCGGACAAAACCCAAACCTATAGGAGTAACAGCCGGCGACAGACGGACAAAGAGGCGGAAAAAACCCAAACCTATAGGAGTAACAGCCGGCGACAGACGGACAAAGAGGCGGACAAAACCGAAACTTATCGGAGTAACAGCCGGCGACAGACGGACAAAGAGGCGGACAAAACCCAAACCTATAGGAGTAACAGCCGGCGACAGACGGACAAAGTGGCGGACAAAACCGAAATCTACAGGAGCAACAGCTGGCAGCAGACGGACAAAGAGGCGGACAAAACCCAAACCTATAGGAGTAACAGCCGGCGACAGACGGACAAAGAGGCGGACAAAACCCAAACCTATAGGAGTAACAGCCGGACAAAGAGGCGGAGAAAACCAAAATCTGTAGGAGAAACAGCCGGCGACAGACGGACAAAGAGGCGGACAAAACCCAAATCTACAGGAGTAACAGCCGGCGACAAACGGACAAAGAGGCGGACAAAACCCAAACCTATACGAGTAACAGCCGGCGACAGACGGACAAAGAGGCGGAAAAAACCCAAACCTATAGGAGTAACAGCCGGCGACAGACGGACAAAGAGGCGGACAAAACCGAAACCTATAGGAGTAACAGCCGGCGACAGACGGACAAAGAGGCGGACAAAACCCAAACCTATAGGAGTAACAGCCGGCGACAGACGGACAAAGAGGCGGACAAAACCTAAATCTATAGGAGCAACAGCTGGCAGCAGACGGACAAAGAGGCGGACAAAACCCAAATCTATAGGAGCAACAGCTGGCAGCAGACGGACAAAGAGGCGGACAAAACCCAAATCTACAGGAGCAACAGCTGGCAGCAGACGGACAAAGAGGCGGACAAAACCCAAATCTATAGGAGTAACAGCCGGCGACAGACGGACAAAGAGGCGGACAAAACCCAAATCTATAGGAGTAACAGCCGGCGACAGACGGACAAAGAGGCGGACAAAACCCAAATCTACAGGAGTAACAGCCGCCGATAGACGGACGAAGAGGCGGAGAAAATCCAAAACTAAAGGAGCAACAGCTGGCGGCAGACGGACAAAGAGGCGGACAAAACCCAAATCTATAGGAGTAACAGCCGAGGACAGAAGGACAAAGAGGCGGACAAAACCCAAACCTATAGGAGTAACAGCCGGCGACAGATTGACAAAGAGGCGGACAAAACCCAAACCTATAGGAGTAACAGCCGGCGACAGAAGGACAAAGAGGCGGACAAAACCCAAACCTATAGGAGTAACAGCCGGCGACAGACGGACAAAGAGGCGGACAAAACCCAAACCTATAGGAGTAACAGCCGGCGAGAGACGGACAAAGAGGCGGAAAAAACCAAAACCTATAGGAGTAACAGCCGGCGACAGAAGGACAAAGAGGCGGACAAAACCCAAACCTATAGGAGTAACAGCCGGCGACAGACGGACAAAGAGGCGGACAAAACCCAAACCTATAGGAGTAACAGCCGGCGACAGACGGACAAAGAGGCGGACAAAACCCAAACCTATAGGAGTAACAGCCGGCGACAGACGGACAAAGAGGCGGACAAAACCCAAACCTATAGGAGTAACAGCCGGAGACAGACGGACAAAGAGGCGGACAAAACCAAAATCTATAGGAGTAACAGCCGGCGACAGACGGACAAAGAGGCGGACAAAACCCAAATCTACAGGAGTAACAGCCGGCGACAAACGGACAAAGAGGCGGACAAAACCCAAACCTATAGGAGTAACAGCCGGCGACAGACGGACAAAGAGGCGGAAAAAACCCAAACCTATAGGAGTAACAGCCGGCGACAGACGGACAAAGAGGCGGACAAAATCCAAACCTATAGGAGTAACAGCCGGCGACAGACGGACAAAGAGGCGGACAAAACCCAAACCTATAGGAGTAACAGCCGGCGACAGACGGACAAAGAGGCGGACAAAACCCAAATCTACAGGAGCAACAGCTGGCAGCAGACGGACAAAGAGGCGGACAAAACCCAAATCTATAGGAGCAACAGCTGGCAGCAGACGGACAAAGAGGCGGACAAAACCCAAATCTATAGGAGTAACAGCCGGCGACAGACGGACAAAGAGGCGGACAAAACCCAAATCTATAGGAGTAACAGCCGGCGACAGACGGACAAAGAGGCGGACAAAACCCAAATCTACAGGAGTAACAGCCGCCGATAGACGGACGAAGAGGCGGAGAAAATCCAAAACTATAGGAGCAACAGCTGGCGGCAGACGGACAAAGAGGCGGACAAAACCCAAATCTATAGGAGTAACAGCCGAGGACAGAAGGACAAAGAGGCGGACAAAACCCAAACCTATAGGAGTAACAGCCGGCGACAGATTGACAAAGAGGCGGAAAAAACCCAAATGTATAGGAGTAACAACCGGCGATAGACGGACAAAGAGGCGGACACAACCCAAACCTATAGGAGTAACAGCCGGCGACAGATTGACAAAGAGGCGGACAAAACCAAACTCCACAGGAGTAACAGCCGGCGACAGACGGACAAAGAGGCGGACAAAACCCAAACCTATAGGAGTAATAGCCGGCGACAGACGGACAAAGAGGCGGACAAAACCCAAATCTATAGGAGTAACAGCCGGCGAGAGACGGACAAAGAGGCGGACAAAACCCAAATCTATAGGAGTAACAGCCGGCGACAGATGGACAGAGAGGCGGACAAAACCCAAATCTACAGGAGTAACAGCCGCCGATAGACGGACGAAGAGGCGGAGAAAATCCAAAACTATAGGAGCAACAGCTGGCGGCAGACGGACAAAGAGGCGGACAAAACCCAAATCAATAGGAGTAACAGCCGAAGACAGAAGGACAAAGAGGCGGACAAAACCCAAACCTATAGGAGTAACAGCCGGCGACAGATTGACAAAGAGGCGGAAAAAACCCAAATGTATAGGAGTAACAACCGGCGATAGACGGACAAAGAGGCGGACACAACCCAAACCTATAGGAGTAACAGCCGGCGACAGATTGACAAAGAGGCGGACAAAACCAAACTCCACAGGAGTAACAGCCGGCGATAGACGGACAAAGAGGCGGACAAAACCCAAACCTATAGGAGTAATAGCCGGCGACAGACGGACAAAGAGGCGGACAAAACCCAAATCTATAGGAGTAACAGCCGGCGAGAGACGGACAAAGAGGCGGACAAAACCCAAATCTATAGGAGTAACAGCCGGCGACAGATGGACAAAGAGGCGGACAAAACCCAAATCTACAGAAGTAACAGTCGGCGACAGGAGGACAAAGAGGCGGACACAACCGAAACCTATAGGAGTAACAGCCGGCGACAGACGGACAAAGAGGCGGACAAAACCCTAATCTACAGGAGTAACAGACGGCGACAGACGGACAAAGAGGCGGACAAAACTCAAATCTATAGGAGTAACAGCCGGCGACAGAAGGACAAAGAGGCGGACAAAACCCAAACCTATAGGAGTAACAGCCGGAGACAGACGGACAAAGAGGCGGACAAAACCCAAACCTATAGGAGTAACAGCCGGCGACAGACGGACAAAGAGGCGGAAAAAAACCCAAACCTATAGGAGTAACAGCCGGCGACAGACGGACAAAGAGGCGGAAAAAACCCAAATCTATAGGAGTAACAGCCGGCGAGAGACGGACAAAGAGGCGGACAAAACCCAAATCTATAGGAGTAACAGCCGGCGACAGATTGACAAAGAGGCGGACAAAACCCAAATGTATAGGAGTAACAACCGGCGATAGACGGACAAAGAGGCGGACACAACCAGAACCTATAGGAGTAACAGCCGGCGACAGATTGACAAAGAGGCGGACAAAACCAAACTCCACAGGAGTAACAGCCGGCGACAGACGGACAAAGAGGCGGACAAAACCCAAACCTATAGGAGTAATAGCCGGCGACAGACGGACAAAGAGGCGGACAAAACCCAAATCTATAGGAGTAACAGCCGGCGACAGATGGACAAAGAGGCGGACAAAACCCAAATCTACAGAAGTAACAGTCGGCGACAGGAGGATAAGGAGGCGGACACAACCGAAACCTATAGGAGTAACAGCCGGCGACTGACGGACAAAGAGGCGGACAAAACCCTAATCTACAGGAGTAACAGACGGCGACAGACGGACAAAGAGGCGGACAAAACTCAAATCTATAGGAGTAACAGCCGGCGACAGAAGGACAAAGAGGCGGACAAAACCCAAACCTATAGGAGTAACAGCCGGAGACAGACGGACAAAGAGGCGGACAAAACCCAAACCTATAGGAGTAACAGCCGGCGACAGACGGACAAAGAGGCGGAAAAAAACCCAAACCTATAGGAGTAACAGCCGGCGACAGACGGACAAAGAGGCGGACAAAACCAAAATCTATAGGAGTAACAGCCGGCGACAGACGGACAAAGAGGCGGACAAAACCCAAACCTATAGGAGTAACAGCCGGAGACAGACGGACAAAGAGGCGGACAAAACTCAAACCTATAGGAGTAACAGCCGGCGACAGAAGGACAAAGAAGCGGACAAAACCCAAACCTATAGGAGTAACAGCCGGAGACAGACGGACAAAGTGGCGGACAAAACCCAAACCTATAGCTGTAACAGCCGGCGACAGAAGGACAAAGGGGCGGACAAAACTCAAACCTATAGGTGTAACAGCCGGCGACAGACGGACAAAGAGGCGGACAAAACCCAAACCTATAGGTGTAACAGCCGGCGACAGACGGACAAACAGGCGGACAAAACCCAAACCTATAGGTGTAACAGCCGGCGACAGACGGACAAAGAGGCGGACAAAACCCAAACCTATAGTCCCCACCTGGGGCTGAGTCCCCTGTTAGGAGCTAAATATAGCAACAATTTAAATTTTGGTAGGCCATGCAATACTGAACTAATGACCAATCGATAAAAATTTACTGTTGATCAACTATTTTTCATTCTTTGTTATAAGAAAAGTAATTTCTTTTCACTGCTGCGACAATCGATTTATCGGCAATCAATTCTGGAATAACCTACCAAAAATGTATGAGTTCTTATTTGCTTCAAAATTCATTCAAATAACAGAGTGGAACTTATTCTCCATTTAAGGATTAGTTATTCAGCTAATCTGTTTGGTTTTTCAAAATGGATTGTATGCTTTTTATCTGGCAGTTTTGCGTCCCTGTAATATCCCTGGAATTTATGTTGCAAAATGCATATTTTAACGGCATTTTTTGCAGTTGTCAGCACCTCTTCCCCATCTCGCCTCATTTTACTATTCTTATGTTGAGCGCTTTTCTATAATTTGCCCTAAGTCCCTGGTCATGGTGTCTCTTGACGCTCTCAAAATGCTCTACGAGAATTCCCGGATGAGCATAATTGCTGGAATAATGAAAAATAATTATTTCAGAATTTTTATTTCACAAAACACAACCGTGTTCACAAAGTTTGTAAACACTATGCATAAATATTTCTTAGAAGTTAACTTCTAAGAAATATTTATGCATAGTGTTTACAAACTTGATGTCTTTGTCACGGTTTCGTCTTTTTTGTATATGGCATCCCACACAATGGGACGGCAAAAGCAGCCCATGCCATGCCTGCACCGGAAGACCGCAATTACATTCTTAACAAATGCATATGCATCAGAAATATTATACTAAACATTTCAAATTATTGTTTTACTCTTAATATATTTCCACGAAAGGTTTTTCTGATTAATTTCTTTTGTGAATTCTTATATTTTCGGCAACTGTGCTTCCGGAATCTGTTCACCAGTATTTGTCCGGCAACTGTACTTCTGGCAATTGTCCTTTCCGCAGTTGTCCACCGGAAACTGCCCACCGACAACTGACATTCCGGCAATTGTCCCCCAGCTTTTGTCTACCGACAGCTGGCTTTCTGCCAGCAGTCCACCAGGCAGCCATGTTGGATTCGAGTCGATGTTGCGCGCCACACCGGCTGGCAGCGCGCTAACAATTTCCAGGCTTTTGACAACAACAAAGCGTGCAGCAAGCGTCACTCTATGACGTCAGAAAAAAGGGGATGGAGGGTAAACACAGGTGAAGAAAGTTCATGGCAATTAACCAAAATCCCGAACAACAGACTACCCAAATTGAGGACAGTAATTTGATATTTACAGCAGCACGATTCCCCTCTACGTATTGTGTTTTTTTTTTTTTTTTTTTTTTTTTTTTTGTTGAGGTTCGCTTTAAAGAGCTCATTGCGATGTCGATAAAATCGATTGATTGGATAATCGTCTAGACAAAATTATAACAATTTGGTTACACTTGCATGACCGAAGGGAAGACCACTACCTTAGAAAAAAAATAATAGAGTTTATTACATAAATGAGAATAAAAGATAATTTCCTGATCGTCTTGCGACATTTTCGGCTGCAAATCGAGTTTCCCTGTAAACGAGGGATTGCAAGAAGCTAATATAAACATTCATATAGAAAATTAATAACTAGAGGTCATGCAAAACAACACAGTACAACGAAAGATGCGTGACAAAGAACAAGAAATCCTTCGGTGTTTATGAGGGGGCTCGAAATCACAAAGGAAAGTGATTCAATCCCACACGACAATTCATTTGAAATCCCGGTTCTTTCCTCACAAGACCAGGACACGCCCAGATTTGTGGACAGGATTTTGGGGTCGCCAATTACCGTAACAGATAGGCTAAAAATCTTGTTGTCTTTGCTGAAACAAATGTAATCAAGACAGTACTTCTTTTTACTCCACATATCCTGTCAATTTTCTGGTAATGGGGTTAAAAGATGGCGTTATGCAGACCAAATTTCAAGACTGGCTAATACAAACAAGGATTCCCCAAGGCATATGCTAAAGACCTACAATGAAATCTGCAAAAAATGATAATATGACACACCTTTGTTGTTCAACCAAGAGAGCGGAGGGTTGGGGAGGGGGGAGGGGGGGCTGTTTTGGGTATTCCTGAAGAAAACAGACAACAGTTACCGACAAAGAACAATTGAGTTAGTATTGCGCACAACATTGAGAGTGTGACAGAGCGCTCCTTCACCCTCTTCCATTTTCATCCCTCCCTGTATACACCCTCATGGCTATATGTTTTCAAGCGACGGGCTTCAAAATATTTAAATGCCTAATCCCTAAACATCTAATACTTGGGATTTATTTGTCTGAAAGAACGAGTGAATCACGTGTTCATTTTTTTTCTGCTAGTTCTGTAACCGGGACAAGACATCTTTTTCACCAGAGACCAGTTTGTGTTTTGATGTTAGGCTGGTCCCCAATGGCTTGCGGCGTCTAATCACTGTTAGTTTTGTTCTGTTCCAAAACAACATTTTCCACCCGTCTTGCAGTTTCCATTTTCGTCACGTGCTCTAGTTACGCCGAGTCGTTTTACTTCCGGTAAACCTACAGCAGTCTAAAACACGCTACGGCCATTATGCATGGAAAAGGCCGATCGAAGTCTGTGACGTCATTGCATTACGTTTATTTCGCATGTGTAAAAAGGGCTCGTCGCCCTGTTTCCCCTTTACCCATTCCTTTTAGTGAAGTTATTTCAGTCGTTCTACCTGTTTCTCAAATTCGACCACTTTTTTTAGTTAATTCTACGTCCGTTAGATAGTTCTGAAACTTCCAGCATCGTACTCTAATTTACTCACTTGTGTTATACAAATTATTTCTGGTTGTTTGAAGTCAAGTTAATTCCCCAAGCCAGTCTAATCCACAGTCTGTCGGGGTCATCCGTGAAGTACGAGCGCACACGGGCGAGGGGAGGGGGGTGGGGGGTGCTATATGTACTAATCCTACAGTGAATGGATGAAGTTACAGGTATTGTATAGGGTTGGGGGGGGGGGCGGGGTGATATGGCTGTTCTAACAATTGACGGTTTTGCCGAGAACGAATATGTTTGACGTCACAGCATTACTACGCAACAACATCCGGGTCTTTGCCGGTCAGGATGCTCTTTAGACTTTCCCGCGGCACTCACCAAAACCTTATAACGGGTTGTTTACAGGCCGCAAGGCATCGTTTCGCAGCAGTTGTACCTTATAAACATTTCCAATGGAAAGTATAATGGTGTTTTCAATGTATAACAAACATCAAAGTAAAATAGTAATCGAGATTTAGTTCTAACATAAAATGAGATCTAATGTCTCGTTTCACGTGAAGTTTTTGAGACAACCACGTTCATTTTGCAATTCTTTATACACTCCCGAGGATTTACAGGGGTTTATATGCCAGTTACTTCTTGGACATCTAATAATTAAATAGCTTTGTATCTCCAAATACCAATTAAGTGCTGCGTAACTGGGATAGATGCTGGCGCGTGAGTGTGTGTGTGGATGCGTGCGTCAAATGTGTGTGGGTGTGTGTGCGTGATTCACTGTGTGGCTCGGTCACGTGTGTGTGTGTGTGTCTGTGTGTGTATGTATGGCTCGGTCACGTGTGTGTGTTAGGGTCTGTGTGTGGATGTGTGCGTGATTCAGTGTGGCTCAGCCACGTGTGTTAGGGTTTGTGTTTGGATGTTTGGCTCAGTCACGTGTCCCGTAAGTGTTTGTGTGTGAGTTACTGCAAGGCCGAAAATTTTGGTGAAGAAGCGATTGAAAAAAAAACAGTTTATTTCTTTTAATAACAATCATCATAAGTAAGCTTTATTTAATATTTTTTTTTGCAGCGGACGTAATCTTTGAACGATGTCCTTTTAATTGACGGTGTCATCACTGTCTTTAATGGCTTTCGAGATACACATTGACATTTATGGACAGCATTTATGCGTCACTCGCTCGATGAGCCATCGCTGGCACCATCCGAAGTAGCATGTGTTCAAACAGACATGTGTGCACGCTCCAGAGACACCCGCCATTAACCGTCTGCTGGGAGGTAACATTTACGTTCAACGCCCACGTATGCCAGGCATCCTCTTATTTCTCTTTCATTTATAGTTTCGTTTTTGGATAGTTGTAACACCAAATTATCTTTGTAATACATTACACTGTATTTTTTTCCACACTTCACCAGACGGTTAATGCTTTTTGGCTTACTTATTGTAATTGCATTGAACTTTCGAAAATACATTTAATTCCATCGATAACTCCTCATTCCCCCAGCCCTCCACTTTCTTCCTTCCTGGTTTAGTACAACCAAGGTTCAGATTCTAAATGGGAGGTTACAATGCGATAAGACACCCAGCCATGTCTGTTGCAGTGTAAACGATATGCTCGGGGGTACGGCTGAACATCCAAGAACATTAACAGGGGTGTGGGAGCAGCGCTGAGACTGCACGGGTGCAGTGGCAGAACACATACGAACGGAGTGTCGTGGGAGAACATATACGGGGTGTCGTGGGAGAACACATTCGAACAGAGTGTCGTGGGAGAACACATACGGAGTGTCGTGGGAGAACACATAAGGAGTGTCGAGGGAGAACACATACGGAGTGTCGTGGCAGAATACATACGGAGTGTCGTGGGAGAACACATACGAACAGAGTGTCGTGGGAGAACACATACGAACAGAGTGTCGTGGCAGAACACATACGAAGTGTCGTTGCTGAACACATACGGAGTGTCGTGGCAGAACACATACGGAGTGTCGTGGGAGAACACATACGAACGGAGTGTCATGGGAGAACACATACGGAGTGTCGTGGGAGAACACATACGAACGGAGTGGCGTGGGAGAACACATACGAACGGAGTGTCGTGAGAAAACACAGGCGGATGGTCGGAATGATAAAATGCCGGTGCAATGGTAGAATACCGACGGACGCATAAAACAGTAGAATGTCGACGGCTGCATGCAATGGAAGAACAGCGACAGACGAGTACAATGGCAAAATACAGAACGACAGACAGTTGCACAACACTGACGGATGGGTACAACGGTAGAGTACCGACGGACGGTGCCACATCGACAGACGGGTGCAGTGGCAAAATACAATGGTACAACGACGGACGGGTTCGGTTTCAAAATACCGACGGACCGGTAGTGGTATAGCACCGACGGTCGGGTACAACAACGACGGATGGGTAAAATGGTACAGAACCGACGGTAGGGTACAGTGGTACGACGACGAATGGGTACAGCGGTTCAACACAGACGCGACAGATACAGTGGTACAGCACTGACAGACGAAACATCACCGACGGACGGGTACAGTGGTACAGCACCGACGGACGGGCACAGTGGTACAACAACGACGGACGAATAAAATGGTACAATACCGACGGACACCAATTAACACCTGCACTGGTAGACCACAGAATAAACAAGAAATCGGTGCTTAAAAGTAGGCATTCAATGCATTACAGAACAGGATTGAGCTTTAAAAATAACTACCCCTTCGCCAGGGAAGTATCCTTCCCACTGCCACTGAATTCCGGTCAAAAATGCGATGGCTACATCAAGGATTGCACTAAAGCTTGCTCTCGGTATGCACGGATCCGGCCGAACCAATCAGCGAATGCATGCCGAAAAAGTAGCGGCATCCTCACACCCCTATCCACACCCCCTGCCCCCCCCCTGCCCTCGAAGAAATGAATCCTGTCGCTGTTTATCGGGATACTGATTGGGCTCCAGATTGCTTTTCAGTAAAAGACCATGATACACGATACTTGAGACGAAATAAACTTATCAGGTCCGAGGAATAAAAACCGTGAGTGGGTTGCGCTTATGGCGCCTTATGATTTCTGACCTCGGATTGCCTGTTAATTGTTCTGACAGCAATGTTGTCAGAATTCAATTACATTACTGAAAAAAAATCAGCAATTTGGACACGTTTTTGGCAAGATCTGTCTGTAAAGCAACTGTCAATCTGTGACATTACTATGCAGGGCTTTGGAAGACATCACGCACACAGCTGAGCGTCTTTTGCCCTCTTTTGGGGAAAAATGTTTTCGGCAGCCCGACATAAAACTGATTTTCGGACAAAAAAAACAAACAAACAAAACATAAAGAAGCAAACGGACAGCATTAAAAACATTTGGAGAACGACATAAAAATAATGGGTATAAAAATACTTCAACGAATGATCTCTTCAGGACGATCGAAGATAAGCGGAAAAAATCGGTCTTCCAGTGAAAAATGACTGAGTCAATTTGGTGAAAAAGCGAAATGTTTGTCAAAGTGCTGATGAAAGTGTCATAACTTTGAGAAAGCATTTTTACCCAGTCTATTTATGATATTAATTTCTACCTAAAAATAACAAACTTATCAAACCAGTTAACTCCACTGATTTACTTGATCCTGATAATTGATTAAGCTGCACGTTTTCTGACTGATTCACGCACACACAGGGATGAGAGATAGACACCAGTGACACTGGAGTCACTTTGTGGGAATGACAGAACTGACGGTAGGGGAATGACAGAACTGACGGTAGGGGAATGACAGAACTGACGGTAGGGGAATGACAGAACTGACGGTAGGGGAATGACAGAACTGACGGTAGGGGAATGACAGAACTGACGGTAGGGGAATGACAGAACTGACGGTAGGGGAATGACAGAACTGACGGTAGGGGAATGGCAGAACTGACGGTAGGGGAATGACAGAACTGACGGTAGGGTAATGACAGAACTGACGACAGACATACCCGCGGCCTCGGCGCCCTTCGTCGTGGCTCGTATCTGGCGGTAGGCGTTTTGCTGCAACATAAATTTAGGGCTTTAAGTTGACTTCTCTAACATCTGGCCTGTTAGGCAGGCAGGTTAAGAGATCTGCATGCTCAACCACATCTTTACGTGCCAGACCACTCAAACCCCTCCACCTATTTCAGCATCTGTGCACATAAACTGCAAACACACACACTCCCCCACCCACCCCTGTCAGAAAGTTACCTGCTTGGGGCACACAGCTACTCCTACGGCCAAAACGAGTTCACTCAGCAAGAGTTGCAAATGCAATGAGGTTGGGCGAGGTTTTACTCAGTTTAATTTTAATTTCCGTTAAATGGTATCTCCGGTTGAGGAAGAGGTGCCGCAAACCAAAGTGTATATATCTGTAAATTGTTAGGAAGATACAGATATCTCAGAATGTTCTAGTAATTGCCACCAAAGCAGCATTTCCAACAGCACATTCGACACTTGATCCCTTCAAACGAATGGGGAAATATCTGCACCTTAAAACCGGAAAGTACTTAGTCTCTCCATTCGTTCTATCTCCAAATGTTTTAAGATTTCTTCTGTAAGATCTAGCCATATACACATTTTATACGGCACTGACTTGTACAGGAACACGGCAACACCCTGACGATGTCAAAGCGTCGACATCCCAATGACTAGTCAGTTAACATTAGAAATGTTGACAGCTGAAACCTCAGATGAAATGTTAATAACTAAAGTCTCAAATTAAACGTTGTAAAGACGATTAATCACACTTGCGAATTCCCTTGAATATATTCAGAAAGCTACCTCAATTACCGAGATAAGAATTGTATGTTTTACAATTGCTTTACAGAAGGCTTGCCAAATGCATCACGTAAAGTCTTCAGTCGACTAATCTCCGTTTGCAGATTTTGTTTCATTGGAGTACACCGCAAAAGAATGAGTACAATGCGGCCTGGAAAGTTCTTCAACAGGATTAACTCGTATGGATTTACATGGGAAGATTCCATACAATTACGAAGCTCTGGCTATATTTGAAAATAATACAGTATCAACTGGACAAAAATCTTGACAGAGAAGTGACATCAGGTTTCACGAAGGCGTCACAGATCAGCGCACTTACGATTTAAGTTAAGGACAACAAAAGCACCTGCCATTCGGATAGTGATGATAAAACTAGAGCGGCTAGTGCACACAAAACATAAGAACACAAGCTTATATTACACACTTTCAATCGAAACCTATTTAGCTCCTTGTTTATGTAAAAAAAATGTCTCTCCGACTAATTCCATAATTTCCCAATAACCATTTTCCTTTGTTTCTTTCACTGAAATAAAGAATCATTTCTGCCAAGGTAATGAATATTCACTGTCAAAAATTGAAAAATCAACAAAACTAGAGCGGCCATTGCTAACTAACAACAGTATATCCGAACACAATCAAAACAACTGTTTCAAACAACCCTTTAAAGTTTCATTTGAGCAAGCTCGTACAATTTTCAGAAAAAATAAGACCTTTTATCTCATATAAATATATCTCATGCGCCCCAAGAAAAAAACTGGGCTGCCTCTCACCTTCATTCCATTTTTAAAGTTGGGGGGGGGGGGGGGAGGGGGTTACGTAACTTGACTTGTGGTTATTTCAATCCTCTTTTTCTATACCAGTCCAGGTACTGGTGTACGTCCTATTTATTCAGGTCTGGAAGTTGGTCACTACAGCATTTTTACTGTACGTTACTTTTTATCCGGGTCTGGAAGGTGGTCACGACAGGCAAGTTTTATGTACGCCTTTTTATCCGATTCTGGAAGGGGTCACGACAAACAGGTTTTATTTTACATCTGTTTATCCGATTCTGGAAGATGCTCGTTATAAATAGGATTTACCGCAGTCTTGTTTATCCGTTCTGGAAGGTGCTCGCTATAGCATCAATTCTCTGTTTATTTATTTTTTTCTCGTTTTTTTATCCCCCCGCAAGCGATCTTATATAACCACGACTCGAAACGCAAACCTTACCCTTTTACTCAAGGTTAAGGTAACGGTCTGTACCCTAAGTTTAGTTATAGCCATGATATATTACCTTGCCTTCGTACATTCCAATCGGCCAAAAAGCACTAAAAAGGCATTCTTCACAACTGCGCAACAGATGACTCACCTCGGTGAAGGGTGGGGGAGGGGGGCATTTAGTGCCAAAATGGTGAGCTGCTTGTCATAACGCAATATCTCAGATAATCTATTTTAAACGTGAAAAATGTACTACAAACAATGCTAATTATTATACAATCACTGCAGCAGGTGAAGCAGCTTGGCAAACTAATTGAAAACAAGCTTGTCGCAAACAGAAAGAAAACCTATACTTGCTGTGGCCTGTAAATACGACCATAACATTCCATGGTCAGTCGTTGATAACGACTTTATAATGCACCATAACTTACTCTAACCCCTGACTGAGTGGCGTGTTACCTAACAGCTGCAGGTGAGTAACGAACAACAACGCCAATTACAGGCAATGTTAGAAATAGCTGCGAATCGATGGCAATGTTGCTACTGTTCCCAAGTATTCTAACGAACGCAGGAACACTCGAGAATCTTCTGAAAAACGCTGAAATCCCCAGCGCAGTTAATAACTATGCTTACTTAACAAAAAAAACAAGAAAAGAGAAAAAAAACCGACAAAGGGGGCAGGTCGAGGAAGAGGAGGGGAAAGGGTGGTGGTGGCGCCATATACCTCCTTAATTTTCTATGAGAGTTTGATATCTAAAAATTCCGGGCGACTTATCCAAAGAATAACTACACTAAGTTTGAAGTTGATTCGACTTTCCACTATCGAGATACTTCGGATAACAACAACAAAAATTTTACGAATATAAAGTAGAATAAAATACCCATATAAAATTTCAAGTTGAAACGATTTGCGTTAGCGAAATCTTGTACAAATTACATGCATATTTTACGCGACGACGTCATGCCCCGTTTTCGTTCGATGGAATCTTTCGGAAAAGTTTCTCGGATGTACAGCGGGTGAGAAAGCTTACACACAAGATGTTAACGTAATGACGTCATACGCCTTTCTTCAGACATTTTGCACATAAGATCCTATTCAGAATACGAACATATGTTCCATGATGACCTCATACGCCGCACGTGTTCATTCAACTCCCGATAAAATCTTACAGATTGTAACGTAATGACGTCATACGCATTCCTTAATTTCGCTAAACCCGTCAAAAGTTAACAGAAACATCCGACTTACCAAAGGAATACCCAGGTAAAAATTGAGGCCGATACGACTTTTCGTTAACATATTTTACGTGAAGACGTCATACGCCGCACGCCTTTGCTCTACCCGTGACAAAACTTGATAAAATCTTTTGAAGCCTCCAAGTAACACTCCCACCAAGCGCGAATTTTCTCCACTGTTCGGCGGTTGAGAAATCTCACAGAAGGTTTTTATGAAATGACGTCATACGCCTTTCCCAATAACAGTGTTGTCACGGGGAGTTGGACAAAAAAAGTACAAAAAAAAAGGACACTAAAAGTGTAAAAAAGTACAAAAAAGTACGTTCTGTAAAAAAAAAGTACCAAAAAAGTACAAAGAACATACGCATTGGAGATACAGAGCCCTCAGCCAATAGCAGTTACATGACTGTGGTCCAGTTACTCTTCTGATATACCGCCCGGACAAAAACAATATACAAGGTGCAAAGGATGGAGCGACGGACGGGTCCTTGCGCATCTACACTATATGTATACTTTCTTCATGTAAGGCCTCGAGAAGATCCGATGAATAGTTTTTGAGATAGAGCCTGAACAAGAAAAAGTTTATGGAGTGCAACGGACGGACTGACATGGGATAAACTGAACCTCCGCTGCCCATCCACACTATATATACTTTCTTCCTGTAAGGTTTGGTGAAGCTCCAATGAATAGTTTTCGAGATATTGTCCGGACAAAAAAGTTTACGGACAGACGGACGGACAAACGAGAGGTATCTTATGTGGTGGATGGATTATGTGGTAGCATTTGATATGCCTGAAATGAGTTTAAGTGGTCGGTCACGGACAAGATTATTTGAAAATAAAAAAACTTTCGTGCTTGTTTATATTTGCTCGTGTCCTTGTGTGGTTCCCAGCAGGCGTCATTTAATGTCAATAGTGTTTTATGCTTTGTGCGTGTGTGTGTGTCAACGGAATTCTGCATATGCTACTTTGCTGCATAAAGATATTTCACAACTTATCTTTCACTACTGTTTTGCATAATTCCCACTTGCAAACCTCAGAGGACTGTTATATTTGGCACACTTATAGAGAATCATCACGTCTCGGTAAAACAGCAAATATTTTTCATCTTGACAGCAAAGGTCAAGGTCAAATTGAGGGAAAAATATTTTTCAAAACGTTTATTAATCACGAAAAGTGGCTAAAATATGTGTTTAAATCCCAGTTTGAATACATAAAACGTACTTCGTAGGGGGTAAAGCTCCAACCTAAATCTTGACCTTGAGGGTCAAGGCCAAAGGTCACGTGATCTCGTGTACCGTTAACGATAGGCAAACTTTTTTTTAAAACGGTTAGAGACAGAGCCATTTTGAGCTCATTTTCGACCCTTTCGGCCTAAACAACGTTGCATAAGAGGTACCTCGGTGACCTTGACCTTCTGGGTCACAGTCATGGTAAAAAACCGGAACCTGACTATCATCTTGAAAACGCTTAGAGATGGAGCGATTTCGAGCTTATTTTCGACCCTTTGCGAATAAATAACGTTATTTAAGAGGTACCTCGGTTAATATCTGGGTTACAGTCAAGGTCAAAAACCGGAAGTTGACTATCAGAAACGGGTTAGAAATAGAGCGATTTTGAGCTCATTTTCGACCCTTTGAGCCTAAACAACGTTATACAAGAGGTACCTCGGTGACCTGGCTTGACCTTCCGGGTTGCGGTCAAAAAAAAAGAAGCTGACTATTATCTCGAAAACGGTTACAGATAGAGGGATTTTGGGGTCATTTTGAGCCCGTTGGGCCAAAACGACGATAAAGAAGGGGTACTACTTGACTTTCAATTTTTGGTCATAATTTTTTTTACTGATTTCTGCAAGTGGGCCAATTCCCCTATGAAGCGGAATTCTGTCTAGTTTTAAACAAATGCTGCTCTTCTTATTTGCTTTAGAAATTAGCTTTATAGCTGCATTACTTACCAACAGATAGTGTTAAAGGACAGTTCATCAACGGACTTTGACGGACTCCCTAGTGTGGTTTGTTTTGTGCTCAATGAGTGCTTATGTGACTACCTCATAAGAACCACCACATAAGGAACAACAAGTTTGTCCAAGGGCAAAGTCCCAGCTTACGAAAAGCAGTAAGACCAATTTCAGCGTGCATGAACAAGGGAATTTCCCTGAAAAATCGTGCTCCAAAAGACGAGACGGCAAAGAGCTAGCTAAACAATTAATTTAGCAACGAACCAAAACATAGACCGATAAATACATACAAAGATTTGTTTCCCAGAAAAATGGGAAACAGATCTGGTGTATCTCTGCTAGACGGGATAGTCTACCAGAGATACCTTCGAACAAGTATCGAAATTGTATCAACACACGTGTGCTGTTGGTCGGACATACACAATTATTGTGTGGTTCGCATTTCGGAATAGTGCGCATGTTTATGTAGCTTGCCTCGATGCGCGGCTCTTATTCAGACAAGTTTAATTAATCTCTGCTGATGGTGGATGCGCGGTTCTCATTTGGACCGGTGCGCATGTTTATTTCACTTACGTTGACCGGCGGTTTGCATTTCGGACCAGAACGCATGTTTATTTAAGTCGCGTCGATGTGCGGTTCTTATTTCGGGTCAGTGCCCAAGCTTACTTAACTTGCGTTTATGCGCGGTTCGCATTTCGGATCATTGCGCATGTCTATTCAACTTGCGTCCTTGAGTGGTTCTTTTTTCGAACCAGTGCGCATGTTTATATAACTTCCGTCGATGCGCTGTTCTCATTTCGGACCAGCGCGCATGTTTGTAACTTGCGTTGATAAACGGTTCGCATTTCGGACCACTGCGCGTGTTCCCTAACTTGCACCGATGCGCGGTTGTTATTTCGGACTACTGCGCAAGTTCATTTAACTTGCGTTTAAGCGCTGTAGGAGGAGATTCATTTTATTTTTTTCTCAAAAATTCCGAATAAAATCCAAAAATTTTCTAAGTCACTCAAAAAGCACAAGCTGTAGGCATTACCCCCTACAGACAGCTCAAACCAAAAATAAATGACATTGGATCAAAACTGTGGGGAGGGGGGGGGGGGGGGAAATACAGTTTGAAGTTTTTCCTTCAAAATTCCCCAAAAATCTAAAAATTGTTCGATCGATTAAAAAAGCAAAAAATATATGCAAAAGCTTTTAGGAATGCCTCATACTCAAAATAAATGACATCTAATAAAAACTGTAGGGAAAAAATGCATTTTTAAGTTTTTTCTTCAAAAATTCCCCCAAAATACAAAAACTGTCCGATCGACTAAAAAAAGCACAAACCCCATGCAAGACCCCTAAGGGATGCCTCATACCAAAAATACATGACATCGGATCATAAATTTAGGAGGAGAGGCATTTCAAATTATTTTCGAAATATTTTCTTTAAAAATTCCCCCAAAATACAAAAATTATCCCATTGACTAAAAAGCACAAGCCGTATGCATAACCCCTTAGGGGTGCATCATACTAAAAATACATGACATCGGACCAAAAATGTAGGAGGAGATACATTTTAAACTTTTTTCTTCAAAAATTTCCCAAAAATTCAAAAATCACCCGATCGAGTAAAAAAGCATAAGCCGTATGCACGACCCCCTAGGGATAACTCACACCAAAAATAAATGACATCGCATCAAAAGTGTAGAAGGAGATGCATTTTGAAACGAAATTTTACTAAATAAACAACTAACTAACTAACGGACGCCGTCTGCAAACCGATGGGGAAACCCCAACTTACGTGTAACGCAAGCTGGGCTAAAAACCACGCAAGTGACGGCTGTACCGAAAATCTATCACATAACATAATCAATGTGGGCACGGACGACGGACAGACCGATATCAATAGCCTTCAGCCAAATCGGCTGAGAGCTAAAAAGTGTCTAAAAACGGCTAAAACGGCTTATAAGCCTTGAAAGAAATGAAGAAAACATTAAACGCGAAGAAAGGTATAAATCTTTTTCAAAAGTACGGTCTGGTAACCTTGTAACCTTTTAACAAAGCTAAAACTGCGTTTTGAAAAATTAACAGAAAAAGGAAAATGCAACAAAAAAAAAAAAAGTATTAAAAAGTACGCTGGTAAAAAGAAAGTACGTTTTTTTATAAAAAAAAGTACAAGTCCAAAAAAAAAAAAGTACAAATCTTTTTTTAAAAGTACGGTGTGGCAACCCTGCAATAACGTAACATACGCCAAAGTTGACAGAACTTATCTAAAGAATAAACAGAATTAGTTTAAGTCGATCCGACTTTTCGTCGTCCTCGAGATATCTTACTTTTCGTCGTTCCCCAGATATCTTACACACAACATGTTGTTCATAACAGACTGACACACACACACGCACACAAAACATACAAGCACTATGGGTCTTCCCTCGGTCGCGGAGACATAAATATACAAGGTAACCTAAACCTTGCGCATTTTCCAATTGTGACTTGTTTATGGTCTGAAAATTAATGGCTAATCAATGTGGTCGATATTTATTGCTATATATAACGTTGTATATTTCTTATTACTAAGCAAAGTTGTCCATGTCTCTACGAAAACATGCCGATCAGAGCAAAAACATGTGGTGCTCTTATTTCTTTTGCCGTTTGGTCTAGAATCAGCGTTCGCATCAGGTCTCAAAAATTTTTCGTCCAACTGTATGCAAACTTTCGTCATTCCGGCTGCCACTTTTCAGAATGTTAGAGAGTGAAGTATTTTAGTACATTGTAGAGATGCAAAGTCCTCAAGTACCACATATGGCGGACAAAGTACCACATATGGCGGACAAAGTACCACATATGGGAGCCAACATACATGTTCACTTGTGTTTAAAGTGCTGCCATTTCGACACTTTTTGTCGCTCTGATGAGACCTGGCATAGACACGGCTGCAGTACATATTCTTTCACTATACGGAGTTATAAATCTGTGAGGTGAAAACTTAATTGAGGCGTGGACAAAGTAAGGTTGTATTTGTTTGCTGGCGGACGGACACAAGGACACGGTAATACCAGCAACCTTAGCCAAATTTGGCTGAGGGCCAAAAACTGATATGCTGTGACCATGGTTTGAACGCTCAAATGGATGCAGAGCTAAAATATTTGTGCGCCCATTTTGAGATTCCTGCGTACTTTACTCAGTGCTATATACGTGAGCCAGCAAACGCTGGGAATGATCAATGCGCACATAATCATATCATCCCTATTTATCTCGATTTCAAGGTTAAAACTAACTTTATTTTTAAAACTGCTGCACAACCATCTGTGAAGTCCCGCGAACAATAACTCCGATTAGTCATCCAAACTGATCATAATTTATAACGAGAGCGACCAATGCACACCAACATCACTGTACCCGAACATGTCAAACAATTTTATTAGCCAGCCATTGCCGTTTTGTTTTTGTTAACAAAAAACAAATGTTTGCCGGAACCCCTTATACCACCCCATCCGTTTCCATCGCTTGCCCTGCCTACGGTTTACGGTTTAAGTTTTACTTTAACAAGTTTGTACTATTTAAGAATTATGAGACATTTTACCTTACATAAATATATCTGAATATATGAATGTTGCGCCCAGAAGTCGGGTTACGGAATACCTTTACCTCATCCTTATTTTCTACATTCCTCTAAGCACAAGTATAGCAAAGTGGAATGTGGTCACCATAAACTGGGTTATACTCTACGTCTTTTTTATCCGCGTCTGGAAGGTGGTTACTACAGAGGTTTTACGGTAAGTCCTTTTACCCAGGTCATGACAGGCTGGTTTTACTGTTCCTCTTTTTTTATCTGGAGGGGTGTTCGCTAGCAACATGTTCAACTGTACCCCTGTTACCCGGGTCGACGAAGTATTAACCAAAAGCAGATTTAGTATGTCTTTTTAACGGGGTCTTGAAGGTGGTCGTCACAAAGAGGTTTTACCGTATTCTTTTTTATCCGGATCTTGAAGGTGGTCCCTACCTAACCAATTCCGAATTTCACTGGTGATTCTTTTTTTTTTTTTGCTCACTGTCACCCCCTCTCCCACCCAATCTAATGTAGGTACGGCTCTGCGCAATCCTAACACTTTTAACCATTGTATGGGTCTCTACCCAAAGTGTACATACACCCATGATATATACCTTGTTTTCGTGCATTATCATCTGCCGAAAAACACATGAAAAGTATGCCAAAATGGTGAGCTGCTTGTCTATAAGAGAAGATAGCAGATAACCCACTTAAAACAGAAAAATAATTCCAGGTACTGTAAATAAATGCTTAGATTACATAACTGCTCCACATATGGAACAACTTGGCAGTGAAAGCACCTCGGCTATCAGCCCTGTATAATCAGCTGCTAGTCCAGAAAAAATGCTGTATCATGCTGTGTCCAACCAGTCGCGATAACTTACGCACTGGTTACCAAAGTTACCCGTCCACCCCGTCCCTCCCTCTTCCCCGCCGCTCATCAAACCAAAACCACACTCGCTCGTCTGCTCACCTCGAAATTACCCCTGCATCGGTACCCCACCCCCTCCCCCCCCCCCCCACTCCGCTCGTCAGTGTCGGTGCTATCAAACCTCCGACGAGGTACGTTTTTGCAGTCACGTGCTGGCGTCATATGGTGTCATGCGCTGTCCAATGTGGGCCAACTACAATAGCAACTGACAGAGCCCAACTACTCCCCCCCCCCCCACCCCCCTTCCGTCCCAGGCATAATCCCACCACGTTTGAAGCTGGTCCGACATCGCGTTCTAGAGTTATCCTGTTAACAAAGTGAAGTGTCTACAAGACGTTTTGCGGTATATGACGTCATGCGTTGTGCTATATACGCCAAATACAATATGAACCGTCGGATCCACCCAAGGCATTATCCTTCCAAGGTAGAAGCTGATCCGACATTTCATTCAAAAGTTATAGTGATGACATATTTTTCACGTTTTGACGTCATACGACGTCATGCATTTTTCAATACGTGTCAAATACAATAGCAACCGGAGGACCGACCCAAGGCATAATCCCACTCAGTCTGAAGCTGAACTGACTTGTCGTTTTACAGTTCTCCTGTCAACAAAGTCTAGTGTCCATAACACGTAATGACGGCATACACCAAATAAATTATGAATCGTTGGATCCACCTAATGCAAAGTTTGAAGCTACTTCGACGTTTCCTTATGGAATTACTGTAATGACGCAATTATCATATTCTGTATTCTGACGCACTATGACGTCACGCGTTGTTCAATGTATGTCAAATACAATCCCAACCGGCCGACCAATTCAAGGCATAATCTCACCAAGTTTGAAGGTTATCTAACGTTTCGTTCGAGTTACCGTGTTAACAAAATCAAGTGTCTACAACAGACGCACATAATACACACATCCCTCCCCCACACATAGAGAAAGAAAAAGGTTTTTCCTCTACGGACGAAACAAAGTTACAATTATCTGGGAAAAAAAGGAACAACGAAAATCATAATTCTAAAAATAGCTCAAACCACTTCATGAAATGCCTGTTTTCTTTCCGTACCTTGAACCGAGAGTGGCTTTACTAATGGAAATGTCTTTTAAAGTGACAGAAAGCAGCGAAAGGCCTGATCTATTGAATTCTTTGATGCAGTAGCGCCGATAGAATTTCCAAAGCGACGCTTCGCTTATCCCTATTTTCAGTAACTCCAAAAGCCGTAGTTTCGTAATCAAATTGCAGGGCCATCCTTAAGAGTTGAATGAAGGGCATATGTAAGGCGGACAGCTGTGGCAATAAATTCCGAAACAATGTTTACAAGGACTGGGTGTCAACCCTCGGGAAGTGAGTCATATCTGTATTCCTACGCGCGGTGAGCATCGGAAGTACATTGCTAGCAAGATTTTCAGACTTTCGTTAGAGAGTTATCGTGTTAGCAAAGTCAAGTTTCCATAACACGTTTTGACGTCATGCATTACGTTATATACACAAAATACAATACGAATCGTCGAACCCATCCAAGCCATCATGCTTCTAAGTGTGAAATTGATCCGACGTTTCCTTCTGCAGTTAGAGTGATGATGTGTTTTTCACGTTTTGACGTCGCACGACGTCACGCACTGTCCAATATCCGTCAAAAACAATAGCAGCCCGTAGCCCAACCCAAGGTGTAATCCAATCCGATTTGGAGCTGATCCGACTTGTCGTTTGAGAGTTATCCTGTTAACAAAGTCCAATGTTAAAAACGTATAATGACGTCATGCATTCGGCTGTATAACAAAATATAATATGCACCGTGGGACCCACCCACGGCATTAACCTCCCAAGTTGGAAGCTGGTCCGACGTTTCTTTCTGAAGCTTTAGTGATGATGCATTTTGCACGGTTTGACGTCATACATGTCCAATATGCATAAAATACAATCGAAACCGGTGGCCTCACCCAGAAGATAATCCCAAATTTGAAGCTGATCCTACTTGTCTTTCTAAAAACTTCATACGTTGCGCTTTATATACAAAATACACTGTGAACAGTCGGACCCACCTAAGGCATTATCCTATTAAGTTTGAAGCTAATCCGACGTTTCGTTATGCAGTTACAGTAACCGCAACCGGCGGTCCAAAACATGGCATAAACTCACCAAATTTGAAGCTGACCCGATGCTTCGTTCGAGGGTTAACGTGTTAACAAAACCAAGTGTCTGCCTAAGACACACACTCGACATACACACGCCCACACACAGAAAGTACAAAAGCAAACTGTTGCCCCACTACGGTTAAAATACTGGTTAAAATACTGATCATTACAGGATTGGGCAGGTACTGCGTTACTTGTCCCACCCACCCTATGAGTGACTATGTGACAAGAGACACACATACACAAGAAAAGAAACAACCCCAGGAACAGCCCTAATTTGAGACACCCATTCAAGACTATAATAGATGAGCACTTAAGTGTGCTCGAATTTTTTCTGTAACCCTAAATTACAATGTGCAGAACTTTAGTTGTCAATAAAATAAATTGAGTAAAGGAATTCAAACCGATCCATCAGGTTTTACGTTGTAATAACATTCGTTCAAACCTCGTAAAAAATAGCGATATTGCGCCATGAATGACAACGCAATGGCCATCAATAAGTCAATCCCGGAGAGACCGCGTCCGTACTGGTACAGGAGTCCGTGACGGGGAGAGGGGGGTGAGGGAGGGGGTGGTGGTGGAGGCAGGTGGCATCAGATTGGCTTAGATGCACTGGTATTAACCATAGTGGAAAGTAGAGGAAGTTACTTGGCAACGTTGACCATTCGCATGACAAAAATCCTAATATCATACTTGGAAAAGCCACCCAAAACTCAACAAGTTACCGAATTTTTTTGAGACATTTTATATCGGTATACCGTGCTAAACAGTTCACACTCTGAACCCAATTAAACCGCATTCATATCCCACTGTGATGTAACAGCGCTCAGCGTGAACATCTCGATCTTTTACACGCGGGATGAAATGTTACACTCAGTGTAAACACCTCATCTTTTACACGCGGGATGAAATGTTACACTCAGTGTAAACACCTCATCTTTTACACGCGGGATGAAATGTTACACTCAGTGTAAACATCTCATCTTTTACACGCGGGATGAAATGTTACACTCAGCATGAACATCTCATCTTTTACACGCGGAATGTAATGTTACACTCAGTCCATTTCATTATCGCATCGCCAGTGACAAACAAATATTTCCTTACATAAATCCGCCATTGATGTAAGTCATATTATAACTGTTTTTCTGAAGCAGGAGGAGGAGGGGGTGGGGGGGGGGGGCGGGGGCTCAAGATTATTTACTAAACATTTTCCCGTCACGTGATAACAACTACGACATACAACAAGAAAAGTTGCAGTCACACCACCATTAATGCCAATTCGCCCATTCCATCACAAACGTGTGCTTTAAGAAGACAACGTGACACTTTTTGTGAAGGCAGACAGACAGACAACAGACCCAACCAACGTCTTCTGAAGTATCACATAAACCAAAACAAGCGCATAAAATCTCTTCTTTTTTCAAATTAATACGGCAAATGCTGACAATTTTCCAGCGCGTTGCTTTCATTCACCATAAAACATTTCAGCGCGGCCAGCGGGTTAAACCACTAAAACATTTTATGAAAAGTATTAATTTCAGATCTGATGAAAAAAAACTACAGCGTTAAGGGAGTTGTGGGGCGGGGGAAGGGGGGAGGGGGTGGGGTTGGTAAACGAAGCACTCATCAATCAGTAGAGCAATTGAGAGGTAATGAGGTCCTTTCTTGACACAGATCATCAACTGCTTGAACAAGTAGATAGCCCCCGTCTTATCACGTCTGTTCACGGATCAGGGAGCACACGCTTTTTGGCTTGATTTTGTAATCAGGTGCATTGATCGAAAAACAATTCGTGCCATGGGTGAGTCTTATACTTGGAACCAATCGACACGCCGCTAGATGGCACACTTTCAGCACAGCGGAGCACTCGCAACTGGCTCAAAACCACTTATATATCGACGACGTCAAGCCGATAATGTCAAGGGATGCGCGTATTCTAAAGTATATAACGATGGCCGCAAAAAAACAAAAAAAAAAACAAAAAAAAAAAACAAAAAACAAAAAACAAAAACAAAAAAAACAAATACACACCCCCGCTCGTATTCACGAACCATTTCTCCCAGCTTTTCTTTAATCATTTCCAACGTTTTTCTGACTTTTCTCCAGTCAAATTTCTTTCCTAACCTTTCAGAGTTTTCTTGCCCTGTGGCCACCCCGGTATTTCACATTTTAGCCAAATGCTACTAAATTTTAGCCAAAATAAAATCACAATTCAGCCAAAAAGTCATTACATTTTAGCCAATTTACACACAATGCCATTGCATAATTGAGACTTTTAAATCGTACTACAGTAGAGTTTCACTAATGCGTCGTTCCCAGATCGGTCTTCGCCTGGTACTTGTGACCCATTGCAGAGAAGAAGTGGCTGCGAGGAATTTCTTTCATGCAAAAATTTGTCGAATACGTCCATCGCGCTTTTTGTCTTTGCTTTTTCCGCGCTTGTTTGGGGCATTTCGACGTCTAGAGTCATGGTTTTGATGTAGGTTGTGGTCTGCAGCTGACGCACAGCATCGAAGAAGAGGAAAATATTGGGTTTGGAGTGGTAGAACATGGCATTGTAATTTCTATGGAAAGCCTCAGGGCCGTTGTTTGTTCGACGCTCAGATGACGGTAGCTCTGCCCAAAGATGTGGGGGGGAATTTGGCGGTGTTGTCACTGTAATTATCCGTCAGATAATCCGCAAAAAGTTCACAATGACAGTTTTCTGGCATGCATGATAACACATCTTCTACGAAGCTATCCCCTATTTCATCTGAGGAGAGAAATGCGAACCCAAAGCATGAATGCAGCCATTTTCCAACATCACTGTTCTCCTTGTACTCGGTACCTAATCCAAGGGACGGTACTTTTCTCCACCATGCCTGTCCCAAATGAAATCGACAACTCTTATTTGGAATAATTTTAGTAGATTTCAAGTTCTAAGACAGGCACATCAGGAGCTTCCCGAATAGCCACAGCGGGCAATTCCTGACTCGACATGCCCCGCGTAGCGTGAGCGTGGTCATGAGGGATCGACTGCAGCTGTACTCTTAGCGAAGATGATGTAATGTCGAAATATTGATTTTGGCTAAACGTAGTAAATATTTTGGCTCAAATGTAACTTGGGTGGTGGAGCATTTTGGCTAAAATGTGATAGTCCCGGCCACCCTAATTAATGAGGCAAATGGAACAAAATACACAGCGGTAAGTTGAATAGATTGGTTTATGAAGTCCAGCGTGTCAGTTACACCACATAAGCGATCACATGACCGCGATCACATGACTGGTATACCGTCAGGGAATCGGTATCATATTTTTTTACGTGCTTCGTCGGAACTTTTATAACAGTTGGTCATAAGTAGCTTACTGAGAAATCAAGTGTAACAGGAAGAGCTCTGATATCAATACATAGCTATGCTCTGGAATTCCGTCTGTTGATAACACGCACAGATTTGTTGACCGCTCCAGATAAATCACATCTGCCAATATCGAGGTCACCAAAAATCACGAATGTAATGTGTTGAACAGCCAAGAATGAAATCACGTCTGATGATTCGAGTCACCCCCACTCCCCCAACAAGCGTCTGGAATGTTGTGTGGATAGACAGCACGGGTCGCTGCCTTTCTAACAATGTCACGACGCCCCTCGTTTTTGAGCAGGCCTCGCCTCAGTACGCTTGTAGAGAAGCACGAACATAGCAGAAGCTATTTTACCTTTATGACGCAAAACGCTTCTTTTTTTTTCTTGTCTTTGCAGGACAAACGTTAATTCCAGCAATATGCCCCCAGCAGTTAATTTACTTCCAAGTCAAACCCTTTCTGGTACAGAATGAAGCCTTCGACATAAAAGCTTGGCTTTTTTTTATTCATTTATTTGGTTTTTCTTGTTGCGATTCTTGCAATTGGTTTGATTAAGACCGTACAGAAAAAAAGAGTCTTGTCTAGGGCCCGAACATTACGAAAACTGACTCGACTGACAAAACTTTTTATGTGAAAAATAATCACAGCAAAAAAATAAATAAATAAATAAATTAATATCTGTTATACCAAACGCAATGGCAGTTACCGAGTTTTCCCGGCGTCGCTCACACGGTTATATTTGTATATGGCGAGGAGGCACAATGCAACATTTCCTTGTAAACGTGTCTTCAGACGAACCAATTTCGGCACGTTTTCCATTTTCTGCTCCTTTATTTCCACGTGATCTTACAGTGTCCACGTACCCGGTGTTTTCTTGCATCGTTTTTTTTCCTGGGAACGCTTTTTTCATCCCCGCTGGACGTTTTCTCCTTTTTATATAATTTCAGCAACCCAGAGAATTTTTCATGACTTTTACAAGTTTATTTTATGACTTCTCCACGACTGACAAAACTGATGAAAATTGGTCTTAATATAATTTTTGCAATCTGATGCCAAACATTCTGAAGTTCGTTAAACTTCATACGTTAAACTATATGACGGAAACCCTGGAGCAGCGAGCTATATTTCTGTCCCAGCAATTGCAGCCATCCTTAAGTGCATAAGCACAGTGGGAAGGCGGTGGCAGGGGACGGGATGAGTAAGGTTGTGCATAGGCCAATGTTATAGATTAGGTCATAAATTATAGGGGATAGTGGTTATCACAAAATTCGTGTTCTTCGTTTCTTACGGATGGTCCCTTCTTTACGGACAGTCCCTTCTCTATGGGTGGCCCCTTCTTTATGGATGGTCCCTTCTACACGGACAGCCCCTTCTATACGGACAGCCCTTCTCTATGGGTGGCCCCTTCTATACGGACAGCCCTTCTCTATGGGTGGCCCCTTCTATACGGATGGTCCCTTTCATATGGATGGTCCTTTTCATACGGATGGCCCCCTCTATACGGACAGCCCCTTCTCTGTGGGTGGCCCCTTCTATACGGATGACCCCTTCTTTACGGACGGCCCCCTTCCTTATGGATAGCTCCTTTTTTACAAATGGCCCCCGGGGGCCGTGCTGTTGTTTTACCTCCCAGTCCATGGACGGCTCCTTGACAAAGACATCCATGGTGCTGAGCAGCAGCTCGGAGTTCTTCCTCAGTGCGCGCAGCACGTGGATCATGGTGCCCTCCATCAGACCCTTCTCCCGCAGCGGCAGCGCCAGATTCAGCAGCTGGCGCGTCAAGCGGAACGGAACGAGCTCCGGGATGGGCAGGAACTGAAACACGCCAAGGCATAGTGTGTGTGTAGTGTGTGGTAATGAAGGCGGAACGGAACGAGCTCCGGGATGGGCAGGAACTGAAACACGCCAAGGCATAGTGTGTGTGTAGTGTGGTAATGCAGGCGGAACGGAAATAGCTCCGGGATGGGCAGGAACTATAACACAGTCCGATGCAGCGAATGTGTGGTGAGAGGTATAACGTCGGCGTAAGGGAAACAATTCTGGGACGGGCAGGAACCGACACATTCCAACGCTTAATGAGCAGTGTATGATACGGTTAAGGTTTAGTGCAAAATAAGGCAGGGGAGAAACGTAAAGAAACCCTTTCCGGGATGAGCAGGAACAGAAACACCTAACACACAGTGTGCAGTGCTTGGCAACAACGAAAACCTTAGTGGAATTTCACCATGATCCCAGAGATGCTTTTTATTCACTGAAAATAAACTGGAAGAAAATAGTGTTCACTGATCAAGGCTGTTCACTAAGGTTTTACTCTACTTGATTCCCTGCGTTCAGATATTTTTATGTTGTCCTGAGTCTATATATATATATATATATATATATATATATATATATATATATATATATATATATATATATATATATATATATAATGTCTGACAGTTTCTTTTCACGCAGGCTTCCATTTATCAGGCTTGGCACTTCAGCCATCTGTTACCCCGTAACGTAAAACCAAATACAGTAGAACCCCTTTATAGCGACCTGCAGCTGGTAGCCACATAATTATCTGGACCCACACAAGCTTTTCTTGTTTAAAACTATCCGTTGTAACTACATTTCGGTTATAACATCATGCTTTCTTGATCCCAGCTGTGTCGTTATAATGAGACAGAGCTTTGCATGCAGCCCAGGCCATATAATAAAATAAATTTCCAATGCTTTCTTTTTTATTTATACAATAAATAGATGTGAATGCCGCTGGGAGTCTGACGTGGGTGAATCGATATCAATCAAGGGCATGGTCTGAGATAGCTAAGGCGATCATATTTGGCTTATGTTCTTATCTGTTGTTTTGTTTTTTGTTTTTTGTTTTTTTTTTTTTACAAAGCTGTGCCTTGAAGGAATTCATATCCAGTAAATTAATGAAAATGCGCGAATAAGTCGCATGTATGAACTCTAGTAGGAGCTGCTCAACTGGCAAACACAGTTAATTATTTTCAGATTCAATTGCATTGTGTTGTTGTCGTTGAACGTATGCACCTGTCATTGATGGTATTTGTACAAGCAATTGCCAAAAATTGCGAACCTAAACTAGAGCAGTCTGCACAGTCCACATATTCCCCACAGGCCCGCCTATCAGTTACACACGGCCATCAATAGTCAATCAAGAGCTGAAAAGTCCAGCTGGTCCATTTTCCTTGAACGAACCTAGCCCATTTACAATAGTGACCTGTGTTTGTTTATATAGAAGCTACATACAAAGTTTTATTAAAATCCTTGCAGCAGTTTTTAAGTTATCGTGTTAACAAGTTCTTGATGACAGACCGACAGACCGACACGCGGTCGATCGCATATATTCCCCTTGTGGGGAATAAAAGATGCCAGTTCACAGAACTAAAATGGGATTTAACTTGTTAATTACTACATTACAGACAGAACAACAGTTTCGTTGAGGGCCGTCTCTTGTGCGGAGAAGGGAAACCAACACGACTGACAACGGAATAACAACAATGTACGTGTGTAATTACAACACGCACTGGGTGAGAATGCACTCACATGTAAAACAAAAAAAAATTACAAGTAAATTAGACATTCTGTAACCGCGTACTAAGCCTCGCTTGTCACACTCACACTAACGTCATAGGCACAAGCCAATGTGATGCTGACGTAGACTTGTGACGAAACCTTTCTGCTTTGCGAAACTTGTTACGGTAACACCACAGATAACACAGTTCCTTGTACTAAGCCTCGCTTGTCACACTCACACCAACGTCATAGGCATGAGCCAACGTGATGCTGACGTAGACTTGTGACGAAACCTGTCTGCTTTGCGAAACTTGTTTTGCGACACACACAGGTAACACAGTTCCTTGGAAGCATATGTGTGTTACATTGGATTCGGGCACTTGTGGAAAGCCAATCGGAGCGTTGCCGAATCAAATCCAAAGTTGACAGGCCACTGATCTATGCCCATCACAAAACACGCAGTATATCGCCGCAAATTCTCCGCTTTGCCATACATCAGCATTCGTTTATTTTCCCTATCATTGGCAACGGCGGGGAGTGAATTTAGACTTCAAAGCCACTCGTTCACGGACGCCGCTAATTTTCTAATCTACTGAGCAATCGTGACGTCAGATTTTGCACAATAACCAAGATAAACGACACTTAACGTGCGGCAACGGAATGCGTTATTACGGTGAAGCAAATGCGCTGTTATACGCTGTAAGGCACTTCTTCAATAAATTGCTATTTCACTCTTTAAGTCTCTCAATAAAATCTAACATCTACAGAATGCCGTTGGCACAGTTGTCCTAAATACTGTGATATAAATTATCACAGTTTTGACTGATACACAATAAAACCTCTTTACATAGGGGGAAAAAAACAATAAAACCTCTTTACACAGTCTTAACCTTCTGTTCAGCTCTCTGCTGCCGCCACCAGAGTGTCAGCAGGGACACAATGTCCTCTGGCATGTTCTTAGTTGTGTCTTTGGCAAGCCACAGAAAGCGCTCGTATAAAGTTTGACGTTAGGCGGGCTCTAATAACAATTAGAAATTCTGATATTTCTACCTTGTTGGCAGCGCTTAAATTTTCTGTCCTAAAATCTTAATTGCCTTATTTTGCTAAATAACAAAGGCACAAACATGTGACACATGCACCCCATAACTCCATATACCAAATGACCTTACCTGTGAGGCGGAACCGAAGGCGTGGCCAAAATCTATGCCAACCATCTTGCCTGTCTGCCTGTCAATCATGAAGTTTGAAAGGTGCCTATCGCCGATACCGAGTACCCATTGGCAAATGGACACCTGGGCGTGGCTTGTCGCAAAGTTACACTTGAGAGTGAAGAAGGCTTCGGACGAAGCGCTCATCTTCAAATACGCCCTCCTGCACAATAAGCTACAAGTCACCATACTACCAGAAACAAATCTCTCAGATGCTATTTCAAATGCATAAACCTGCTTTTAAACTAAAACATGGTCAATTTTCCGGGAGGGAATTTCCAGTTTTTGTGGAGAATTTTTGACTTAAGAGTTTTGAGCTGTGCCGACTAACAAACGCAATGAGTTAGCCTGGATGTAAAATAGTACTGTATTTCATTTAATTTTTTTTAATACTGACAAGACCGGCGAAATTCTTTATCAAACGAAATAACACTTTGTCGGACCCTGAATTTTACGAAATATGTTGTTAATTCCGTATTGTTAAATATTCCCTGAATTTCGGAAATATGTTGTTAATTCCGTATTGTTAAATATTCTCTGAATTTCGGAAATATGTTGTTACAGATACGCTTGCGACAAACGCAAAAATAAGTCGCAATAAATTTAAAAAAATAAATGCATTTTGTTGCAGAAAAATGAAACAAAACGCGTCCTGCGTGTCACAAAATGCATTTGGCAGGCCGCAATAAATCGCAACAAATTTTACAAACATTGACACTTGCCTGAGTGTTATGCAACACATTGTCTTTTGATGTTTTGCATTGTGTACTCTACTAATCCCCAGTAATGCGCATTTTGTTTGCACACAAGAAGTATTGTGTGGGATGGTATAATGCTAGCAGTGTTTAAATATTTCATGTTGTTTTACAGTGTGCGTGGCCATTTATTTTCCAGACTGAAAGGGTGTAAAATGTTAATTTAAAAAATGCTGTGTTAACTCACATATGGATATGTGTTCAGTTCTTTTATTATGAAATTATCGCTTTTTAAGTCAAAAATTTTCAACTAAATAGCAGCTAAATTTTTTCAAACCTTTTCTACCGAATCCCGGTCATCTGCCCCCCCCTGTCATCTGCCCCCCCCCCCCCCCTTTTTGCAACCCGGTCGACTGGCTCCCCTCCCTTCAAAGTGGAGGGATGGTCGCTTGCCCCCTCCATATACTATTTTTTCTTGGGTTCTTGGCTTACAAAGACACAGTAAATAAAATTCTATTTATTTTATTGAATGTATTGTATCTCGATAAATAACAGTTCACCAATAGGAAACTAATTGCAATTAGAATTGCAATTAATTTACGGGTCAGTCTCTCCTAAGATCAATATTGGTGAACAGATCAATGAAGATCAATTGTTTCAGAGACGAAGTAGACGGGGACATCACAACTGACTAAATTAAAAAAAAATTCTACCAAAAAAGGAAGGGGGGCAGATGACGACCCCGTTAAGTTGCAGGAGGGGGGGGGGGGGGCAGTCGACCGGGTCGCAAAAAATCGGGGGCAGTTGACCGTGGGGGGGGGGCAGATGACCGTTTACCTTTTCTACCACCCCTTGCCGTCATATTATCCTCAGTTTAAGACTAAAACCACCCCCACAGGCCTGAATAAAAATCGAATATTTTTTCCCATTTGTAATTCCATTTCTGTTTCACACTTCCCCCCCCTCTCCGGTCAGAAAGCTAACTGTTTGATGTGTTTTTTTTTAACGAAAGACACTATTCATGTAAATTTATTCGTATTTCACTTAAATATGGCAAATAAAAACAGATGAGAAAGAAAGGAACAAAACTTGACTACGTTCCACGGGGGATAATTTCAAATTAAATGCTTTTTCTTAATATTAGTTAACACTGGCATTCCTTGGACAGTAATGTCCCAAGCACATAACACTGGCATTCCATTTTTAATTTTATTTCATGTCGCCCGAGAACATGTACTTATACAATAATGTTAAACACAAATACAGCCTATTACACGTCCACACATACAGCTGAAACATTGACTTGTTTACACAGAGTACATGCAATTGGAGTGAATGCGCAGGGGGATTAAATCGCTTGCGTGAATGTTTGCTCAAGGTGTAATCTTAACATCAGTGTGAAATAAGTCGCAACATATTGCATGCTCAGGACGCGTCCTCTGAAATATTGGATCGCAGCTTGATGCAATGAAAATGCAATAAGTCGCAATAAAAAATTGCAACTTTTTGCGTTTTATTCCAACATATTTTTGCGTTTGTCGCAAGCGTATCTGTAATTCCGTATTGTTAAATATTCCTGCTTTTTCTTTGTCTCTTTTGCCCTGCACAGAGAGCCGAATGACTTCGCTTACCTGAGGAGGTCCCATGGCATCATGCCGGCGCGGCGTCGGTGCCTCAGCGTCGTGTCGGTGCGGTTGTAGTGCTGGTAGTGCCGGTGGTAGTCCGCTGCCGTGTTCTTCCCCATCAACTCCATATGGTCCAGCTGCGGCTTGTACATGTCTGTTCCTCTACAACAACAACACCCGGAAAAGAGGGAAGAATGAAGAAATAGTCGACCAAGAGCTAGACAGAAGAGAATCCGATTAGTCGCCTCCTACGACACGCGCGGAACAGAAAGTAGTGGGCCTATTCTTCAAATTCCCCTAACCAACAGGGGGGATTATTATTATTATTATTATTATTATTATTATTATTATTATTATTATTATTATTATTATTATTATTATTATTAATGTAGAGGCAATCAGGCTATCTACTACTATCCAAGCTATCCACATTCAATGGGAAGTTTTATCCAAACGCGTCTACACGACAGCGCACCTTACCGCTCAAAATCAACCAAAATGAACAAGAATTGACCAAACGCAACACACCAATCCCACTGTTAACAGAATGAATGGCAAGCAAAAAGCATGCCCCCCCCCTCCCCCCTCCCTCCACCGATATACATACCGGTCTGTGAGAGCGATAGCTTCCGCTTCCGTCAGCTGCCCGTAGATGGTTTCCTTGAGGACGGCAGTGTTCTCCACCCACTCAATCAGACCCACTCTCGGCGTCATCGGTATCACCTGAAAACCACAGCACACCCGTTTTTTATCGTTATGCCTTTGTCGTTTTGTCCGTCGACGTTTTGTACGGATACCGTTAGTGCATAACAAGACTGATGCAATCAATGTCTCTTCGTTTTCATGACACGTTTAAATTGTAGTCTAATCATGAATACGGACCCATATCGGTATCCTGTTCATCAAGTTAGCCATCTTGAAATATACTCTCTAATATAACAACGTGTCTTATTTAAAATCACTTTAATCTCACTTAATTCTACCACAACCCTACATGGTAACAGCGCAAAGCATAAAAGGATAACTAGACCGATTTCGCCACCGAGTGAAGAAATAAACGCTTGAAAATACTCTATAACAGTCTCAAAGGTTTGCTTGATAGTTTATATTACAGTCTCAAAGGTTTACTTGCTGGTTCATATCAGAGGTGTTATCTACATCGATTTACCGATCGATTGAAACTATCGTTTCAACCATGTCCAGGCTATGTTCTTTCACTATTTATCACGTCACATAATTTCGGGTCCACAGATGTTACTGCCAAACAGAAAATCTATCACTTATTTTATGACTTTCTTTTTCAATATTCTTTGAGAGCAAATCAAGGGAAGATGGAAGATGCAACACTCGAACTCTCGTTTTACACTACTTGTTATCAAATAAATAAACAGTCAAGATCGTGAGCTCGGAATTACTCTATCTCTTACCGTTTTCGAGATAAAGTGCAACTTCCGGTTTTGGGCTCGAAAGTGACCTTCAGCTCAAGGTCACCGGAATTATACCTTACGTAAAATCACAGAGGGGGCGGATGTCGAAAATGAGCTCAGAATTGCTCTATCTCTTACCATTTTCGAAAAAAAGTATAACCTCCGGTTTCGGGCACGAAAGTGACCTTGAGATCAAGGTCACTGAAAGTTATACCTTATGTAAAAGCCCCGTGGACGTTTAGGTTTTTTCCGTGCATTTAATGTTTTGGACGTGTACTTTACGTTTTCTGAAACGTCAGAGGTTTTTTGGCAGTAGTTTCAGTGTCTGGGTTGTAGTAGCACCAGTATTTGAAATCGCATGTGGGAATGTTTATGTGTCGTCTTTATGTGTTTACATGGCATTCGCCTCTTGTGCCTCAGTTTTAATGTGTTCTGTCAGTGTTTTGTGAACGTTTCCTTTGAACGTGTATTTAACGTTCTTCAAACGTATTTTTACCCGATGGGCGGATTGGAAACATCTTTCTAAAAGTTAATTCATTGTTTGGGAGGGTGCTCGCTTAGCAGGAGTATTTTCCAGTTTTAAAATAGTCAGCGAATGCAAAGTAAGATGGTACTTCATTTTAGGTCAAAATTGCGTTGTTTCCGCGATCAAAGTCAGTTTTTTGCCATGTATATGTGCTAAAAGGCCTTCTCGGTGTGTCTCGCTGCCAGATGAACGGTTTAAATCTTAAAATAAAATAAAGTTTTGCGTGTTTCACAAGTTTGCTTCTTTCTGGCGTGTTTGTGTCAGAAAGGGAGCGAAATTTTCTAAAGGGAGCGAAAGCTGACCAATCACAGGTGCGCCTTTATTGGGGTCACGTAGTCAGCAAATATAGTTTCGCTCCATTCCAGTTAGGGCGTTTTTCAACTTAAAATATTAAAGCTGTATTTAACATAAATGTTATACTATTGTGCAAAACATAGTTTGTCTTAGGCCAGTGTTGTTAAGTAGTTGTGACTTCACCTTTTTCTGTTTTTTTTTTCATCGTGTCTTGTATAATGTTAAAACAAGTACCTCTGTTTTATACGTGTCAGACGTTCAGTTTTATGTTGCTTTAATGTCTCGCGGTGTTATTTACATGTTTAGTATCAGTTTGATTTGTTTTACACGACCCTTGTAACAAAGCGGAACCAAAAGCTTTTATACTGGTGTCGCCTTTTCTTTAAGCGATAATTCGATAATTGGTGACCCCTTTGCCAAGTTAAAGTGTTGGTTCATGTTCTATTAGCGTGTTGTTTAGTTTTCCTTCGCCAAAACCTTTCGCCCCTTTGAAATAAATACAAAATGTAAAAATAAAAGGTTGGTCCTCAAACAGGAGCGAAATTACTAAAAGGAGCGAAATATTTAATGAGCCAGCCAATAGGAGCACGAGTTTCTGATCATTCCTTCGACTCGCTAAGGTTTGTTTGTTTGCCGAAGATGGGCTACGTTGGTGCACCAGTCAGCTATGGAACTCATTGTTGGCAAACAAACGTGTTTGTAAACAAGTTTTGCGACAGTGCTACGTCACCCGGCTTTTGCATAAATATAGTTTTCGGGAGCAAAAGGGGAGCGAAAGTTTACCAATCGCGTTGCAGTGTTTTTTATGTCACGTGTTCTAAGCCAGTGTTACTTTAAAAACCACAGTAAATTGATATTGCAATCAAGCCTCAGAAAAGCAAGCAACCGCGTTGAACAACAGTAGAAGTTAATCGGAAATAAAGAAGATAAAAGAGCAGTGCGAGCATAGTTTGGTACGGATAAGGGCATAATGAAGAATGAGTGCAAGTCAATTAGGATAACGTTGTATTTTAGTGTTAGGATTAGAGTAGCAGCTTAGTGTTTCAGCGCGGCGTCCTTGTATTGTTTTTATAGTGAATTTAAATGAGTTTTAGTGAGAAGTTTTCACAACGTGTCCCAGTAAAAAATAAAGGTTTCAGTGTTCAGTTTACGGATTTAGATGTTAAATTAATTGGATAGCGTTCAATGAACAAGTAAGTGCTGAGATAGTATTGAGTAAAAAGCCAGTAATTAATGTAAATGATTTCTGTTTCTCTGTTTATTAGAGAATCGCTTAAAGAGGATAGCTTAACGGCAGAAGAGTAACTCGAACCAAGTGTTAAGAGTCTCCTGCTATCAGTGCATGAGGCCACAGCAGCGCATTTTTAAGCATCTGTTCTGATTTTAGCATGCTTCCCTAAAGTTTATTCTTGTTGTTTGGATACTCTGAGTATTAATTGTTGTTTTTATTTACCGAGTAAAGTACAGGCCGAAAAAAACAGAGCCGTAAAAAGAAAAAAGCCAGTAAACTTTTCTCCTGTGTTTTACTTATTCATAATTAGAAGCCCGCACAGAAAAAAGGAGTTTTTAACGGGGCAAATTTTAGTAAAGGCAGAGCAAACCTTCGCCTTTAACTCAGTAACCTCAAACGTCCTGCAACATTCACGGAAGCCCATGGGCTTTCTACACCTTACCATGGAGGAGTACCATTTTAAAACTGGGTCAAAACGGGCACAACAGTGCCGCCATTTTGTCAGTTTTTCGTCAATCATCAAAAAAAGTAATAACCACGTGGGGGACCACACAGGGAACATTCCTGCGTAATATCAAAACGATTGCAGCAAAAAGCCGACAAAGTCGGCTGGGTTAAAAAAAGAGACACTTTAAGGCTCCAGAACGGTCAAAGGTAATTTTCACAAGAATTTTCTTGCAAGAAAGAATATAACTCGATTTAACCGCCGAGTACAAAACGAGCACGAATCAGTCGAATCATTTACCTCAGACTTCCATGCCCTTATAGAACCTTGTGGCTATGGGGAAAAGGAGTTAATCAGGGACAGAATTGTTTTGGTGCTTAAAGATACGAAACTCAGCGAGACGGATCCGGTTAGTTAGTTAGTTAGTTATTTGATTGGTTTAACGACACCGCCAACCTGTTGCAGGTCATATTGTGTCATTCCTGGTAACTTTGTCGAATTTATACTTTATTGATTAAAAATGATTATAAAATAAAGTCTTAAATATACTAAAAAATATACTAAAAATAGACTTAATGGTGGTCTACACACAGGAATACATATTAATCTCTTTTAAAAATTCTAGGACCTTGTTGGAATTTACCTTCTCAAAGAGCTCTCTCATGGAATCAACTCTATAATAACGGGGACGAATGTGATTGAAGTCTATACAATCTATCAAGATGTGTTTTACTGTATACCGTTCCTGACAACTTATACATTCGGGTTGTGGTTCACCTCTTAAGAGGTGTTTGTGAGTAGTGTAAGAATGTCCTATTCTTAATCTGTGAATTACCATATCGTCGCGAAGGCCATTTAGGGAGGGCAATTTGCGCCCTACCACAGGGTTAATTTGGTATAGCTTATTGTTGGTTTGTTCATCCCAATATTGTTGCCATAGATTTTTGACATATCTAGAAATATGGCACTTAAAATCTGATGACGGTATAAGGAAATCTGAGCAGTCTTGGTTTAACGCTTCTTTGGCGCCTTTGTCGGCTGCCTCGTTGCCCGGGATTCCAACGTGGCTCGGTACCCAACAAAATATTATCTCTTTGCCAGCTTTTACCACTTCGTCGTGTTTTTCTATCAAGTCCAAAATTATTGGGTTGGATACCTGTACGTTTTCTAGTGACTCAAGCACTGACATGGATCCGGGACGAATGGGCCCCTCCCAAAAGGGACCTGGACATAACAGCCTTGCAGATTACGTTCAAGTCCATTTGGGACCGGAACATAACGGCTCAAGTGAAAAGCCGGACATTTAGTCTCCAAGGTTATATCTTTATCATTTTGAATTTTTGGAAAAAATATTGAACAGAACCTTCAAACAATTTTTTATTTTCTATTTCCGGTATTATCATAACTATGAAAACACTGCTCCGGTCTGATTTGCGGAAGTTAAAAACACAGTCAGTTTCATTCATTCGTTTTCATAACTACAAAAACACTGCCACGATTTCGAACTGCATAGGTTCAAAACAGCGTCAGTACCACTTCACTCGTTTCAAAAGTATTTTTTCATAATTTCGCGGGGCCCAAATACCCGCCTTTTCATGTGGGGCCGTTTTATCCGGGTTCTAACTGGGCGGGGCCCTTTTATCCGGATGCTCAACGAAAAATTATTGACAAGTTTACTCTCAAAAGAGCTTTGTCGAAAGTAAGAGCGAAAGAACTCCTCGAAAAGCAGTCATATATGCTGCAAGACATGTCCATTTCAAGAACCGATGTGGTTTGTTTGCTTGCTTGTTTGTTTGGTGTTTAACGTCCCGTTCACCAACTAGGATGGGTATATTAGGACGCACTTGCTAAAGAAACAAGTGGGAAAAAAGTAGGAAGAATGAAGAAATAGAAATAGAAAGAGTCAGAAAGAAAGAAATTCCGATTAGTCGCCTCTTACACCATGCACGGAACAGAAGGAAGTGGGTGTATTGTTAAATTTCTCCCCCACACACACCCCAGAGGGAACCTTTGAAAGATATTGCACATTTAAATTTTGGAGCTGGAGCTCGAGCAGAATTCATAGCGCTGAATGGTCAGACCACTGGAGTACTTCCAATTAAAAAGACCCAAAGGGAACAGGTTTAGTATTAAACGGTTTTAATGCTTTTATTACCTTGGAAAGATATTGCACATTTTAATTTTGTAAAAATATTTTTGAGAGGTAGAGGTGGTGAAGAATGATGTGATACTTTAAGTGGTAATTTGTACAGAAGGTGGGGGGGAGGGGGGGGGGGGGGGTATGATAATACTGGAATTTCCGTGAGACAGTAAAACTGGCCCCGAGGGTCGGTATCTATGAGATCCGGCCTCTCATAGGGTCAAAGGGCAGCTTTGAAATTCAATGGGACGGACCCTAGTACAATCCTGAGGGAAACATTCCTCTTGTTCACAACAATCCGAAAAAATTGCACTAAGCCGCACTCGGAATCGAGGTTAATTTACCAAATTTTGGAGAAAGTTGGGTAGGCGGCCCTTAAGTTCCAGGTTGAACAGGATTTTCAGTACACTGCTTTTCCATGACGTATCGTATGCTTTCTCAAAATCAAAGAATATCGTGTTCATTATTAACGAAAGCTTCTCTCAAAAATGATTCTAGAATCACAAGGTGATCAACAGTGCTTCTTTATTTTCTGAAACCAATCTGGATATCAACAAGTAGTTGATTACTTTCTAGATACAAATGATACCTTTCGGCTATCATTCTTGCAAATGCCTAACAAAGGGAACTAGTGAGTGAGATTTGTCGACAGTTTTGTGGATCTTCCCATAATTCAGGAAAGCGCCCGTCTTCTCAATAGTACTGAACAGATAGAGCAAGATGTTGTTTGTTTGTTTGTTTGGTGTTTAACGTCCTGTTCAAAAACTAGGATGCGTATATTAGGACGCACTTGCTAAAGGTTAGTTAGTTAGTTATTTGATTGGTTTAACGAAACCGCCAACCTGTTGCAGGTCATATTGTGTCATTCCTAAAGGAACAAGTGCGCAAAAAAGAAGGAAGAATGACGAAATAGTAAAAAAAGGGTTACAATTAGGGTTACAAAAAGGGGAACAGAAAACAGTGGGCGTATTCTTAAGTCCCCCCCCCCCCCCAACCCACAGGGGGAAGGGACAAGAGGATTCGCGGCTGAATTATGGGAATCAACTAGAGCCTTTTTGAGTTCTTCGATAGAAAAATTGTTACTGTACTTTTCCTTGTTGTTGGAACTGAAGTTAATGGTGTCTGTTTCTTCAATTTCTTTATGGTATCTAAAATCACAGCTATAATTTTAAGATGAATTGTGTTTAAATATTTCCCTAAGAGTATTACATATATCTTTAGGATCAGTGATATTTTTGCTATTTCATAAATGACTAAATGACTTGGAAGAGATTTTGCGAATCAAGTTTTCTTAAGGGACGTGCTTTAAGTTAGCTTCGAAACATACTTTTGCCATGACTGTTTTTTCCCTTGCTTTAGTTTTGCGTGAGATCGCGTTCAATCATTTATTTTGTGAGCATTGTCAGGGTAGATTATAAAACGTTTGAACGCATCTTTTCCACGTGCCATTGCGTCTTTGCAGTCATCACTGAGCTAAGGTTTGTGAGGATTTGATGTCTTCGGTATAGACTTTTCAGTAATGCTCTGAATGAGCGATGAATAGTAGAATTGGGTCGTCGTCTTCAGCAAAATTCTCTCTTTTGATTCATGGAATAATAACAAGTCTGGTTTACCAAATTTCCGCTTTGGCAGCTTCTCGAAAGGGTTTGTTTGTTTGGTGTTAAACGTCCTGTTCAAAAACTAGGATTGAAATATTAGGACGCATTTGCTACAGAAACAAGTGGGAGACAAAGAAGGAAGAAGGGAGAGCTGGAAAGAAAGAAATTCAGATTCTACCTCCCATCATTGTATTGAGTCAACTAGATATCGAGATATCCGACGCTTTTTTTGATTTTATAATGATTACTCCCGAGAACGGTCCGTTCAAACTTTAACCCTTTGCCATAGAAAGGGTATAACATCAGTTTTGGGCTCTCAACATAACGTAAAACGATTACGCTCAGGCGATACACTTGTTCAAGTCTTCTCGGCGCAACAAAGCAAAAACCTTTTACAAATCAAAACCTTCATAAATACACCGGTGAAAAGTACACCTCATCAATCACTTAACTATACCAAAGAGGTGGTCACCCACCCTGATCTCAAAATATTTGCCTACTTCAGAAGAACTCGTTACTGAACTAGGCAAATACGGAGTCACGGGTTGTCGCAGACTTCGCTTCCGCGGAACCTATGTATTGACTTTTCAAGGATCAACGCTTCCGACAGACATTAAAGTCGGCTACCTAAAACTCGGCGTAAAGCTCTACGTACCGAATACTGTGTACGCCGCTATAACTGTCAACGATACGGGCGTGGCAGTAGCAGATGCAAAAAAAAAACTGAGACAACGTGTGCAAACTGTGGCGAAGATGGTCATGACTACAAAAACCGGACCTCTCAAAGCAAATACATCAACTGCAAAGGCATCCATCCAGCGCCCTCCAAGGATTTCTCAGAATGGATTACAGAAAAAGAGGTGCAGAAGGTCAAATATGAACAATCCATTCTTTACCCTGAGGCGCGTAAACACAAAAAGCTACGCGGCAGTTGCCAAGACAACTAAGTCCCTGGCCGACATGGCGACCCAAACAGACCTGACTTGGATCTCACAACATAGAACCATTCAAGTGAACCAATCGAAGCAGTCATCCAAATTCACCCAGTCGGAAATTACAGTCGAACACTCAGCCAGCAATCCTCCCTCAAAGGTTGGTGCTAGACCTAAGACGAGAACACAACCCTTCAAGGGGCTAAACCGATAAAAACTAACACCACTCGATCTCTACCAATACGAAAGAACACGCAAACGCCGGCTAGATCACTAACACCAAATCCCAGGAGTAACCACAGTAGTCTGGACACGGAAACCAAAAATAGATTAAAAAACAGCTCGGCTGGTCCGGCTGGTGAAGGAAAAACGAAAATAGAAAATAGATTCAACCCTTTATGGAGGTGAATGAGGCAGACGAAAAAAGGTCGCCACCACACTCTCGGCCGCTATAACTGGCGGAGGACGACCAAAGGAATTCCTCGCTACGCTCTATACCCCTGCAACCAAAACCACCTCGGGTATTGACACAGAGGCCCAGATGCCACAGCAAATAAAACACATTTGTTTATTTAACAAACAGGACGATAATTCAATTGAATATCAGAGGTTTTCGGACCAACCTCCACGAACTTTTGACACTTGTACAGGACCCTGCGGTCATTTGCCTACAGGAAACCTATACTAAAACTGACAATAACCCAAAACTTAGTGGGTAAACACTTTACAATGACGCATTTTGTGGTGAAAGAGCGATAGGTGTTATCGGCATGTGTCTAAGCAATAAAATTTCTCAAAGTGAAATTAAATTGGACACACCTTTCCAGGCCTAAGCGGCACGGATTACTTTAGGCAAAACTTTTACTGTGTATAATATCTACCTACCAAGACCATTGAAGCCCCAACTAGAACAGTTAAATGAGTTTCTAAATCAGTAACCCTATCGTGAGGAAAGGGTTACAAAATGGAAGTTTAATAAGCAGACTGGTCATTATTCCAAGAATCATGCCAATACGGTATTAAAAGAGAACACTTCACTGACGACGACGATCCAATTTTACTTTTCACTGCTCTTATCCACAGCATAGCTGAAAAATCTATCCCAAAGACATCAAGAGCCCGTGAAAAACCACACAAGCCGTGGTTCAATGACGAATGTAAGCACGCTATAGCTCTTCGTAAAGAAGCCTTAAAACAGTTTTAAAACCACCCAGATCTTATCAGCAAGTTAGAAAATAAAAGACTACAACCCATAACAAGTAAAATCATAAAACAGAGCAAGAAAGTCTCGTGGCAAGACTACGCATCCAAACTCAATAAAACCACATCTCTTAAAAAAACCCGGGACATGGTCCGAAAAGTCCATAAAGCAATCTCAGAATTAGTAACAGTTATGTCACCAACTTAGAGGATATATCAAACACTCTTGGTAAAGCCTTCAAGTATAATTCATCATCACAAAATTAAAGCCTTGAATTTAGATACCATAAAGAAGCTGAAGAAGGAAACCCTTTAAACTTCTCATCTGACATGTTCTATAAAGGAGTTAAAAGACGCTATAAATAGCTCTCATGACTCAGCCGCAGGACCAGATGACTTTAATTATGAGGTTCTTAAGCACCTCCTAGAATCCGTTCTGGAAATTCTTAAACCACATATGGAATAAAGGCAGCTTTCCTGAAATATGGAAAGAAGCTACAATCATACCAATGCCAAAACCAAACAAAGATCAAACAAACCCCATAATTATAGACCGATCTCTCTAACAAGCTCTCTCTCTGCAAAACCTTTGAATGAATGATAGCAGATAGACTGATTTGGAACCTGGAAAGCAACCATTTGCTTGCTGACGTGCAAAGCGGATTTAGAAAACAAGGGAGTACTTTGGACCATCTCGTAAGGCTAGAATCTTTCGTAAGAGATTTTATTAATAATGAGCACAATGTCGTGGTCTTTTTCGACATGGAAAAAGCATATGAAACAGCGTGGAAGTACGGAGAACTCAAGGACCTGTTTAATTTGGGGCTCCGGAGCAGACTACCCAAATTTATAAAGAGATTTTTAGATGATCGTCGTTTCAGAGTACGTCTTGGTACAATATTCTCAGAATACTTTGAACAGGAAGAAGGCTTCCCAAAAGGATGTATCCTGTCAATTCTCTATTTCTGATTAAAGTTAATGGTATAAGGGATACCGTAAAACAGGGGATAGATAGTTCACTCTTTGTGGTTGATTTCGCCATCTCTTGCAGAGGCAAAAGTATGAATCCAATACGAAGTCGCTATCCTGTCAATTCTCTATTTCTGATTAAAGTTAATGGTATAAGGGATACCGTAAAACAGGGGATAGATAGTTCACTCTTTGTGGATGATTTCGCCATCTCTTGCAGAGGCAAAAGTATGAATCCAATACGAAGTCGCTCTCCATCAAAACATCAACTCCCTTCAAGACTGGGCGAATAAAAACGGTTTTAAATTTTCTCAAACAAAAACAGCCTGTATGCATTTTTGCAAGAAACGGAAACAGCATGACGAACAAGTTCTATATATTTCTGACACTGAAATACCAGTAGTCAAACAAATCAAATTCTTAGGGCTGATCTTCGATTGCAAACTAAGTTTTATTCCACACAAAAGAGTTGAAAAGAAAGTGCCAAAAGGCACTAAATTTACTGAGGGTCATATCTGCTCAGGACTGGGGAGCTGAGAGGGACACTAAACTTATGTTGTATAGATCCCTAATCAGATCGAGGTTGGATTATGGTAGCATAATCTATGGCTCAGCTAAACCATCATATCTGAAGATGCTTGAACAGATTCAAAACCAGGGTCTCTGACTATGCTTAAACGCTTTTTGAACCTCTTCGGCTGACAGCTTGTACGTTGAAGCTAAAGAACAACCCGTTTACATTCGAGGATTGAAAATAGCTCTGAAATATGCTGCAAAACTGCACGCTAACAAACCAAACCCCACCCATCAAGTCGTTTTGGGCTCGGACTTTTCACAATTTTCTGAGAATAGGACCACCCCTCCATTTGGAGCCAGAGTATTACCACACCTGCAAGAAGCGGGCTTCAGCATTGAGCTCATTGCAAATTAGAGTATCGAAATGCCCTAAATGGAAATTAGTTAAGCCCTCAGTATTGAAAACGCTATCCGAATTCCCAAAAGAACAAACTAACCCGTGTGTGTTCCGATCGAAGTTCGCAGAACTCGAGGAAGTTTACCAAGACTACCACTTTATGTATGTTGATGGTTCTAAACTTGATGACAAAGATGCGGCATAAATTTTCACAGATAACAATATTTTGAAAACCAGACTCCTAGATGGGTTTTCAAATTTCACTGCCGAAGTCAGAGCTCTCCACGCATGCAGATTATCAAAATTAGTCGTTACAAAAATTAATATTTTGCGTTGACTCCATGTCAGTACCAGAATCAATAGAAAACTTGAAACTATCATATCCTATATTCTTGGACATAGTAGAAAAACATGACGAAGCTGTAAGGGCGGGAAAGGTGATACGGTTCTGTTGGGTTCCAAGCCACGTAGGAATCCCAGGCAACAAGGCAGGTGATAAAGCTGCCAAAGAGGGTTTAAATATTCAAAACTCTGAACTTCTTATCCCATCATTAGATTACAACCTGCATATTTCTAGATATGTAAAAGGCAAATGGCAACTACATCAAATTAATCCGGTCGCGGGACGTAAATTACCATCTAAACATTGTTCTTTGATGACATAGTAATACGTAGAGCCAGAATTGGGCATATAACTACACATAAACACCTCTTCGAGGCGAAATGCCGCCCGAATGTCCGGGTTGCCAAGACAGGTATACAATCAAACATATTTTGATAAACTGCATAGACTTGCAAGACATTCGTTCCCGTTATTTTCCTGTCAGTTCCATGACAGAGTTTCTCGATAAAATACAACCGTGTAAAATAATAGAGCTTCTGAAAGAAACAAACCTGTATCAGTATTTTTAGTATTAATATTATTCGCTTTTGCTGTACAGACATGCTCTTAGATTGTACACTCCTTTTAATATCCAACGCACATTTTTAACGTTTTATCCGTTATGAACCTGTGAAGACACAATATGACCTGCACAGGGTTGGCCGTGTCCTTAAAAAAACATATAACTAACTAACCCTTTCAACTGTTATGGTCATGTCGAGATCCCAGTGCCATATGATACTGAAATGGGGCATTCCAGCCCTCATTCTAACCTTGACTTGTTACATGTGGAGTGCCTCACAGGGTAGCAAGGGGGAGTACCAATTTTAAAGTCTTAGGTATGACCCGACCGGGGTTTGAACCCACGATCTTCCAGTCTCAAGGCGGAACCCCCCACCTATCACTGTCATTCGGAAGCACATGAGAGGCGCGTTGATCCAGACGACTAATCAATTAGCATTTGGTCCTTTAACTGGCAAACAAGCTTGAGCAAAAAATTAACATCTTGTTTGTGCATAACATGGTTTTTCAGCATGGACTTGTTATTGTTCGTTAGTATATAGGAAAGCTAATATTTTAAAGATTAACATAAACATTCTAAACTTGATTTAAATTATATTTCAATTTCAATTGCCTGTCAGTTTGTACTGATTAACGCTTCATAAAATACACAAAAATGGATAAAAATAGCAATAACAACACTGCACAAGGAATAAATGAAAATGAAGATACTAGTGGCAAACCTGCAGATCTCGGAGCCAGGTTTACGGCCTTCAAGTCAACGTTGGATTCTATAAATCGGAAACTTGATGGCAAAAGAAGCCACGATATCAGCGACAGTAAAGAAGAGGATCCACCGAAAAGGCGTCGTTCTAGGTGTGACGCTAGCGTTGAGGACAGTGATATTGAGGACCTATTGGACTCATCGAAGAAAAAAGTCTCAGACGCAGAGAACTCAGATCGAACCGATCACGATGCAATTCTGCTCGATATCGAGCAAGAATTTTCGGAGCGTTACCAATTGACAAAGTCAAAGACAAGCACGCCAAGTATGAAAGACCCGAGAACTGTGAGAAACTAGTGGTTCCCTCTGTGAATAACGAGATATTCCGAAAATTGAGCCACAGCCAAAAACAGCGAGATGTACGCCTGCAATCAGTACAAAGAGCCGTTATTCAGTCCGCTGCAGCGATTTCGCATCTGGCAGAAGCATTACTCGGATCAAAGGAGGGTAAAGCGGAAACCATACCATACTAGACCGGCCAGTGCACACAAAACATAAGTGTACAGGCTTATATTACACACTTTCAATCGATACCTACTTAGTTTCTTGTTTTTGTAAACAAAAACAAATGTCTCACCGACTAAAAACATAACCCCCCCCCCAAAAAAAAAAACAGTTTTCCTTATTTTTAATTACTGAAATTAAATATTCATTTCTGCAAACATAATCATAATTCATTGTAAAAATTCAAAATAAACAAGTTTAAAACTTGTAAAACTGATGAATGTACCCGCCTCGAAACTATTTTCGAATCGAAAAATAATGCGAGGTCACACAACTTTAACATATTCACTGTAGCAACAATCAAAAGAAACGGTTGAATAGCGGCTGAGATTTCGCGTGCACAAAGTTGCACTGTAGGCAACAGAAGTACTAAAACATTGCCTATTTTCAACAAGTCGCCATTTCGTTATTTTTTGGTCGAATCGAAAAAATGCGATGTCGCATCACTTCAATATATCTATTTCCACTGTAGCAAAAATCAAAAGCCAGGATTGAATAGAGGCTGAGATATCGCTTGCACAAATTTGTGCTTCCAAGTGTCGTCAGACAAATACGACTGTTAACGCAATTCTAACCTTTTTACCCAAGGTAAGACTAACGTTCTGTACCCTAAATGTAGTTATAGCCATGACATACTACCTTGTCTTCGTACATTCCCCTAAAGCACTAGAAAGGCATTCTTCATAACTGCGCATAAGATGACGCACCTTGGTGGGAGGAGGGAGGGGGGGGGGGGTATTTCGGTACCAAAATGGTGAGCTGCTTCTCATAACACAAGATATCAGATGAACCACTTTAATAGCGAGAAATGCTTCCAGGTAATGCTAACAACGCTACCCCATACAAAATAGATCATATATATGGAGCATCTTGGCAACCGAACCAAGTATGTGGCGATAAAAATCAAAAGCTAGACTTGCTGCGACCTATAAATACGACAAAAGCATTCCATGACCTCGTAGATAACTTCATCATGCACCACAACTGACACACTGACCCCTGACTGAGTGACATATTACGTCATAGCCCTAGATGAGAAACCCACCAAAAGCTAAAGTTCAGGCAATAACAAATGGCAATGGACCGACAGTAAAACTGTTACTGTTTTGAAGCAGTCTGAAGAATGCAGGAACACTCGACAATCTTCTATAAAACGCTGAAATCCCCAGCGTAGTTAACAACTATGCTTGGTTAATATAGGAGCCAAAAATATTGGGTGGCGGGGGGGGGGGGGGGGAGGGGGGAGGTGGTGGTAGTGAAGTTATGCGCCTTTCTTGATTTTTTTATGTGAGTACAATAAAGCTTAATCAAAACCGTACTACTTATCCGAGTAATCGTTATCGTTCTACTCCCGAGAAAAAAATCACAGAATCTTTCGGACCTACCAAGCAACAATCTCACCAAGTTTCAACTTTCTCCGATGTTCCTCGGCTGAGAAATTTCGAACACAAGATTTTACGTAATGACGTCATACACCTCTCCTAATCACGTGACATGCGTGAAACTAGATAGAATCGTCCGACCTAAGCAAGGAATAAATCGATCAAGTTTGAAGTCGATCCGACGTTTCATTCTCGAGATATCCTGCACATATTTTGTTTACAACAGACTGACACACATACACACACACACGTACATACATACAGAACGTACAAAACTGTGTCTCCCCTTAGTAGGGGAGACATAGTAATACGAAAAGCCACCTATGCAATCGCGTTTCTGGGGCATGTATCAGTGTATCTGTCATATAGAAGAAGGAACCTCCTTCATGCAGCGCTCCCTTCCAGTGTTGCCGTCAACTCTGAAGCAAGGAAGTTGAGATAACAAAAGACCTATTCGGGGATGATTTAGAGAAAACGATTCACAACATCCGGAAGCAAAAATCGCCACAACGCCATACAAACCACGTAAGAAAATGTCGCAAAAAACGGCAAGCGATTCACACAAACATCGCGATACAACAACCGAAATTACAAGGGCCAAATTCGACACTAGTTCTTAAACAGAAAAAAGAAAAAAAAAGCAACAATAACTCCTCAACCTATTGATGACGCATCAGAGATTCGAGAGGTGAGTGATAAGCTATAAACGATAAAGAAATATATCTGCACCGCTTACGAAGTGACTGTTTTGACAAAGTGTCAAACTTTCAAGTACTGTTCGATTACACGTAGGCATCTGGAAAACAATCTCGCCTGATGAGGAAATTATTGGGGCACTTATGGGATATAAAATACCTTTCATCGCTATCACCACATAATTTAACATTCCAAGGAAAGCTATATTCTCGAAGCAAGAAAATCAAGCGATACAAACTGAAAAAAAAATTCTCAACTCAGGAGTAATCGTGCCTTGTCACAAAGAAAATGATTTTATCTCTGCTATTTTTGTGCGCCCCAAAAAAGACGGCACATACCGGTTGGTATTCAATTTAACAGAGTTAAACAAATACGTAGAATACCACCATTTTAAAATGGATCTCAAAACAGCTACGCTTATGATGCAAAAAGACTCGTATATATCATCTATTGATTTGTTAAAGCCAACTACTCTATATCCGTCGCAAAAGAGCATAGAAAATACTTAAAATTTCAATTCAACGGTGACCTGCATTTCTTTTGTGTCTTACCAAATGGGTTATCGTCAGCACCTATGATAGATAAAGTTTCCTCTCTTAGAAAAAGGGATGAGTCGGTATCATTTATTGATGATTCCTTTCTACATTCCAGAACTTACGAACAGTGCCTGAATAGTATTACAGCCACTGTTCAGCTTTTAACAAGCCTCGGCTTCATAGTACACCCAGCAAAAGGAGTTCTTATACCAACAAAAGAAATTGTTTTCCTTGGTTTGTGCTAAACTCTATTACTACGACTGTAAAACTCACTCCTGAGCGAATTAAAAAACTGCTAGAGTATTGTAAATCACAAACTTCCCGTCTCATATCATATGAACCCCTACTGACACGATTTACACGGATAGTACCATGAAAGGTTGGGGAGCGCATTTCACTAATCTGATAAACAAACTAATGGTCTCTGGAGTGATAGTGAAAAATTGCTTAGCATTAAAGTTCTCAAGTTGAAAGCATGCTTCATGGGATTATTATCGTTTTGTAACGACATGACAAATGTCCATGTCAGAGGGATGATTGACTCAAAAACTGCGATATCGTAGGTATCCTAATTTGGTGGAACACATTCTTACAAGTGTAACGAAGAGGCACGCAAAATATGGGTATGGGCTATTGAACGAAATATATGGCTGTCAACAGGTTTCGTTAAATCGCCTGAAAATAAAACAGCAGACATTCTATCACGAAAATTTCAAACTGACACAGAGTACAAACTTGACCCTCGTGTTTTTAACGACATAAACACTAAATTTAACTTTACTCCGAACAATGAACTATTTGCTTCAAGACTGAACTATCAATTAATGCCATATATATCATGCCATGTACAAACCGGATCCATCAGCTATACCGGGAAACGCATTCACTATGAACTGGTACCAATATAAATTCTATGCCTTTCCAACGTTCAGTATCTTGCCAAGGGTTTTACATAAAATTAGAGACGATCAGGCCACCAGAATAGTGATTGTTTCAGTCTGATGACGCAATCTTTCTTTCCACCAGTACTCAATTTACTGATTCAAGACCCTATTTTCATTTGCAGAAACGAGAAACTGCTCCAATTACCAGGAACATCACAACCACATCGACTACACAAAAAACTCAATCTACTGGCTTGTCCGTTATCAGGGGACAGATCAGTATTGCAGGCATATCAGGAAACTCTAGAAATTATCATGCCAGCATGGCGCCCCAGCACAACCGAACAGTATGAAAATTCCCTCAAAAAATGGATACAATTTTGAAGTAAACGGAATACAGATCCCTCGTCCCTTTTCTAACTAGTATGTATGAATCAAGTGCTGGCTACTTCATTTTAAACACTACACGGAGTGCACTATCTGCATTACTTTTTATTGACGACCCGTCAAAGTCATTTGGAACCCAGTTTCTAGTCTCAAAGTTTTTTAAGGGTGTATTTAACACTAGACCGTCCTTACCTAGATATGCTACAACTTGGGATGTAAAGCAGTTACTCAGCTATATGAAAACGGTGCCATTACAGGATAATTCATTAAAGCTGATCTCACTAAAAATGGTTACATTGCTTGCTATTTTGTCACGGCAGAGATCAAACGTTGGCATCTTTAAAATTATCGTGTGTAAAAATTAATGATGACCAGTGTGTGTGTTTTACATTGACTCCTTGCTTAAAACCAAACGGCACGGGAAACATAAAAACCTAAAGGCACGGGAAACATAAAAGCAGGCATAATAGCAAGTTATGATCATATTTGGGCACAATATGTATAGAAAATTGGATTTTGACTGTAAGTTTAGATTATGTGGAATGGACAGTAACAGTGATATTTGTGAAAACAAGTCGGTTGGGGAAGAACGAGCGATGCACAAATATTCATATCTGTGTGCTCATATTAACTGTTATTATTTCTATGGCTTATTTTCAGAAAAACCCTTAATACAACACCAACAGTGTAAAAATGAGTCATTCAAAAACAAAATTTCAAAAACATTGCCTAACTGAAAAAGACAAGAATGGCCATGAAATAGGCAGTTGGTGCTGGGCGAATTCTTCAAATCCATTTATTGCATCGTGTCGATCTTGCAAAAAGGACATTTCATTTGCAAGTCAGGGATGTGGAGCTCTCAAATAACGTTCTGCTTCCGCAAAACATGCATATTGGTGTATCAGAAGGCAAATCACAGACAAAATCTGTCTCTAGCAACTAAATCTCAGGACGACGAAAAAGGAAAGGGTGCTAGTGTGGAAGAAATTGGCTAACAAATCCATAAAATGGCTGAAATTTGCTAGTGTGGAAGAAATTGGCAAACAAGTCCATAAACCGGCTGAAATTAAGGAAAGACCAACTCAGAACTTCCTTTGTTTCAGCGTAGAGGATACTAAGCTAAAAGCAGAGATTTTGTTTTCGCTGAAGGTGTGACAGGCAAATTATTCGTTTTAGTCGTGTTTTGAGCTAAAGGATTTTTAGTGCCATGTTTCCTGACAGCAGCATTGCCAGCAAGTATCAGCTTTCGCGTTCGAAAGTGAGTTATCTGATTCGATATGGGCTTGGTCCGTTCTTTACAAAAGTACTTGTAAACAAACTGACAAGTAACCCAGATATATACTACACGCTCCACTTTGATGAAACAACAACAATACAGATAAAAAAGAAAATGGACTTGCTTGTTCGGTACTACGGTCCACGCACTGGACAGGTCCATATGCCATTCTTGAAAAGCTTGATGTTTGGACATGCTTTCGGCGAGGACATTGACGAAAAGGTTACTGCAACATTTGATGAACTATCATTATTTCTGGATCATCTCCTTAGTATTTCAACAGCTGGGTCAAATGTGAACAAAAACATAAAACGCTTGCTATATCAAGCGGTAAAGAATGCTCGTAGCAGTGGCCCGACAGCTATGGTGGATGCAGTGTTCTGCACTTTTCACGCTGTGTCAAACAGTTTTCGTAAAAGTCTGGACATTACGGCAAAGAATAAGAGGAACTCGTAATCGATCTGTATTATTTCTTTAAGCTTTCATCTGCTAGAAGGGTTAGTTAGTTAGTTAAATGGTGTGTTTAACGACACGATCGACCCTTAGCGGGTTACATTGTGTCAGAACATGTCAGTATTCAGTGACTAGAAGACAATGCTACAAGTTAAAATCAAGATAAACTAAAACCATGTATATTCTAAAATCATAAGGTAAAAAAAAGGCTAGAAATACTGATACAGGTTGATTTCTTTTAAAAATTGTATAAGTTTGCTAGGTTCTACTTCATCAAACAGCTGCTTCAAGGAGTCAGCTCTGAAATGACGTGAGCGGGCGTCTTGGAAATCGGTACAGTCTATTAAGATATGTTTAACGGTGTAAGGTTCCTGACACCCGACACAGTCGGGTGCCGACTCGCCTCTTAGAAGATGTTTGTGGGTGACATATGTATGTCCTATTCTGGCTCTATGGTAAACCATTTCATCTCGCACACTGTTAAGTGGCGGGGGCTTTTGTCCGACTACCGGCTTTGTTTGATACAGCTTGTTGTTTCTTTGTTTGTTCCATCTTACTTGCCACAATCTTTTTGTGTATCTTGTGATTTGATATTTAAAATCGGAGGCTGGTATGAGCATATCGATACAATTATCATTTAGAGCGTCTTTTGAAGCTTTGTCGGCTATCTCGTTTCCTCGGATACCCACGTGACTTGGAACCCAGCAAAAAACTATGTCTTTGCCAGCTTTGGTGGCCTCGTCATACCTTTCCAGAAGGTCAAGGATAAGTGGGTTTGATATTTGTAGGTTTTCAATTGATTGCAGTACGGACATAGAGTCCACGCATAACATAAACTTTTTGTATCGGCTAATTTTCACTATCTGGATAGCGAGATGTAGAGCTTTAATTTCGGCCGAGAAAATAGAGGAACCATTTGGAAGACTTGTTTTCAAGGTGTTATTTTCAGTTACAACGGAAGCAGCCGATTTGTTGTCGAGCTTTGAGCCGTCCGTGTAGACGAAATGGTAGTCGTTAAATTCTTCCTTGAGCTCTGCAAAGTTTGATCGAAATAGAAAGGGGCTAGTTGTTTCCTTTGCATAGACCGAAAGGTTCTTTAGTACCACAGGTTTGGTGAGTTTCCATTGTGGTAGTTTTGGTACTCTGTATTTTGCGATTGACTCTGGTGATGTCAGCGTTATCAAGATGAGGCTGAACCCTGGCTCCAAATGGAGGTATTACGGTAGGACCTCTTTCATGGAAGCGAGAAAAATCTGATCCAAAGACTGAGTTGTAGGTGGGAGTTAGTTAGTTAGTTATTTGATTGGTTTAACGACACCGCCAACCTGTTGCAGGTCATATTGTGTCATTCCTGGTAACTTTGTCGAATTTATACTTTATTGATTAAAAATGATTATAAAATAAAGTCTTAAATATACTAAAAAATATACTAAAAATAGACTTAACGGTGGTCTACACATAGGAATACTTATTAATCATTTTTAAAAATTCTAGGACCTTGTTGGAATTTACCTTCTCAAAGAGCTCTCTCATGGAATCAACTCTATAATAACGGGGACGAATGTGATTGAAGTCTATACAATCTATCAAGATGTGTTTTACTGTATACCGTTCCTGACAACTTATACATTCGGGTTGTGGTTCACCTCTTAAGAGGTGTTTGTGAGTAGTGTAAGAATGTCCTATTCTTAATCTGTGAATTACCATATCGTCGCGAAGGCCATTTAGGGAGGGCAATTTGCGCCCTACCACAGGGTTAATTTGGTATAGCTTATTGTTGGTTTGTTCATCCCAATATTGTTGCCATAGATTTTTGACATATCTAGAAATATGGCACTTAAAATCTGATGACGGTATAAGGAAATCTGAGCAGTCTTGGTTTAACGCTTCTTTGGCGCCTTTGTCGGCTGCCTCGTTGCCCGGGATTCCAACGTGGCTCGGTACCCAACAAAATATTATCTCTTTGCCAGCTTTTACCACTTCGTCGTGTTTTTCTATCAAGTCCAAAATTATTGGGTTGGATACCTGTAAGTTTTCTAGTGACTCAAGCACTGACATGGAGTCCACGCACAATATGAATTTTTTGTAGCGGCTAATCTTGACAATTTGCATAGCTAGCTGCAGGGCTCTAACTTCTGCAGAGAAAATAGAAGACCCATCAGGGAGCCTGGTTCTAAATGTATTATTTTCTGTGACAATAGCTGCTGCAGCCTTGTCCTCAAGTTTGGAACCATCGGTATATATGAAATGGTAGTCATTATAATTATCCTTTAATTCTGCAAATTTTGACTGAAATACACACGGGTTAGTTCGTTCTTTTGTGGACTCAGAAAGAGTCTTCAAGACCACAGGTTTCGTTAACTTCCAAGGGGGTTGGTTAGGTATTTTGTAATTTGCAACAGATTCAACGATTATACCTGCTTCTTGCAGGTGTGGTATAATCCTACTTCCAAGGGGGGGGAATAGCATTGGTACCTCTATACGCATAATGTGATCCGAAAACAATCTGATGAGTAGGGTTATTTCTATTGGCGTAAAGTTTTATACAATACTGCATGGCAAGTTTTAACCGCCGTATATTGAGAGGTTGTTCATTTGCCTCAACGTGTAAACTGTCGGCTGGGGATGTTCTAAAGGCATTTAAACATATTCTTAAGCCTTGATTCTGTATCGGTTCTAGCATCTTGAGATATGATGGTCTAGTTGAGCCATAAACTATACTGCCATAGTCCAGTCGCGATCTAATTAGAGCTCTATACAACATGAGTTTAGTATCCCGATCTGCTCCCCAATCGTGGGAGGAGATGACTCTCAGTAAATTTAAGGCCTTCTGACACTTTCTTCGGAGGTGTTTGATATGTGGGATAAAACTAAGTTGGTTATCAAAAATTAAACCTAAAAATTTGTTTTCCTTGACAACAGGGTGTAGGTGGGATTCTTCTTGTTTGCATAAAGCTTTGTTGAGTACTGCATAGCGAGTTTAACTCGACGAATGTTAAGAGGCTGCTCATTTGCCTCCACATGGAGGCTTTCTGCTGGTGATGTTCTAAAAGCGTTTAGACACAGTCGTAAACCTTGATTTTGTATCGGGTCTAGGATTTTTAGGTATGAAGGTCTTGCTGATCCATAGACAATGCTGCCATAGTCTAATCTAGACCGTATCAAGGCTCGGTAAAGCATAAGTTTTGTATCCCGATCAGCGCCCCAGTCATGGGCCGATATTACTCTTAGGAGATTGAGTGCTTTTTGACATTTTCGTTTCAGTTCTTTGATGTGTGGGATAAAGCTTAGCTTGGAGTCGAAAAGTAAACCCAGAAATTTGTTTTCTTTAACAACAGGTATTTGAGTGCCAGAAATGTATAGAACGGGGTCGTCGTGTTGTTTGCGTTTATTGCAGAAATGCATGCAGACTGTTTTAGTTTGAGAAAATTTAAAACCGTTTTGGTTAGCCCATGTTTGCAGTGAGTGTATGTTCTGCTGTAAGCGTCGCTGTATTAGATTCATATTCTTGCCTCTGCAAGATATTGCGAAGTCGTCTACAAAGAGTGAGCTATCTATCCCTTGTTTTATGTTATGTCGGATGCTATTTATTTTTATCAGGAACAGAAGAACGGAAAGGATGGATCCATGAGGAAAACCTTCCTCTTGTTCGAAGTAGTCTGAGAACACTGTCCCAAGGCGGACCCGAAAACGTCGGTCTTCTAGAAAGGCTTTAATAAATTCAGGTAGGCGGCCTCGCAGCCCCAAGTCAAAGAGGTCTTGTAGTACTCCATGTTTCCATGCTGTGTCATAGGCCTTTTCCAAGTCAAAGAAAACCGAAACGACATGTTCGTTATTGATAAAGGCTTCTCTTATAAACGTTTCTAGTTTTACAAGGTGATCCAGGGTATTTCTTTGTTTTCTAAAACCGCTCTGTATATCGGCAAACAAATTATTGCTTTCTAGATACCAGGTGAGTCTGTCAGCTATCATGCGTTCAAATGTTTTACACAGTGAACTTGTTAAGGAGATTGGTCTGTAATTTTGTGGGCTTGTGGGGTCTTTGTTTGGTTTTGGTACTGGTATAATAATAGCTTCTCTCCATATTTCTCGAAAGTTGCCAGATTTCCAGGCTTGGTTAAATAGACCCAATAGTATTTCCAAGGTTTCATTTGGCAAGTGTTTAAGGGTTTGGTAGTGTATGTCATCTGAGCCAGCAGCGGAATTGTGAGATTTGTTTAAAGCCTGTCGGAGTTCATTCAGCGAGAAATCGCAGTTGTAGGATTCACTATTGTCTGAATAAAAGTTTATGTTGTTTCGTTCTTTATGTGCCTTATATCGTCTAAAGTCTTCGTTATAGTGTTTAGAGGATGATTTGTGTTCAAATGTTTCTCCCAGGACGTCAGATATTTCCCTTCTTCCCGTTACAGTGGTATTGTTAGTTTGTAAATGGCTCACAGGGCCTAGAGAGCCTTTGCCGGATATCTTCCTAACCATGTCCCACGTTTTCTTTAATGAAGTTTTCCCGTTTAACTTGGAAACAAACTCCTCCCATGAGCGTTTCTTACTTTGTTTTACAGTCTTGCGAGCGATGGCATTGAGTCTTTTATATTCCATTCTTCTAATGGTGTCCGGATGATTGATGAACTGTTTTAGTGCTTGTTTTCGAACAGCTATTGACCGTCCGCATTCATCGTTGAACCAGATTTTGTGTGATCTTGTGCGGGATCCGGATATTTTCGGGATAGTCTTTTCCATTATTGATTGTATCAAAGCGGTGAATAGTAGAATAGGGTCATTATCACTTTCAAGGTGTTCTCGTGTAATTGACTGATGGCATAATTCTTGGAATTGTAGCCAATCTGCTTTGTTAAAATTCCACTTGTCTACTCTTTCTTGTAGTTGTGGAATGCTTTGTTTAATTAAAATTGGAAAATGATCGCTTCCATGTAGATCGTCTATAACTTTCCAGCTAAAATCCAGGTACAAGTTAGCAGAGGCTATACAGAGGTCGATAGAGGTTTTTGAACCAGTGCCCATATGAAAATATGTCGGTGTTTTGTCATTGAGTAAAGACAGATTGTGATGGTGTAGTAGGTTTTCTATGACCTTTCCTTTTTGGTCTGTTGTATGGTTGCCCCACATTGTACTATGGGCGTTGAAATCACCGACCCATAGTATGGGTTTTGGAAGTTGGTTTATGAGGTCTGAAAATTCGTGTGGTTGTGGTTTTGAAGGTGGTGGCACGTAGATGTTGCACACAGTGATTGTTTTGTTCAAGGTAGCCCTGACAGCCTGGGCCTGTAGGGTGGTATTTAGATTTATTTCACTTTGGGGTATATCGTTTCGAACAAACGTTGCAATTCCTCCAGAGGCTTTGTTGCTAACGTGGTCTTTGATGTAGGGTATATATCCCTTCAGCGTTGGTTGGTTGTTGGTTTTAGAGAAGGTTTCTTGTAGGCAAATTATTGCTGGGTCACTTTGGGATATGAGTGTTAAAATTTCGTGATGGTTGGTCCAAAAACCTGCTAGAAGGGAAATTTTTAGAAAGTTTAGTATGACCTTGGTCTGGATGAGCCACTGCATTTTATCAGACATGTCCAAACCCGATGGCTCACTTTGTCGACGCAGTGGAGAGTAGTATCGAGGTTCGATGCGCCGAAGCGGTTTTTTGTGGACGTTGTTCCATCTTCAAATGCAAACAGAGATCTTGCAATAACTGGATCCGTTGAGAGAATATTATCTGCTATATATATTGTCATTTATTTTCACCTTGGTGTGTCTATACATGTTCCTTCACCGAACCCCGTAGGGCTACATAAATGCACTTTACACATCCCACCTGCATTCAGGACCGGCCCTTGGAAGCTTGCACTCGTCCTTTTACTTTTCTCTCCAACTTTGTTTGCGCATGTCCATTACAGTAGCAGCTCCAACTGCCCTATAAAATTGCATCTGACTGTCACGTGCCTCTGGCTTGGCGTCAGGCACCAAGCTGACTCTTTCCTTTGTGATCAGCACGCCACATGGAATTATTTGCAAATATATATATAAAATTTTGCATTACAAAACTAGCATACTTTATCATCCGGACACATAAAAAATAATATTTTCTTTACTAGCAAGTTACTGGGATAATTCTTTCACTAAAGTCGCTGACAGATAGCCAGGTACAATACGTTTCTAATTTTTGTTTTTTCAGAACAACAGTCAAGTTCTGAAATTTTACAACAGAACACTGGTCCTTGTTAACCTTTGCCTCATTGGCTCAGTTGGCAGCGCGTTAGCTTTCTAAACGTGCGGTTCGGGGTTCGATCCCTCGACCCGGCACAACTTTTGTCCTCTAAAAAGAACCGTACGCAATATTTAAAAAAAAATTGTGAAGCTCTAATTAAAACTCAAATGCTTAAAAAAAGTGATGCAACGAATTATAACATAAAGCTATCAACATGATAACTTAAAAATAATTGAGTTATGTGCTATCAACTCTTTACACTTTAAACTCATGATTTATCTATGCGCATACTGTAAATTCCATGTTGGCGTAGCGGTTTGGTTGCTCCACCGCGAAACGGGCGTTCGGGGTTCGATCCCGGGGACCGCATGCAAAGTATTTTTGGTATAATTTTAATTCGACATGATGCCCGATCATATTTGCTTCCTTATACCATACAATGCCGGGTATTAATTTGCAGAATGGTTGGGAAACATCCGCGCGACAAACCGTCTGCTAAGGGCAAGCAAGTCAGGAGGACTCGCGCTAATGGAGCTGAAGCAAGCAATGCTGGGCAACCTCCAGAACAAAGCGACTATGTCACAAGGGGCCAGCTGCGGGACGAAATCTCTCGGGGCGTCTCGGAGCAACTGCAGATCTTCTTTAAAGAATGTGTGCCTGCACACAGTGACGGAGACCCACCCTTACTAACGCGGGTATTACCCGGTGGTAGCCAAGAGATTCATGGGGCTGGCCAATCCTCGACTGCTCCTTCTGTGCAGCTGGAGTTGCCAGTTAGGACGCAACCAAGCGAGGAACATAGCGCTCCAACCGAGGCATTGATGGCCTTTTTTGCCGAGAACGACAGTGGAGGTGCGTTGCCGGATAGTGTGAGCCACACGAGCGCCTTTGATCTCCCCATTGCTGCAACGGTGCCGGAAAAAGTTTAGATTAAAACTAAAAATCGCGAATTTGTGTACCTGCTTACATTGGTAAAGCCAGGAAGAGAACCACAGAACCTTTTCACGGAAAACGGATCAATCATTAGTATGAAGCCCCAACAGCAAAAGCGGGTGGGCTCGATCGAGCAGTGGACCAATGCCATCCTAATATACACGGCAATCTACGTCGAGGCTTATCCAAACGAGATAGGGGCACTCCCAACGTACATCTCCTTCGTCCGCAATATGGCATCAAAAACTCATAGGTTCGGTTGGCGGACATACCACGAAACCTTTCGTAGGGCGCGCCCCACGACACCTCTGGCTTGGGATAAGCCGCTAATAAACCAGTACATTGGCGCCCTTATGTCCTCCTTTCACACTCCATTTCAAAGCCCGAGGCAGCCCTTTCTCGCAAGGCAGGGAGCGTTCAACGGCGCTCCAACTGGTGGAGTACCAAGGGGATATTGCTTCAACTACCACATGCGAAGTTGCAAGCTATTATCCTGTAAATACCACCATGTTTGCCCCCACTGTAACGGAGAGCACCAAATGCGATCTTGTCAAAAGCGCCAGCCGCAGCACTCAACAAAAGCCGGCAACAAACAGCACGTTCAAAAGTAAACTCTGTGACATTAACATTGGCTTACTCTCTACACTGCTTCAAAACTACGAAAGCCACAGGAAAAAATTCTTGATTTTAGGCCTTACCCATGGATTCATGCTTCACTGCAAGGAATTCTCATGTCGAGAATCCGTTTCCAATCACAAATCTGCACTGGAGCGCCCAAGTATCGTTGACCAGAAGCTCCAGAAAGAGCTCTCGCAAGGGCGCATAGCCGGCCTCTTTTCAGTCTCCACCATTTAAGAACTTTCATGTGTCGCCAATCGGTCTAGTGCCAAAGACGGAGCCAAACAAATTCCGCCTTATCCACGACCTAAGTTTTCCGCGGGACAAATGCAGTGTAAATTCTCAAATTCCTCATGGCTTCTCAACAGTGTCATATGAGGGTTTGGATCATGTGCGGTCAATCATAGCTGGACATTGAATGGGCTGTTTAATCGCAACGGTCGATATCGAAAACCCATTTCGAATCTTACCCACACATCCAAGGGACTACCGCCTTCTCGGATTCAAATTGAAAGATCACTTTTATTACGACAAGCGCATGGCCATGGTTGCATCAACCTCCTGCCTCAACTTGTAGGGCTTTGCTCTAAGCAAAGCCCTACAATGGATACTGGAAACCAAATTCTTTGTTTCGTCAGTCTCTCACATACTCGACAACTTCATGTTTTTCTCACCGGAATCGTCTCAGCAGTGTTTCGTCTACCTAAAGACATTTATTTGCTTGTGTGAAAACCTTAACATACCCATAAATAAAGGAAAAACTGTCCTCCCCAGCACCTTGGTCACGTTACATGGCATAGAAATCGACACACGGGCAATGGAAGCTAGACTGCCCCAGGAGAAACTGCTCAAAGGACGATCCTTATTGCGGGGAATACTCAGCAAACGCAAAGTTACGCTTTGCGAAGTCCAGTCGCTTGTTGGCTTCTTGAACTTCTGCTGTCGTGTTGTAAGCGGGCCGAGCCTTTTTGAGACGTTTGATTCACCTCACAAGGGGTGCCGAGAAAAAATACCACTTTATCCGTGTTTCATCAGAGACACGCTTCGATATAATGGCGTGGTACTCATTTCTGGAGAAGTATAACGGCATTTCACTGCTCTACGAGAAATTGCTCAGTTCGAATACAATACAATTATACTCAGATGCGGCCAAGTCGCAAGGCTTTGCCATTGTATTGCACAACCAATGGTGTGCAGGACCCTGGACGCACACTGAAGATTACGAAATCACCCTCCTGGAGATGTACCCAATAATTCTCGCCTTGCTGCTCTGGGGAGATCAGCTGCACAACAAACACGTCTTATTTTTCTGTGACAACATGGCGGTTGTAGATATTCTAAACTCTCAAACGTGCAAAGACCCAATTATAATGCGCTTGGTCCGCATTTTTGTGATGCAATGTTTACAGCATGACGTTGTTTTCCGCTTAAAACACATAACAGGGGTACGGAATTCTGTGGCCGACGCCCTCTCACGTTTATTATTTCAGAAAGCAAGAGATCTACAACCACATCTGGCAACGGACCCGGCTGCCCTTCCACCTCACTTCACACTCTCCGAACTACTGCTGCGTCATTGATTATGAATTCTCTGAGCGCTGGTTCATTACAGTTATACAAGCGGAACTTCAGGAATTACAACAGGTTTATGAACGTTTATTTCACAGGCCACCGAGTTTTACCCATGCAGTGTAGTCATATCCTTATGTTTATTGCAGAATTGTTTGTCCAAAAGTATGCAGCTAGCTCAATCGTCTCAATTATCTCATCCCTGAATTTCATTAAAAAACTAGCAAATGGTCAAGACCTGCATGCTCATTTTGCAATAAGGAAAGCTCAGGGATACAAAAAACATCACCTTCAGTCGATGTCCGCTTACCAATAACATTACCAATCTTAGAGAAAGCTTTGCGCCGCAGCAGCAACTTTATACCAGCCAAACAAAACCGTTTTACTAACAGCAATGTTTCACCTCGCCTTTGCGGCCTTTCTTCGTATTGGTGAAATGACAGTTTCATCTGTGTCGAATCCACATCTGTTACACCTGTCAAATTTATTGTTCGAACCAAGGGTAAATACCGTAACAGTAACCTTTTACTCGTTTAAACATAAAAGGCCGGGAACTCCTTTCCGTTTAAAGCTTCAAGATTCTCCGAGCTTACCCGTTGTGCCGTCTTTAATCAAGTACATAAAGATCAGAGGTCCATCCCCGGGGCCGCTTTTCCTTCTGAACATTAAGCCTGTGTCACGTCTCGCATTTATGACAGCCCTAAACCAATGTCTTACCCATGCTCAGTTGTCAAAAATGCCATACAAGTCCCATAGTTTTCGAATTGGAGCGGCCACAAATGCAATTGCAAAGGGCATGTCACTGGAACAAACTAGAATTCTTGGTAGGTGGAAGAGCGCTTCGGCCTTTCAAAAATACGTCCGCGTTTCATGCCCTCAGTTTACTTGAACGTGTAACAGTCTGGTATATTGAAACCTGGTGGACCAATGAACTGGCCATAAAGGTTAATTTGTGTTCCCATTTGCCGTTGACCGGCGGCAGAATCCGCGTATGCCTGGTTATTGTTCTAATTGGGTAACATTCACTGTAATTGTAAATAGGCGGTACCACCGTGGACCGAAGGATCAACCATCACGTAGTACTAGCCAAGGTCGCGTGTGTCTTCATTAACACTCCATGCCTTTTGTAAGCAATACGATGTTTTTGCGTTCGCCTGCCCTCTGCCGACTCGCCTCCCTGGCCTCTGGCCGGTAGATGGCGGTAACTGTTAACAATTTCCGTTAACAGTTTTGGCGCGATTACCGCCGCCTAAATGAATATCTGTATTAGGTTGTATATCATTTAGTTGTAACATAATTCAATTATGTTATATATGTTTGTAAAGGACATTTATAGTGTAGCACTTGTGAAATAAACAGGCAAGCTATCGCTTGCCAAAATCACACCCAAGTCGTTATGCTTTGCGAGGCTGCAAACAAAAATGGTATTTTAAATAAACAGTTTAAAATGTATTTTTGTATGATCCGAGCAACCTTGCAGGTTCTCGAAAAATGTTATGATTGATTGATTGATTGATTGATTTGTTTAACGACACCGGCAACCCGTTAGGGTCATATTGTGTCGGTTCTGTTGCTATATCAAGAGTCAGTTGAAACTAAAATCAATTTAAGTAGACATAACAAGTAGTGTATAATCTAAAACCAACTAAATTCAATTTAAAACTTACTGTACAAGTGTATTTCTTTCAGAAAAGAAATAATTTTACTTGGTGCTACCTTTGTAAAAAGGTCTTTCATGGAATTCACACTGTAGAAGCGTGAACGAATGTTCTGAAAATCTAGGCAATTGAGTAAAATATGTTTTACAGTCAGACGTTCTTGACAACCAATACATTCTGGAGGCTCTTCGCCTCTCAAAAGATATCCGTGGGTGGTGTATGTATGCCCGATTCGAGCTCTAAGCAAAACTGTTTTGTCGCGAATATTGTCAAGAGCTAGCTGCTTTTGTCCAACTGTTGGTTGGATTTGAAAGAGTTTGTTATTTCTTTGTTCGTTCCAATTTTGTTGCCAAAGGTTTTTTACATAACTTGAGATATGGGGTTTAAAGTCGGAGTATGGTATGAGAAGGTCGGATATGTTGTAGTTTAGGGCCTCTTTTGCTGCTTGGTCCGCAGCTTCATTACCCGCTATGCCGACGTGGCTTGGCACCCAGCAAAACACTAAGGATTTGCCTTGTTTAGTGGCCCTTTCGTAACGTTCTATTCGGTCTAAAATCATTGTATTCGACACTTGCAGGTTTTCTAGTGATTGTAAGACCGATAAGGAATCGACACAGATAACAAATTTTTTGTATCTACTAATCTTGACAATTTCCATGGCTAGTTGGAGTGCCCGAACCTCCGCGGAAAAGATGGAGGAGCCGTTTGGTAATCTTGTTTTCAGGGTATTTGATTTTGTAACTATTGAGGCAGCAACTTGCTTATCGAGTTTAGATCCGTCCGTGTATATGAAATGATGGTGAGGGTAGGTTTCCTTTATTTCGGCAAACCTAACTTTGAACTCTTCAGCATTTGTTGTGTCTTTGGAAAAGTTTGTCAGAGTTTTGTTTATGGTTGGCCTTTGTATTTTCCATGTTGGGTATTTTGAAACTTTCAGATTTGCAATTTGCTCAACTTGGATTCCAGCATTATTAAGGTGGTTACGGATTCTAGTGCCAAAGGGTACGATAACCCTAAGGACGTGTGTTTAGGATTTCTGAATGGTCTTTTTCGAACACTGCCTTATGTGTGGGGTTTTCTTTATTTGCATATAGTTTAGTTGCATATTGCATTGAGAGTTTGATTCGTTGGATATCTAATGGTTGTTCATTTGATTCAACCTGAAGGCTTGCCGCAGGTGACGTTCTGAAAGCGTTTAGGCAAAGGCGAAGGCCTTGGTTTTGTATTGGGTTCAACATCTTTAGATACGAAGGCCTTGCTGATCCGTAGACGATGCTACCATAATCTATTCTTGATCTTATTAATGATCTATACAGTTTTAATTTAGTACTGGTATCTGCTCCCAAGTCTTGGGCGGAGACGACTCGCAGCAGGTTGAGTGCCTTTTGGCATTTCCTCTTCAGCTCTTTTATGTGGGGGATAAAATTTAGCTTAGTGTCAAGAATTAGACCAAGGAATTTGTTTTCCTTTACTACAGGTATCTGAGTGTTTGATAAGTATAAAATAGGATCGTCGTGTGGCTTTCGCTTGTTGCAAAAGTGCATGCAGACTGTTTTGGTTTGGAAAAACTTGAAACCATTTTGATCGGCCCATTTTTGAAGAGAGTTTATATTTTGCTGGAGGCGACGCTCGATGAGATTCATATTCTTACCCCTGACAGACATAGCAAAATCGTCTACAAAGAGTGAACTGTCTATTCCCTGTTTAGTTGCGCCTTTGATACTATTGATTTTGATTAGAAACAACAGAATTGATAGAATACATCCTTGAGGATAACCCTCTTCTTGCTCAAAATAGTCCGAAAAAACAGAACCGAGACGAACTTTAAACCGCCTGTCATTTAAAAACGCTTCAATGAATTCAGGGAGACGACCTCGTATGCCTAGGTTGTAGAGGTCTTGCATGACCCCGTGTTTCCATGCCGTGTCATAACCCTTTTCTAAATCGAAGAAAACGGTGACGACATGTTCGTTATTGATAAAACCTTCTCTTATAAATGATTCGAGTCTAACCAGGTGATCTATGGTGCTTCTCTCTTTTCTGAAACCACTTTGAATGTCAGTGAGCAAATGATTTTTCTCTAAATACCAAATTAATCTTGTGGCTATCATTCGCTCTAGTGTTTTGCACAATGAACTTGTCAGAGATATTGGGCGGTAATTTTGTGGATTAGTAGGATCCTTGTTCGGCTTTGGAATTGGTATGATGGTGGCTTCTTTCCATATTTCAGGAAAGTTTCCTGTAGTCCAAACTTGGTTAAGTAATTCTAAGAGGACTTCAAGAGTTTCCTCAGGTAGGTGTTTTAGAACCTGGTAGTGCAGGTCGTCTGGTCCGGCAGCTGAATCATGTGAGTTTTGTATGGAGTCCTTCAACTCCGCCAGGGTAAAGGTGATATTGTAGTGTTCCAAATTATTTGAGGTGAAGTCCATTGGTATTTGTTCTTTTGCTTCTTTTATTTGACGGAACGCTTGGGAGTAATTGTCAGATGAAGAGTTGAATTGAAAGGTTCTGCCAAAGGCATTTCCTATTTCATCGGGTTTTGTGATAGTTTGGTTGTCTGTGATGAGGTGGTTTATAGGTTTTCGGATATTTTTGCCAGATATTTTCTGAATTATCTCCCATACTTTTTTGGCTGAACTGTTTTTGTTTAATTGGGAGATATATTCCTCCCAGGTTTGCCTTTTGCTTTCTTTGATGGTTCTGCGTGCTGCGGCACGATGTTATGTCTGAGTACACAGTGTTAGTAACTAAGCTACATGAGTACATTGTGATTGGAAGGGTCGGAATCGGATGGAGCAGTTAGCGCATGCGCATTGGAAAGCATCATTTGGGCTTCCAGCAACAGTTTACAATTTGCAAAAGTTTTATGATTAAAAGCCCACCCTCCTCTCCCCTAATGGTAATTTTATACATTTGTTATCTAATTCACATGTTATGTCTTTGTCCGGGCGACGGTTATCTATTACTGTTTGGCGCGATTACCGCCACCTAAATGAATATCTGTATTAGGTTGTATATCATTTAGTTGTAACATAATTCAATTATGTTATATATGTTTGTAAAGGACATTTATAGTGTAGCACTAGTGAAATAAACAGGCAAGCTATCGCTTGCCAAAATCACACCCAAGTCGTTATGCTTTGCGAGGCTGCAAACAAAAATAGTAATGACAGACAATGATAGTAATGACAGAAATGTGGGATTGAAAACAAACAGGCTTAGGATAGAGACCAACAGCCAAAACCAAGCTACCATCATTATTTAGTTAAAATTAGTTATTTGACAACAGCTAAAATATAGTAAATATATGTTCTACTAACACATTTGAATTTAAGTTAGTTAGTTAGTTATTTGATTGGTTTAACGACACCGCCAACCTGTTGTAGGTCATAATGTGTCATTCCTGGTAACTTTGTCGAATTTATACTTTATTGATTAAAAATGATTATAAAATAAAATCTTGAATATACTAAAAAATATACTAAAAATAGACTTAATGGTAGTCTACACATAGGAATACATATTAATCTCTTTTAAAAATTCTAGGACCTTGTTGGAATTTACCTTCTCAAACAGCTCTCTCATGGAATCAACTCTATAATAACGGGGACGAATGTGATTGAAGTCTATACAATCTATCAAGATGTGTTTTACTGTATACCGTTCCTGACAACTTATACATTCGGGTTGTGGTTCACCTCTTAAGAGGTGTTTGTGAGTAGTGTAAGAATGTCCTATTCTTAATCTGTGAATTACCATATCGTCGCGAAGGCCATTTAGGGAGGGCAATTTGCGCCCTACCACAGGGTTAATTTGGTATAGCTTATTGTCTGTTTGTTCATCCCAATATTGTTGCCATAGATTTTTGACATATCTAGAAATATGGCACTTAAAATCTGATGACGGTATAAGGAAATCTGAGCAGTCTTGGTTTAACGCTTCTTTGGCGCCTTTGTCGGCTGCCTCGTTGCCCGGGATTCCAACGTGGCTCGGTACCCAACAAAATATTATCTCTTTGCCAGCTTTTACCACTTCGTCGTGTTTTTCTATCAAGTCCAAAATTATTGGGTTGGATACCTGTAAGTTTTCTAGTGACTCAAGCACTGACATGGAGTCCACGCACAATATGAATTTTTTGTAGCGGCTAATCTTGACAATTTGCATAGCTAGCTGCAGGGCTCTAACTTCTGCAGAGAAAATAGAAGACCCATCAGGGAGCCTGGTTCTAAATGTATTATTTTCTGTGACAATAGCTGCTGCAGCCTTGTCCTCAAGTTTGGAACCATCGGTATATATGAAATGGTAGTCATTATAATTATCCTTTAATTCTGCAAATTTTGACTGAAATACACACGGGTTAGTTCGTTCTTTTGTGGACTCAGAAAGAGTCTTCAAGACCACAGGTTTCGTTAACTTCCAAGGGGGTTGGTTAGGTATTTTGTAATTTGCAACAGATTCAACGATTATACCTGCTTCTTGCAGGTGTGGTATAATCCTACTTCCAAGGGGGGGAATAGCATTGGTACCTCTATACGCATAATGTGATCCGAAAACAATCTGATGAGTAGGGTTATTTCTATTGGCGTAAAGTTTTATACAATACTGCATGGCAAGTTTTAACCGCCGTATATTGAGAGGTTGTTCATTTGCCTCAACGTGTAAACTGTCGGCTGGGGATGTTCTAAAGGCATTTAAACATATTCTTAAGCCTTGATTCTGTATCGGTTCTAGCATCTTGAGATATGATGGTCTAGTTGAGCCATAAACTATACTGCCATAGTCCAGTCGCGATCTAATTAGAGCTCTATACAACATGAGTTTAGTATCCCGATCTGCTCCCCAATCGTGGGAGGAGATGACTCTCAGTAAATTTAAGGCCTTCTGACACTTTCTTCGGAGGTGTTTGATATGTGGGATAAAACTAAGTTGGCTATCAAAAATTAAACCTAAAAATTTGTTTTCCTTGACAACAGGGATTTGCACGTTAGAGATGTGTAAAACTGGATCGTCGTGCTGTTTTCGTTTTTTACAAAAGTGTATACAAACCGTTTTGGTTTGTGAGAATTTAAAACCATTCTTATTCGCCCAAACTTGGAGAGAATAAATACTCTGCTGAAGACGACGCTGTATTAAATTCATACTTTTGCCTCTACACGACATGGCAAAATCATCCACGAAGAGTGAGCTATCTATCCCCTGTCTCAGTGTATCTTTTATATTGTTGATTTTTATCAGGAAAAGTAGAATTGAAAGGATGCATCCTTGCGGGAAGCCTTCCTCTTGTTCAAAGTATTCTGAGAATATTGTACCAAGGCGAACCCTGAATCGACGGTCGTCCAGGAATCCTTTTATAAACTGGGGCAGACGGCCTCGGAGGCCGAAATCAAAAAGATCCTTTAGTACTCCGTGTTTCCATGCTGTGTCATAAGCTTTTTCCAAGTCGAAGAAAACGGTAACAACATGTTCCTTGTTATTGAAAGCTTCTTTCACAAAAGATTCTAATCTTACAAGATGGTCCAGAGTGCTCCTTTGTTTCCTAAAGCCACTCTGTATGTCGGCAAGCAAGTTGTTTCTTTCCAGGTACCGTTTTAATCTTTCAGCTACCATTCGCTCAAATGTTTTGCACAGGGCACTTGTCAAGGAAATTGGTCTGTAATTCTGAGGATTTCGTGGATCTTTGTTTGGCTTTGGTATTGGTATTATTGTGGCTTCCTTCCATATTTCTGGAAAAGTGTCGGAATTCCAGGTATGATTTAACAATTCTAAAAGGATTTTTAGGGTATGGTCTGGCAAATGTCTAAGCATCTGATAATGTATGTCATCTGGTCCTGCTGCTGAATCATGGGAACTATCTATGGCCTTTCTCAATTCATTGAGAGAAAAGTGCTCATTATACGCTTCGCTGTTGTCAGAATAGAAGTTAAGAGGATTAGTTTCTTCTGTTTCTTTATGGCGTCTAAACTCGTGGCTATAATTTTCGGAAGATGAGTTATGTTCAAATGTTTCGCCTAGGGTATCTAAAATGTCCTTTGGGTCGGTGATCATATTATTGTTAGCTTCTAGATGGCTTACTGTGCTAAAAGTGTTCTTACCAGATACTTTTCTAACCATGTCCCAGGTCTTTTTTAGAGAATTATTTGTGTTGAGTTGAGAAACATATTCATGCCAGGATTCTTGTTTGCTTTTTTTGACTGTTTTACGCGCAACTGCCTTGGCCCTTTGATATTCTATTTTTCTTGTAATGTCTGGGTAGTCTGAAAAATTTTTGAGAGCTTGTTTACGAAGCGCTATGGATTCTTTACAAGCGTCATTAAACCACGGTTTGTGTGGTTTCTTGCGGGATCCTGATGTCCTTGGGATAGATTTTTCACACACTCCATGGAGAAGAAAGGTAAATAATGAGATATGTTCGTCTTCATCATCAGTAAAATGTTTCCTTTTGATACTCTGATGACATAATTCTTGGAATTCTGACCAGTCTGCTTTCTGAAACTTCCATTTTGGGGATCTTTTTTCGTGGTATGGTTTAGACTCAGACAATAAAATAGGAAAGTGGTCACTGCCGTGGAGATCACCCAACACTTTCCAATTAAAATCGAGATATAAATTAGCAGATGCTATAGAAAGGTCAATAGAGGTTTTTGAACCAGTACCAGGGTGAAGATATGTATATGACTTGTCGTTGAAAATGGTTAAATTATGATGGTTAAGGAGATTTTCTACCAATTTTCCCTTCAAATCTACGTAACTATTGCCCCACAATGTACTGTGAGCATTAAAGTCGCCCACGAATAGGACTGGCTTAGGTAACTGATTTATTAGGTCATTCAACTCTTCTGGTTGAGGTCTCAAATGTGGTGGCAAATAAATATTACAAATTGTGAAAGTTTTGCCAAGCGTGATACGAATCGCCTGGGTCTGGAAAGGCGTATTTAGTTTAATTTCGCTTTGTAAGAGATCACTTCGAACAAACATAGCGATTCCACCTGTCGCTCTGTCATCCGATGAGGGTTTGTTGTATGACGTATATCCTCTAAGTTTTGGTGGATTGTCGTTTTTGCTGAATGTTTCCTGAAGACAAAATACTGCCGGATCATTTAAGTGCATAAGTGTTAACAATTCATGGTAGTTGGTCCAAAAACCTCTGATATTCCAATGAATTATTCTCATCGTTACTTGCTAAGAGCTCGATTTCTGTTAATCGTTACTTTTGGAGGCTTTTCATTTGAGCGGGGTGGCTTAGGGGAGGTTCTGCCTGCAGGTCTCCCATCGCCAGCATCCATAGGAGGGGAGTATCTATTCCCACTCATTTCCTCCGTAAGGTTTGTGCGCAACCTCTGTTTGGCAAGTTGAGCTCTTTGTTTGAGTCTTGCCTTTGTTTCGTGGCCCAGCTGAGAGGATTGGGGGCTTGGAGTATAAGACCCGTCTCTCTTCCCTGACAGCTCAGGAGATGTGCTTGGTAAAGACTCACAAAGACTAGAGTCCGTTTCAGTTTTAGTTTCTTTTGTTTTTCTAGAAGGCCGTTGTTGCTTTGGTGGCGAAAAAATCTTTTGTTCCGTAATCCATGTGATGTCAGTTTGACAGGCAGTATCCTGAAACTTGGGTCTTACTGAGCTAGCATAAGTTTTCGCATTTGATGGGAGGAGGGTAGCAGCCAGTTTTCGGGCTTCGGGATAAGACACCGATTTTTCAAATTTTATCTGTTGGACTTTCTTTTCAGCATGCCACCGCGGACAATCCTTGGATGAAGCCGGGTGGCTGCCCATGCAGTTTATGCATTTGGGGTTGTGAGAGGTACATGAACTATATTCATGCCCTTCCTCCCCGCATTTTGCGCAGGTGGGTTTTTGATTTCTGCATTTGTCTTTGTTATGCCCGTATTTCTGGCAGTGGAAACAACGAATAGGGTTCGGAATATATATTTTCACTGGTAGGCTTAAATATCCAACTTTTATATTGCCTGGCAAAGTAGGCTTGCAGAAGGTAAGGACAAATGTTCCTCGTTGGCCCAAAGGTCGCGCTGCTGTCACACCCTGGTCCTGTAGTTCGTCGACTAATTCTTCATCTGAGCAAAATCTTAGTTCAGGGTGGGTGATCACTCCCCTGCAAAAATTTAAGGTTCGGTGGGCAGAGCACTTAGCTGGGGTGTTTACAAAAGATGTTATTTTCAGGAGGTTTTTACATTGTTGTAAAGTGGCTATTTGGACTAGAATGTCCCCCGAGCGGAGCCTTTTGATGTTAAATTGATTTCCCACTATCGATGCCACCCCCTTCTGGATAGCGAAGGGGGATAGTTTGAACGTGCCCTCTATCGGTGTGATAATTAGGTATTGTGGAAATGAAGCAGGGGGAGACCCCACCTCAATCCTTGGTCTTTTGGGTGTCGGTGATGTATTTTGTTTTTCTTTTGTCTTATCCATTAAGTGTTTTTTTGAAAATTTTCTTCCAGGTCTGCCGGCCCCGGCCTTACTATGACCACCTATTTCGGCAACGGGGGTTACCCGCCTAGGGCTAGGACACCTGGAATACTCTACTAGACGCGGCGGTATTCTCCATCCAACGCCGTTCGATTGACCCTAGAGCCGCAGTATGGTTAAACTGAACGACCAGCCGTTATTGATCGTGACGGGCCAGTTCACGAACGCCCTTCTTGGGCCGAAGAGAAGGACCAAAGGCATGTATTGGCAAACAAGTCCCTCAGCAGAATGTGTATTTGAAAGGCCTGCCTAAGAGACAAGAAACCTCAATACCTAGGTAACCGCTCTCCTTCCACTACGGGATGCAACCCACGGCAAAGTGCGTTCTTATGACTGGTATTATCACCAGCTACTGTAGGACATCTTGGTGGACGCACAACAGGTTGCCACGCTTTTATGCGGTTTGCGTGGGAACGGTGTAACGCAGGTTTTTGTTGGCTGCTAGTAGTCGTTGCCAAGGGTGTGACAGAGCTAATACCGTATCTGGAGTACTACAATTAAGTAGACCCCAGATGATAATACAAAAAAAAGGATTAAATGTGAAACAATTAGGTAAGGAAAGATTTCTTTATTGCGATTAACGACATCATATTTAACAAAAAAGGGATATTATCAGGTGGAAGGGCATTGTTGTTAATTTTTTTTTTTTTTTCTTTTTTTTGGTATGTGTGTTTTTGGGAAGATTTTATAGTACCTATGAAAATGGAAATGATGGTGGGATGAAATGGTGGGAGGGTATGGTTGGGAGGGGGGCGAGATACCAGTAGAACTGAGATATACCCAGTAAGACTGGTACCCCGAGGGGGGTCGGAATATCAACTCCGGCCTCCCTTTGGGTCAAGGGGCTCCTTTAAAAACAAAGGGTCGGACCCAAATCAGGCAGTTTAACGTCATGCCCGGGACTATTTAAAACTACTAGTTAATATATATATATTGACATATCACATCAAGAAGAAGACAGCAATAATATCTATGAACGGATTGGCATATTACATCACAACACCTCATTCTAGAAGGAAGATTGAATTTGTGAATTGTGTTCTTTCTGAATATTTACTCGGGTTCACTCTAAGTAAAACAAAATAAAATATATCCTTAATCGTACATTACTATTACCTATTACCGGTGGTATAGTTAACATAAAGCTGGCAGAATTTTGAAAAAGCACGACAAGAACACGACCGCTTCATTATATACGTAACTCATTTATTTCTGCTTTTAATTTGTGACGGGCACGTAGGAATGGGGGGAGTCCCCTTATTTCTTTCGCACTTGGGGTGGTGGCCGAGTGGAGCCAACCTACATGTCTCTCATGATCGGACGTCGGTTTCAAATCTACCAAACTGCCCGTCCCAAAACATCGGCCCGAAAGACATTCGGCATTTCTCTTCGCGTTTCCCTAGCAAACAACCACAAATCTTATTTCCCCAAACGGAATTTAAACACTCAAGACAGGAAATACAGGGGGGAATCAGGGAAGACAATTAATAAGTGGAGTTGGTTAGTTTATGGATGTTTTAAGTCACTTTCAGCGATCACAGAATTAGCCTGCCACATTATACTGAAATGGGCCATCCCAGTTGGAATCAATACGGGGATTATGATTGAGTGCACAGCCAAAGAGGGTTCGAACCCGCACCGGCTATACACCCCAGATCTTGAGGTGAACGCTCTACCAACTGAGCTATCCGCAAATTTTATCGGCCAAACAGCCATTAAAACATTACATATTATTTTTAAACATGGTTAAAATATCCATACAAAAAAAAATTCTGGGAGCAATGAGACCAAAAAACAATCGGCTGTTTCGGGTGCATTGAGGCAAAATCAATGGGTTATTTTTCAAATAATAAGCCAATGATGCAGAGCCCAGAGGTGAATTAATCGCTGAATCAAGATGAATGATTTGGCTTTTGTTACGATTAAAACCACAATAAATGCTGCATAAGGTAATTTATATCTGTATTTCTCAAAATCGACTGACAAAAATATATGTAACTTGAATTTTAAGGATGGCAGTTCAGTCTTTGTCTCGTGCAAAGGAGCGAATGTATACATCCAAATGTCGAGTCGGTTCCTCGAAAGGTATTGTTAGTCACCAAAATGGGCAATGCAATGATAAATTGATACAACTTTTTAAAAGTTATAATTATGGGTTTAACATGTGGAAAACATTTCGTAATACTGACAGTAGCAAAATAATTTTTAGTATATTAAGGTATTTAGTGTACGTGAAAGCAGAAACAGTTGTAAAATACATAGTAGCAAGAACAAAGATAATGGCACAATAGCTTGAAATTATCTTAAATTTATTTGTAAGCTTAGAATAATAATGATAAAATTGCTTTCATAGTGAAACGCGCAGCCGTATGTAGAAAGTGTGGGGAACTTCGGCCGCAGATTAAACGGCACATCGCAAAGTGCACCGGACCGAAATTGAAAAGGAGCCGACCCTTAAAAATGCCCGAAGTATAATGCTGATGAAGGAATGCTCGTAGACCTTCGCAAGCACCTCAGAAAATTTCATGGCGTTACAGATAAAACTGTGCAGACTCGCCTTTGCCAAGTTGAACGCCGTAAAAGACTCAGCCATAATACAGAGCATGTCGAAATGAGACCAACGAGCGTTGACGGGAAGTCACAAAATTTTTTCGTGATATCGACTGCGAGGAGTTTCTTCAAGATCGTGCGGATAACGACGCAGCATTACAAAACGCAAAAAGTGCCCCAAGACAAACACGAAATATCATGTAGCTTTCGATATCACAAAATTCAATGCTCTATAGAAAAAAGAACCTCTTAAAGCAATAGGGCGAGCATTTGTTCAAGACACGGTAGGCGAAGGGCACTACAAACCCTCTGGGGCGATAACTATGTTGGCGAACTTAAAATGATTTCGGACGAAGACAAAGAAAACCCGGAAAGATATCTGAAAGGTTTGGAAGATTATTTTAAACCTTTGCGTAACATTGTTTACGAGCGTTACATTTTTGGCAGTGCTGGTCAGGGTTCGACTGAAAGCATTGATCAGTACGTCACTCGCCCGCGCCACTTAGCAAATTCATGCGAATTCGGTGAGCTAGTAGACGACTTTATAGGCGATCGAATTGTTTTGGGCACCACGGACAGCGCAGCACGCTCTCGCATGTTTCGTGAGAAAAAACTTGATCTGGACACTGTAATCAATATATGCCGAGTGAGTGAACTTGCAAATCAGCAGTTAAACAGATTAAACAACTCGATTCAGATGTGCAATTCAGAGGTCCGGACTAAACACGTGAGGAAGCCACCAAAACATGTGGTAAGTGCAACAAACTTAATCATTTCTCCCACATGTGTCAATCCGGAAATGGCCAGAAAACTAACTTTGCTAGCGATGATTCAGCTTCTTCAATTTTCATGGTTCAGCATACAGTAAACAATGTGAAAAGCAGTTTCAAGAAAATCAGCATCTCGCTGAAACTGGCAACCACAATGTTTACTTGACACCGGAACCACGTGTAATGTCATATCTATTGACGACTTACACATGATCGAATGTAATGCCGTAATCACAGAAAGCAATACGAGGCTCAACTTGTATGATGGCTCATACATGAAGCCCCTCGGTATTTCTACACTTCACACCATGCATAACGGAAAACATTATAAACTCCGTTTCGAAGTTGTGACAACCAAATTCGCTAGAATGCCACTGCTCTCAGCAAACACGTGTCAAAAAATGGACTTGATAACTATTAAAATTCCAGCATCCATTAATCACATTCAAAGCGCGTCTGCAGAAAGCATTCTGGATAAATATTCAGATGTCTTTCAAGGACTTGGCCGTCTTCCAGGATAAGTACATCTGGAAGTTGACAAGAGCATCCCGCCGGTACACCATACCCAACACAAAACGCCCATTGCAATAAAAGACGAACTGAAGTAGAAATTCAACGACATGCAGAAACGTGCTTATTATCACTAATGTGAATTTAGCCCACGGATTGGATTTCGTCAATGGTTATTGTGAAAAAAGCGAGGCAAAATGAGAATATGCATCGACCCCAAGGACTTGAATAAAGCCTTGAAGCGAAGTCACTTCCCCATGCTAACAACTGAAGAAATACTGCCCCGCCTTTCCAAAGCGAAAGTATTCTCCGTCTTTGACGCATCCGACAGATACCATCAGTGCGTACTAGATGACGAAAGCAGCTACCCAACAACGTTTTGGACACCGTTGGCCGATACCGCTGGCTACGAATGCCGTTAGGAATAAAGCCCGCAAGCGAAGAGTATCAGCAACGACAATCCGAATCGCTCAGTGGATTTCCTGGTCTCCAAATTGTTGCCGACGACCTACTTTTATACGGCGAAGGCAATACCGTAGAAGAAGCAATTCAAAATCGTAATCAGAACCTCGAGAAACTACTCCTACGATGCCATGAGAAGCAGTTGAAGCTTAACGCAACAAAGTAAAGCTCTGCCAAAGCGAAGTGTCATATATAGGACATTTGCTCACGCAAAATGGTGTTGAACCAGATCCAGAGAAGGTTCGCCGCAACCAACGAACGTCAAAGAAACAGTGCTTCCTAGGATTTATAAATTACCTTGCCAAATTCCTTCCGCACTTATCAGAAATGTGCGCACCACTCAGACGCCTGTGCGAGAAAGACGCCAAATGGGACTGGCAATCTCAGCAGGAAGACGCATTCAAAGAAGCAAAACGACTCGTTACACTAGAGCCCGTCTTAGCCTATTACGATGTCAACGAACCCGTCGTAATACAATGCGATGCCAGTGATAAAGCGTTAGGAGCAACTATTTTACAAGAGGGCAAACCAATCGCATTCGCCTCCACAACGCTCACTCCAACTCAACAGAGGTACGCAGTGATCGAAAAAGAGACGCTAGCGATATGCTTCGCTATGAAAAAATTCCGTGACTGCTACCTTGTCGATAACTGTCATGTGTGTGAGGAGATTAACAGCAGTCAGCAAAAAGAACCCCTGCAAACGACCAAAATACCCTCGCGTCCCTGGGCTAAAATCGCTGTCGATGAATTCAAATTCAAAGGCAAAACATATTTGATCACCGTGGAGTATTACAGCGATTATTTTGAAATAGATCGTTTATACTCGTCCATAACGCAAGCGATTATCAAATGCCTGCAAGCTAATTTTGCGAGATTCGGAATTCCCGACGAAGTTATCACTGACAACAACGCCAATTTAGTCAGCGACGAATTCTCCAAATTTGCAGCAGAGTGGAGTTTTGACCATATCTCCATCTCACCGTACCATAGCCAAAGCAATGGTAAAATCGAAGCAACCGTTAAGATTGCTAAAATCTTAATGCAAAAGGCTTACAGCTCGAAAACAAATATTTACAAAGCGCTCCTAGAATGGAGAAATAAGCCTACGACAGACATGGCGATTCAAGTCCAGCTCAGCGACTCATGGCAAGACGAATGAAAACCAAGATCGAGCACAAACGTCAACTGGCAAAGCGATTTTACGACCGAAACGCAGCCCCACTCCCCAAAATAGAAGTTGGACAGCCAGTTTATGTGCAGCCACACAACAGCAATACAAATATGTGGACCCCAGGCATCTGTCAAGAACACCTGACAGATCGCTCTTATGTAGTTAACTGTGAAGGCAAAAAATATCGCCGAAACAGGATTCATATGAAACCACACAGTAATAACCACACATATGAAACGCGAGAGGAACCCATACACAACACTCAGAGGTCAGCAAACAGCAACAAATGCCTCTCCGCAGAAGTTCCAGAAATCGTAAACAAGCACAGCCATATATTCATATATGTAATAGTGTACAAAATGCAGACACTGTTAAAAAAAATATTGTGCTTTTTATGCAGCTTAAGCAAAACGCCAGATAGATTAAAACATAAACAAGCTTTTCGTTTTATTTAATTAGTGAATGTTAGAAGGATTGTTTATTTCATTTTAAGCAACTTTTCATATTCTAAATTCTTACTATTAAAAAGGGTTCTAATCTTAAATGAAAATAATTCTCAATTCTGTGTGAATAATTTGTAAATGTTTATTTTGTTAAAAAAAGGAAAACCTAATTCTTTTTGGAAAAGGGAGATGTTAGTGATGCCTATCAGATCATACGTGTATGAGTAATCAAGTTCTAGGAAATAGGTCCGCTTTAGCTAACCAGATTCATCCCTCTATTCTGTGCATGCTTACAAAAGATACATATAACTGAGTAGACGTGTTTTTATTAAATAAACTTAGTAATTGCTTATTAATTACTTGCATTCATAATTGGTGTACAACATACACACACCAACAACAATGACGCTTTATTATCACCTTAATAATACTTTCAACAGCTTTTAAGGATCCTTAAAAATTATATAACTAACATTATTGTTGCTTAAAATGCATAGGTAAGCAAAGGTTCCTCTATTGTTTAATGTTTGCACACTTTAAGGTGTTAGGTCGGCTAAAGAGCTGAAAACTCACTACAATGATATAAAAATGTTGCAGATTACCTGATTATTGAGCTACTCTTACATAACGCAAGCAGAAGCGGTGGTATAGTTAACATAAAGCTGGCAGAATTTTGAAAAAGCACGAAAAGAACACAACCACTTCATTATATACGTAACTCATTTATTTTTGCTTTTTATTTGTGACGGGCACGTAGGAATGGGCGGAGTCCCTTTATTTCTTTTGCACTTGGGGTGGTGGCCGAGTAGAGCCAACCTATATGTCTCTCATGATCGGACGTCAGTTTCAAATCTACCAAATCGCCCATCCAAAATCATCGGCCCGAAAGACATTCAGCATTTCTCTTCTTCGCGTTTCCCAAGCCAAGAACCACAAATCTTATTTCCCCAAGCGGGATTTAAACACTCAAGACAGGAAATACACGGTGGAATCAGGGAAGACAATTAATAAGTAGAGTTAGTTAGTTTATTGATGTTTTAAGTCCCTTTCAGCGATCACAGGATTACCCTGCCACATTATACTGAAATGGGCCATTCCAGTTTGAATCAATACGGAAATCATGATTGAGTGCACAGCTAATAGACAAGAGGATTCGAACCCGTACCGGCTTTACACCCCAGATCTTGAACGCTCTACCAACTGAGCTATCCGCAAATTCTATCGGCCAAACAGCCATTAGTTGATTGATTGATTTGTTTAACGACACCGGCAACTCGTTAGGGTCATATTGTGTCGGTTCTGTTGCTATAGGAAGACTCAGTTGAAACTAAAATCAATTAAAATAGACATAACAAGTAGTGTATAATCTAAAACCAACTAAATTCAATTTAAAAATTACTGTACAAGCGTATTTCTTTCTGAAAACAAATAATTTTGCTTGCTACTACCTTTGTAAAAAGGTTTGTCATGGAATTTACACTGTAGAAGCGTGAACGAATGTTCTGAAAATTTAGACAATTGAGTAGAAAATGTTTTACAGTCAGACGTTCTTGACAACCAATACATTCTGGAGGCGCTTCGCCTCTTAGAAGATATCCGTTGGTGATGTATGTATGCCCGGTTCGAGCTCTAAGCATAACCATTTTGTCGCGAATATTGTCAAGAGCTAGCTGCTTCTGTCCAACTGTTGGTTGGATTTGAAAGAGTTTATTTCTTTGTTCGTTCCACTTTTGTTGCCAAAGGTTTTTTACATAACTTGAGATATGGGGCTTAAAGTCGGAATATGGCATGAGAAGGTCGGATACGTTGTAGCTTAGAGCCTCTTTTGCTGCTTGGTAAGCAGCTTCATTACCCGATATGCCGGCGTGGCTTGGCACCCAGCAAAACCCTACGGATTTGCCTTGTTTGATGGCCCTTTCATAACGTTCTATTAGGTCTAAAATCATCGTATTCGACACTTGCAGATTTTCTAGTGATTGTAAGACCGATATGGAATCGACACAGATAACAAATTTTTTGTACCTACTAACCTTGATAATTTCCATGGCTAGTTGGAGTGCCCCAACCTCCGCATAAAAGAGCCGTTGGGTAATCTTGTTTTCAGGGTATTTGATTTTATAACTATTGAGGGAGCAACTTGCTTATCGATTTTAGATCCGTCCGTCTATATGAAATGATGGTGAGGGTAGGTTTGCTTTATCTCATCAAACCTAACTTTGAACTCTTCATCATTTGTTGTGTCTTTGGAAAAGTTTGTAAGAGTTTTGTTCATGGTTGGCCTTTGTATTTTCCATGTTGGGTATTTTGAAACTTTCAAGTTTGCAATTTGCTCAACTTTGATTCCAGCATTATTAAGGTGGTTAGTTAGTTAGTTAAATGATTTGTTTAACGACACGACCGACCCTTAGCGGGTTACATTGTGTCAGAACATGTCAGTAATCAGTGACTAGAAGAAATGGAACAAGTTAAAATCAAGGTAAGATAAAAAATGTATATTCTAAAATCATAAAGTAGAAAACGACTAGAAATACTGATACAGGTTAATTTCTTTTAAGAATTGTATAAATTTGCTCGGTTCTATTTCATCAAAGAGCTGTCTCAAGGAGTCAGCTCTGAAATGACGTGAGCGGGCGTCTTGGAAATCGGTACAGTCTATTAAAATATGTTTAACGGAGTAAGGTTCCTGACAACCGACACAGTCGGGTGCCGGCTCGCCTCTCAGAAGATGTTTGTGGGTGATATATGTATGTCCTATTCTGGCTCTATGGTAAACCATTTCATCTCGCACACTGTTAAGTTGCGAGGGTTTTTGTCCGACTAAGGGGTTTATTTGATACAGCTTGTTGTTTCTTTGTTTGTTCCATCTTTCTTGCCACAATCTATTTGTGTATCTTGTGATGTGATATTTAAAATCGGAGGCTGGTATGAGCATATCGATACAATTATCATTTAGAGCCTCTTTTGCAGCTTTGTCGGCTATCTCGTTTCCTCGGATACCCACGTGGCTTGGAACCCAGCAGAACACTATGTCTTTGCCAGCTTTGGTGGCATCGTCATATCTTTCCAGAAGGTCAAGGATAAGTGGGTTTGATATTTGTAGGTTTTCAATTGATTGCAGGACGGACATAGAGTCCACGCATAACATAAAATTTTTGTATCGGCTGATCTTCACTATCTGGATAGCGAGATGTAGAGCTTTAATTTCGGCTGAGAAAATAGAGGAACCATTTGGAAGTCTTGTTTTCAAAGTGTTATTTTCAGTTACAACGGAAGCAGCCGATTTATTGTCGAGCTTTGAGGTGGATACGGATTCTAGTGCCAAAGGGTACGAATACCCTAGGGCGTGTGCTTAAGATTTCTGAATGGTCCTTTTCAAACACTGCCTTATGGGTGGGGTTTTCTTTATTTGCGTATATTTTAATTGCATATTGCATTGAAAGTTTGATTCGTTGGATATCTAATGGTTGTTCATTTGATTGAACCTGAAGGCTTTCCGCAGATGACGTTCTGAAAGCGTTAAGGCAGAGGCGAAGGCCTTGGTTTTGTATTGGGTTCAGCATCTTTAAGTACGAAGGCCTTGCTGATCCGTAGACGATGCTACCATAATCTATTCTAGATCTTATTTTTATTGATCTATACAGTTTTGATTTAGTACTGGTATCTGCTCCCCCGTCTTGGGCGGAGACGACTCGTAGCAGATTGAGAGCCTTTTGACATTTCCTCTTCACGTCTTTTATGTGGGGATAAAGTTTAGCTTCGAGTCCAGAATTTAGCCAAGGAATTTGTTTTCCTGCAGGTATCTGAGTGTTTGATAAGTATAAAACAGGGTCGTCGTGTGGCTTTCGCTTAATGCAAAAGTGCATGCAGACTGTTTTGGTTTGAGAAAACTTGAAACCCTTTTGCTCAGCCCATTTTTGAAGAGAGTTTACATTTTGCTGGAGGCAACGCTCGATGTTTGCATTTTATTGTATTGTATTGTTCTTTAGATCCCTTTCAACTGCTACGGTCATATCGGGATCCCAGTGCCACATTATACTGAAATGGGGCATTCCAGCCCTCCCTCTAACCCTTACATGTGGAGTGCCTCAGAGGGTACAAGTCCCACAGCTGAGTCATGTGAGTTATGTATAGCGTCTTTCAACTCAGCTGGGCTAAAGGTGCTATTGTACTCTTCCAAATTATTTGAGGTAAAGTCTATTGGTATTTGTTCTTTAATTTCTTTTATTTGACGGAACGCGAGAGAAATTTTCAGATGAAGAGTTGAACTGAAAGGTTCTACCAAAGGTATTTGCTATTCCACCGGGTTTTGTGACAGTTTGGCTGTTTGTAGTGAGGTGGTCTATGTGTTTTGAGATGTTTTTACCAGATATTTTTCGAATCACCTCCCATACCTTTTTGGTTGAATTGTTTTTGTTCAATTTGGAGTTAGTTAGTTAGTTAGTTATTTGATTGGTTTAACGACACCGCCAACCTGTTGCAGGTCATATTGTGTCATTCCTGGTAACTTTGTCGAATTTATACTTTATTGATTAAAAATGATTATAAAATAAAATCTTAAATATAATAAAAAATATTTCAATTTGGAGATATATTCCGTCCAGGTTAGCTTTTTGCTTGCTTTGATGGTTCTGCGTGCTTCGGCACGTAGCCTTTTGTAATCAAGTTTGGTATTATTGTCGCATGGCTATTGCTTTTTTGCAATCGTCGTTAAACCAAGGTTTTTGTTGTTTTTTTAGGATTTCCGGAAGTTTTAGGTATGGTTTTTTTCCATGATTGCCTGGATTAGAGCCGTAAAAAATAAAATCGGGTCCTCGTCGTGTGTAAACTGGTTGATTTTAATGGCCTTTTTGCAGAGTTCCTGGAACAGTGACCAATCTGCTTTGTGGAATTTCCACTTTGGTATTCCTTTTTGTTGCTGTGGATCTAGTGGTTTTAATAAAATGGGGAAGTGGTCGCCGTCATAAGTGTCGTCCAAGACTTCCCATTCAAAATCTAAAAACAAATTACTAGATGCCATTGCAAGGTCAATAGAGGTTTTTGAACCAGTGCCAGGATGTAGGTATGTAGGAGATTTATCATTGTAAAGTGAGAGATTGTGAAAATTTAGTAGGTTTTCAATAAGTTTAACTTTGTGGTCGATGCTTGTATTACCCCATAGGTCGCTATGTGCATTGAAGTCGCCTAAAACAGAATAGGTTTTGGTATTTGGCAATTCAAGTCGTTGAGTTCTTCCGGTTGAGGTTTGGAGGGTGGTGGCAGGTATATGTTACAAATGGAAAAAGTTTTCTTCATTGTAATAACACGAACTGCTGTTGCTTGAGTTCATTTTGAGTAACGTTGTTTCGGATTAAGGTAGTGATTCCACCCGAGGCGCGGTTGTTATTGGCGTTTTTGTTATAGGAAGTGTAACCGATTAGATTTGGTGGGTAGATATCAGTACCGTATGTTTCTTTGAGGCAAAAGACAGACGGGTTATATTGTTGCCTCAGAGTTAAAAGATCTATCTGGTTGGTCCAAAAACCTCTTATGTTCCAGTGGACTATTGCAATTTTACTTACTATAGGTCCGGGGCCTTTGTATTGTTACTTTAGGTGGTTTTAATTGTTGCTTTACTGCCGCTTTGTCTTGCTCTGCCTCTGCTACCTTTTTGGGGGGAGTGGATGGTTGTTTTTCTGGCGTTTTGCTAGGTTACCCCCTTCGTCCACATTATCAAGTACCGAGTACCAGTTTCCCACAAGTCCAAATTGAGTGGGAAATTTGGGTGCCTCTGGTACTTCTCCCTTGCTTGGAGAGTCCGTGAAGCCATTAAAACATTACATATTATTTTTAAACATGGTTAAAATATCCATACAAAGCTTTCAGTAAATATTATGAAAACTAGACATAATGCTTAAAATCACTAACAATGACTAAAATTTCATTTGCAGAATCGAAAAAAATACCGTGTAAAAACTTGAAAAAAATTTCTGGGCGCAATGAAACCAAAAAAACAATCGGATGTTTCGGGTGCATTGAGGCAAAATCAATGGGTTATTTTTGAAATAATAAGCCAATGATGCAGGGCCAAGAGGTGAATTAATGCAATGATGCAGGGCCCAGAGGTGAATTAATCGCCGAATCAAGATGAATGATTTGGCTTTTATTACGATGAAAACCACAATAAATGCTGCATAAGGTAATTTATATCTGTATTTCTCATAACAGACTGACAAAAATATATGCAACTTGAATTTTAGACATGGCAGTTCAGTCTTTGTCTCGTGCAAAGAAACGAATGTATACACCCAAATGTCGAGTCGGTTCCTCAAAAGGTATTGTTAGTCACCAAAATGGGCAATACAATGATAAATAGATACAACTTTTTAAAAGCTATAAATATAGGTTCAACATGTGGAAAACATTTCGTAATAGTGACTGTAGCAAAATAATTTTTAGTATATTAAGATACTTAAAGCAGAAACAGTTGTAAAATACATAGCAGCATGATTGATTGATTGATTGATTGATTTGTTTAACGACACCGGCAACTCGTTAGGGTCATATTGTGTCGGTTCTGTTGCTATATCAAGAGTCAGTTGAAACTAAAATCAATTAAAGTAGACATAACAAGTAGTGTATAATCTAAAACCAACTAAATTCAATTTAAAACTTGCTGTACAAGTGTATTTCTTTCAGAAAAGAAATAATTTTACTTGGTGCTACCTTTGTAAAAAGGTCTTTCATGGAATTCACACTGTAGAAGCGTGAACGAATGTCCTGAAAATCTAGGCAATTGAGTAAAATATGTTTTACAGTCAGACGTTCTTGACAACCAATACATTCTGGAGGCTCTTCGCCTCTCAAAAGATATCCGTGGGTGGTGTATGTATGCCCGATTCGAGCTCTAAGCAAAACTGTTTTGTCGCGAATATTGTCAAGAGCTAGCTGCTTTTGGATTTGAAAGAGTTTGTTATTTCTTTGTTCGTTCCAATTTTGTTGCCAAAGGTTTTTTACATAAGTTGAGATATGGGGTTTAAAGTCGGAGTATGGTATCAGAAGGTCGGATATGTTGTAGTTTAGAGCCTCTTTTGCTGCTTGGTCCGCGGCTTCATTACCCGCTATGCCGACGTGGCTTGGCACCCAGCAAAACACTAAGGATTTGCCTTGTTTAGTTGCCCTTTCATAACGTTCTATTAGGTCCAAAATCATTGTATTCGACACTTGCAGGTTTTCTAGTGATTGTAAGACCGATAAGGAATCGACACATAGTAGCAAGAACAAAGATAATTTCACAATAGCTTGAAGTTATCTTAAATTTATTTGTAAGCTTAGAATAATAATGAATTAGAATAATAATAATTAGAATAATAATGATAAAATTGCTTTCATAGTGAAACGCTCAGCCGTATGTAGAAAGTGTGGGGAACTTCGGTCGCAGATTAAACGGCGCATCGCAAAGTGCACCGGACCGAAATTGAAAAGGAGCCGACCCTTAAAAAGTGCCCAAATTATAATGCTGATGAAGGAATGCTCGTAGACCCTCGCAAGCACCTCAGAAAATTTCATGGCGTTACAGATAAAACTGTGCAGACGCGCCTCTGCCAAGTTGAACGCCGTAAAAGACTCAGCCATAATACAGAGCATGTCGAAATGAGACCAACGAGCGTTGACGAGGAAGTCACAAAATTTTTTCATGATATCGACTGCGAGGAGTTTCTTCAAGATTGTGCGGATAGCGACGCAGCATTACAAAACGCAAAAAGAGCCCCAAGACAAACACGAAATATCATGCAGCTTTGCGATATCACGAAATTCAATGCTCCTCAGGAAAAAGAACCTCTTAAAGCAATAGTGCGAGCATTTGTTCAAGAGAAGGTAGGCGAAGGGCACTACAAACCCTCTGGGGCAAATAAATGTGTAGGCGAACTTAAAATTAGTCGCTGAATTCTATGCAGATATTGAAAACAGCGAAATGAATATGGGTCCGTTATCCATGAAAATTAAAACCTGGACCAGACGGTTGCGGATGAAAGATAAAGTATCGAAAGAAGAAGAAAAGCTTCGCAATCAAGGTGAACAAAAGTTATGGGATTGTTTACTATATTCATCATTTTCTCTATGTACTTCATTTGACTTGGAATCTAGCATTTTGAAACAAAGCACCTATAGTCGGATGTATTATTTTTTCTTTCTTTCGTTTATTTTCAGAGGCGCTTGATAAGGCACTGGACTTTTTATCAGTGTTCAAGGACAGTGATTTCGCAAAGGAGGCCAGCAACAATCTAAATGGAGTGCCAATCAAAGATGCAAAGTCGCATTCTGCCATTGCTGGTGGAAATTTTAAGGAATAGCAGTATGCCTGTTTTTTCTGAATGTGCACCTGTCGTTTATTTTTTTTAAAGACGGCACTTTCCTCATTATTTTAAGCAACACCTTCAATGCATAGATATTATGACGCTTTATTACCACCTTAATAATACTTTCAACAGCTTTTAAGCATCCTTAAAAGTCATATAACTGGCATTATTGTTGCTTAAAATGCATAGGTAAGCAAGGAAAATCCACTTTAATGTTTGCACAGTTTAAGGTTTTAGGTCGGCTAAAGAGCTGAAAACTCACTACAATGATATAAATTGTTGCAGATTACCTGATTATTGAGCTGCACTTACATAACGCAAGGAGAAGCGGTGGTATAGCTAACATAAAGCTGGCAGAATTTAAAAAAGTACGAAAAGAACACGACCACTTCGTTATATACGTAACTCATTTATTTTTGCTTTTTATTTGTGACGGGCATGTAGGAATGGGCGGAGTCCCCTTATTTCTTTCGCACTTGGGGTGGTGGCCGAGTAGAACCAACCTACATGTCTCTCATGATCGGACGTCGGTTTCAAATCTACCAAACTGCCCGTCCAAAAACATCGGCACGAAAGACATTCGGCATTTCTCTTCTTCGTTGGTAATTGTATTGATTGATTGATTGGTTTAACGACACTAGCAACCCGTTAGGGTTATATTGTGTCAGTTCTGTTGCTATAGGAAGACTCAGTTAAAATTAAAATCAATTAAAATAGACAAAACAAGTTTGTTTGTTTGTTTGTTTGTATTGTTCTTTAGATCCCTTTCAACTGCTATGGTCATATCGGGATCCCCCTGCCACATTATACTGAAATGGGGCATTCCAGCCCTCCTTCTAACCCTTACATGTGGAGTGCCTCACAGGGTAGCAAGGAGGAGTTCCAATTTTAAAGTCTTAGGTATGACCCGACCGGGGTTTGAACCCCCGATCTTCCAGTCTCGAGGCAGACACTCTAACCACTAGACCACCGAGGCTGGTCACAAAACAAGTAATGTATACATCTAAAATCAACTAAATTCAATTTAAAACTTGAGGTACAAGTGTATTTCTTTCAGAAAAGAAATAATTTTGCTTGGTGCTACCTTTGTAAAAAGGTCTTTCATGGAATTCACACTGTAGTAGCGTGAACGAATGTTCTGAAAATCTATGCAATTGAGTAGAATATGTTTTACAGTCAAACGTTCTTGACAACCAATACATTGTGGAGGAGCATCGCCTCTCAAAAGATATCCGTGGGTGATGTATGTGTGCCCGATTCGCACTCTATGCATAACCGTTGTGTCGCGAATACTGCCAAGAGCTAGGTGTTTTTGTCCAACTGTTGGTTGGATTTGAAAGAGTTTGTTATTTCTTTGTTCGTTCCATTTTTGTTGCCAAAGGTTTTTTACATAACTTCTAATATGGGGTTTAAAATCGGAGTATGGTATGAGAAGGTCGGATATGTTGCAGTTTAGCGCCCCTTTTGTTGCCTGGTCCGCAGCTTCATTACCCGGTATGCCCACGTGGCTTGGCACCCAGCAAAATTCTAGGGATCTGCCTTCTTTGACTGCCCTTTCGTAACGTTCTATTAGGTCTAGAATCATTGTGTTCGACACTTGCAGATTTTCTAGTGACTGTAAGACCGATAAGGAATCGACACAGATAACGAATTTTTCGTACCTACTAATCTTGATAATTTCCATGGCTAGTTGGAGTGCCCGAACCTCCGCGGAAAAGATGGAGGAGCCGTTTGGTAATCTTGTTTTAAGGGTATTTGATTTTGTAACTATTGAGGCAGCAACTTGCTTATCGAATTTAGATCCGTCCGTGTATATGAAATAATGATGAGGGTAGGTTTCCTTTATCTCAGCAAACCTAACTTTGAATTCTTCAGCATTTGTTGTGTCTTTGGAAAAGTCTGTCAGAGTTTTGTTTATGGTTGGCCTTTGTATTTTCCATGTTGGGTATTTTGAAACTTTCAAGTTTGCAATTTGCTCAACTTTGATTCCAGCATTATTAAGGTGGTTCCGGATTCTAGTGCCAAAGGGTACGATCACCCTAGGGAGTGTGCTTAAGATTTCTGAATGGTCTTTTTCGAACACTGCCTTATTGGTGGGGTTTTCTTTATTTGCGTATAGTTTTACTGCATATTGCACTGACAGTTTGATTCGTTGGATATTTAGTGGTTGTTCATTTGATTCAACCTGAAGGCTTTCCGCAGGTGACTTTCTGAAGGCGTTAAGGCAGAGGCGAAGGCCTTGATTTTGTATTGGGTTCAACATCTTCAAGTACGAAGGCCTGGCTGATCCGTAGACGATGCTACCATAATCTATTCTAGATCTTTATTGATTGATTGATTGGTTTAACGACACCAGCAACCCGTTAGGGTCATATTGTGTCAGTTCTGTTGCTATTGGAAAACTCAGTTGAAACTAAGATCAATTAAAATAGACAAAAAAGTAGTGTATAATCTAAAACCAACTAAATTCAATTTAAAACTTGCTGTACAGGTGTATTTCTTTCAAAAAAGAAATAATTTTGCTTGGTGTTACCTTTCTAAAAAGGTCTTTCATGGAATTCACACTGTAGTAGCGTGAACGAATGTTCTGAAAATCTGCACAAATCAGTAGAACATGTTTTACAGTCAAACGTTCTTGACAACCACTGCATTCTGGCGGCGCATCGCCTCTCAAAAGATATCTGTGGGTGATGTATGTATGCCCGATTCGGGCTCTATGCATAACCGTTGAGTCGCGAATATTGCCAAAAGCTAGCTGCTTTTGTCCAACTGTTGGTTGGATTTGTAACAGTTTGTTATTTCTTTGTTCGTTCCACTTTTGTTGCCAAAGGTTTTTTACATAGCTTGAGATATGGGGTTTAAAGTCGGAGTATGGTATGAGAAGGTCGGATATGTTGTAGTTTAGCGCCTCTTTTGCTGCCTGGTCCGCAGCTTCATTACCCGATATGCCGACGTGGCTTGGCACCCAGCAAAACACTACGGATTTGCCTTGTTTGATTGCCCTTTCATAACGTTCTATTAGGTCTAAAATCATCGTGTTCGACACCTGCAGATTTTCTAGTGATTGTAATACCGACAAGGAATCGACACAGATAAGGAACTTTTTGTACCTACTAATCTTGACGATTTCCATGGCTAGTTGGAGTGTCCGAACCTCCGCGGAAAAGATGGAGGAGCTGTTTGGCAATCTTGTTTTCAGGGTATTTGATTTTGTAACTATTGAGGCAGCAGCTTTGTCATCGAGTTTAGATCCGTCCGTGTATATGAAATGATGATGAGGGTAAGTTTCCCTTATCTCATCAAACCTAACTTTGAACTCTTCAGCATTTGTTGTGTCTTTCGAAAAGTTTGTCAGAGTTTTGTTTATGGTTGGCCTTTGTATTTTCCATGTTGGGTATTTTGAAACTTTCAAGTTTGCAATTTGCTCAACTTTGATTCCAGCATTATGAAGGTGGTTACAGATTCTAGTGCCAAAGGGTACGATAACCCTAGGGAGTGTGCTTAATATTTCTGAATGGTCTTTTTCGAACACTGCCTTATGGGTCGGGTTTTCTTTATTTGCGTATAGTTTAATTGCATATTGCATTGAAAGTTTGATTCGTTGGATATCTAGTGGTTGTTCATTTGATTCAACCTGAAGGCTTTCCGCAGGTGACGTTCTGAAAGCGTTAAGGCAGAGGCGAAGGCCTTGGTTTTGTATTGGGTTCAGCATCTTTAAGTACGAAGGCCTTGCTGATCCGTAGACGATGCTACCATAATCTATTCTAGATCTTATTAATGATCTATACAGTTTTAATTTAGTACTGGTATCTGCACCCCAGTCTCGGGCGGAGACGACTCGTAGCAGGTTGAGTGCCTTTTGACATTTCCTCTTCACGTCTTTTATGTGGGGAATAAAGTTTAGCTTCGAGTCCAGAATTAGACCAAGGAATTTGTTTTCTTTTACTACAGGTATCTGAGTGTTTGATAAGTATAAAACAGGGTCGTCGTGTGGCTTTCGCTTGTTGCAAAAGTGCATGCAGACTGTTTTGCTTTGAGAAAATTTGAAACCATTTTGGTCAGCCTATTTTTGAAGAGAGTTTATATTTTGCTGGAGGCGACGCTCGATCAGATTCATATTCTTGCCCCTGGCAGACATAGCAAAGTCGTCTACAAAGAGTGAGCTGTCTATACCCTGTTTAGTTGCGCCTTTGATACTATTGATTTTGATTAGAAACAACAGAATTGATAGAATACAGCCTTGAGGATAGCCCTCTTCTTGATCAATTGCTTATTATACATGTATTTACATTAAAAGGTACATGTGTCCTGAAATACATCATTTGCTTATCAGTAGCCTCTGCTTAAAGATTACAATAGCAAGTGTTTGCTTCCAAGTCTTTTATCTCTGTCCTGCGTAAACATAAGCTTCTGATGTAATAGGGGTTTGTGCGTGTATTTACATTAAAAAGTAGAGAAAATGATACAAATAATTAGAACAAGGTTCATTCTTCATTCAGTCGTTTAATGTCTTACAGTAATGTCGCTTCAAAATAAAAAAAAGAAAAGATTTGAGTCTATCTGATAAAGTTCTTGCATTAAAAGAACTAGAGAAAAAACTACTCAAACAGTTATAGCTAAAACCCTTGGAATTTCTCAAGCTCAAATTAGCTTGATATCTAAACAAAAACATGCTATTCTTCACAGTCAAAAAATGGTGAAAATCTCTCCAGAAAGCACAAAAGAAACGCATGTCATGAGGATATTGATGAAGCATTTTATCGATGGTTTAAACAAGCAAAAAGCAGGAATGTTCCTAAGAATGGACCCTTGCTCAAAGAAAAAGCAAGCAACTTTGACAAGGAATTGGGTATTCAAGATTTCGAACCGTCTGATAGCTGGATACAATGTTGGCGTGAGAGAAAGGGTATAGTTTTCAAACGTCATCACGGCGAAAAACAGGATCATGATTCCCAGGGAGCAAATGACTGGGTAACTAACGTTTGGCCCGAAATTAGTATTAAATCTGTACCTGTAGATGTCTGTAATTGCGATGAAACTGGATTATATTTCAAAGCATTACCAGAAGGGACGATGTGTTTTAAAGATGATAAACCGTCAGGTAGCAAAAAACCAAGAGAAAATTTAACGGCCCTTTCAACTGCGAATATGAACGGTTCAGATAAGCGCAAACCCCTGGTTATTGGTAAATCTGCAAAGCCAAGATGTTTTAAAGGGGTAAAATCTTTCCCAGTCAGTTACACAGCAAATAAAAATGCTTCGATTAACGCTGGGGATTTTGAAGTGTGGCTAAACGAATTTGATCGCGACATGGAAAAAAAGAAAGTTTGCCTTCTTTTGGATAATTGTTCTGTTCATAATGTGGGCATAGACAACCGGAGTGAGTCTTTTTGCCACCTAACACAACTTCTGTTATCCAGCCACTAGATAAGGTATTATTAGAAACTTTAAGCACTTCGTTATCTCGAACTCTGATAACTCGAAGTCCCGGATATCTGGAAATCTTTTTCAGGGTCCCGAGTTTTTTCCTATATAAGTCTTTTAAAATCCCCGGTTATCTCGAAGTTGGTTCCCCGGTTATCTTGAACCTTTTTTCCCAAGAGCAAAATTTTAATTGTTGAATTTGTTGAAAAAGGCCTTTCAAACAAAAGCAAAGGGACTTAAATCTCATCGCTATAATTATCTCATGGCACGTTTATCTCGGTCTCTTTCATTCACGTTAGATGTTTTTAAAGGATCCAACAAAGAAAAATGAAGGCCTAATTGCAATAAAAACGGCAGTCAGGTGTTTTGTAAAAAGAAGATTAGTGCTTTTTCAAGGATTTGTCAAAATGTGTATTGCGCTGGATAACTACAAAACGCAGTTAGAAATTCTCAACTCCGGAGAAAAGCATAATTGCAAGATAAAAAAAAGACAAAAGACTCAGCAAAGGATAATTTTTAAAATGTAAAATAAAAAAGGTGTAAAAGTTCCACAAGTTCGATTTTAGACAGCCTAGACTACTTACACTTTGACGCTTCCACCCATACTGACGCACACGAGGCATTAGATAAGATAAGGCTTATTAACTGGCTTAGCTGTAGATGCGCAAGTAAAAAGTATACAGAAATCAATGATTTTATTCAGTCGAGTGTTCGAAAGTGAAACGATAGAACAGTACATTCTATAGAAACGGGGGACAGTAAATTTTGAAACATGAAAATGTGATGCAGTACCCTAATTGTGATTTTCAGCTATTATTTGGTTCATTGATTGATTGATTGATTTGCTTAACGACACCGGCAACCCGTTAGGGTCATATTGTGTCAGTTCTGTTGCTATAGGGAGACTCAGTTGAAACTAAAATCAATTAAAATAGACATAAAAAGTAGTGTATACATTTGGTTCATTAGGACATGCTTTACCAAGATGGAATTTATTGAATCTGAACGAGGTGGAATGAAGTTGGTATTTGAAGGCCACCAGTACGTAAAGCAGAAAAATCTTGTGAATGGAGTCACGTCCTACGAATGCGCGAAACGAAAGCTGTCCGGGTGAAGCCAGAGCCAATACAAGGCACAGGTTAAGGTGCGTGGGGACGAGTTAGTGGCCGTACTAACCAGCATACGCACGCACCTATGCCAGGAATGGGCGAAATAATGAAATTTCAGCGACAAATAAAGAGTAGAGCAGCTGAAGAAACTGCTCAGCAGATTATCTCACAGTATGCTGAGAATTTGTCACAAGGTTATTGTAGCAATAAAATCACGAACAATGACAATGAAATCATGAAAAAAAACAATAAAATCATAAAGAATAATACATTATTACAACAAAAAGATTTACAATAAACGAAAAATAATTAAAAGAGCTGTGTAGAGTTAAGGAGTAATTCAACACTAAAGTTGAGATCCCCGCACAATACATGCAGCTTTCAAACGGCGAGGGATTTTTGCTCTATGACAGTCTTGTGGGTGACGAAAATCACATCTTGATGTTTAGTACCGAGCGGAACATGGACATTTTAGAGGGAGCTCGCCAATGGTTCATCGACGGAACGTTTAAAATCGTGCCTGAACAATTTTTTTTCAGCTCTCTTCGACCCATGTCCTCGCTGAATACTCACGCACAAGACGAGGGACACCTACAAACGTCTTTTTCAACAGCTGAAGGTTCTACGACAGGAAATTTAACCAGAAAGTGTGATGGTAGACTTCGAGGCTGCAGCAACTGGAGCGCTTCAAAGTGCATTCCCTCAAGCATCTGCCAAAGGTTGTTTTTACCACCTCACACAAAACCTGTATCGAAAAGTACAGAGTGAAGGACTACTGATTAGACTACTCTGTACCTACTTAGTTTCTTGTTTTTTTTAAACAAAAACAAATGATTCCCCGAAAAAGCCCATAATCCCCCCTCTCCCCCCCCCCCCCCATTACTGAAATCAAATATTCATTTCTGCAAACACAATAACAATTCATTGTAAAAAAAAACAAAAAAAAACAAAAAAAAAACTAAACAAAACAGATGGTGGTCACTAAAACATATCTTATTGCACGTCTTTTTTATCCGAGTCTGGAAGGTGGTCGATAAAACGGGTTTTACTGTAGGCCCTTCTTATCCGGGTCTGAAAGTTGGTCAAGACAGGCAGGTTTTACCGTACGTCTTTTTAACCGAATCTGAAAGGAGTCACGACAAACGGGTTTTACTTTACATCTTTTTTATCTAGGCCCTGAAGGTGGTCTGGAATTTTTTTTGCCAACCATCATCCTCCACACCTCCACCAGCTATCTAATGCAGCTACGACTGTAAACGCAACTCTAACTCTTTTACCCAAGGTAACGGTCTGTACCGCAAGTGTAGTTGTATCCATGATAAACTACCTTGTCCTCGTATATTCCCATCGGCCAAAAAGCACTAGAAAGGCATTCTTCATAATTGCGCATCAAATGACGCACCTCGGTGGGAGAAGGGGAGAAGGCATTTCGGTGCCAAAATGGTTAACTGTTTCTCATAACACAAGACATCAGATGACCCACTTTAAATATATTGAACATCTTGGCAACCGAATCAAGTATACGGCGAAAAAAAATCAAAAGCTAGATATAATGAGACCTATAAAAACGACAAGAGCATTCCATGACCTCGTAGATAACTTCATCATGCACCACAACTGACAAACTGACCCCTGACTGAGTGGCTTATTACGTAATAGCCGTAGATGAGAAACTCACAAAAAGCTCAAGTTCAGGCAATAACAAATAGCAATGGACCGACAGTAAAGCTGTTACTGTTTTGAAGCACTCTGAAGAATGTAGGAACAATCGAGAATGTTCTGGAAAACGCGTAGTTAACAACTACGCCAAAAGAGCCAAAAAATGGGAGGTGAGGGTGGGGAGGGGGTGGTGAAGGTGCTGATGTTATGCACCTTTCTTGATTTTCTATAGTTTAATAATGCTTAACCATAACCGTGCGACTTATCCGAGGAATAACTACACCAAGTTTAAAGTCGATCCAGCTTTCCGCTATCGAGATATTATGCTTAACAACAGATAATTTTTTACGCAATAACGCTATTCTTAATTTCACCACACGCGTCAAAAGTTGAAACGGTCGTGTGACTGAACCAAGGAATATCCATATAAAATTTTAAATCGATCTGACTTTCCGTTATCAAGATATTATGTATACAAGATCTGGTTCACAATATACATATTCTACCTGATGACGAAGCTACCAAGCATCAATATCAGTTTCAACCTTCATCTATGTTCAGCGGCTCAAAATTTTCGCACACAAGATTTTTAAGTAATGACATCATACACCTGCCCTAATCATGTGACGTGCGTGAAAAATTCAACTAACCCGGGGAATAATCATATAAAATTTGAAGTCCATAGGACATTCCCTCATCGAGATATTTTGCACATGAGATCTTATTCATAATATATACATGACGTCATACGAGGCATTCGTTCGTTCTACTCGCGAAAAAATTTTACAGAATCTTTCGGACCTACTAAGCAAACAATCAACTTTCTCCGATATTCCGCGGCTGAGAAATTTCGCACACAAGATTTTTACGTAATGACGTCATACACCTGCCCTAATCACGTTTCATGCGCCAAAAGTTGATAGAACTTTTGCGACGTTTGGTAGCGGAGACATAATTTTCAATTATGCATTAAAAGCAAAATAAAGTAAACAACTTAAGTTAGTTAGTTAGTTAGTTATTTGATTGGTTTAACGACACCGCCAACCTGTTGCAGATCATATTGTGTCATTCCTGGTAACTTTGTCGAATTTATACTTTATGGATTAAAAATGATTATAAAATAAAATCTTAAATATACTAAAAAATATACTAAAAATAGACTTAATGGTGGTCTACACATAGGAATATATATTAATCTCTTTTAAAAATTCTAGGACCTTGTTGGAATTTACCTTCTCAAAGAGCTCTCTCATGGCACTTAAAATCTGATGACGGTATAAGGAAATCTGAGCAGTCTTGGTTTAACGCTTCTTTGGCGCCTTTGTCGGCTGCCTCGTTGCCTGGGATTCCAACGTGGCTCGGTACCCAACAAAATATTATCTCTTTGCCAGCTTTTACCACTTCGTCGTGTTTTTCTATCAAGTCCAAAATTATTGGGTTGGATACCTGTAAGTTTTCTAGTGACTCAAGCACTGACATGGAGTCCACGCACAATATGAATTTTTTGTAACGGCTAATCTTGACAATTTGCATAGCTAGCTGCAGGGCTCTAACTTCTGCAGAGAAAATAGAAGACCCATCAGGGAGCCTGGTTCTGAATGTATTATTTTCTGTGACAATAGCTGCTGCAGCCTTTTCCTCAAGTTTGGAACCATCGGTATATATGAAATGGTAGTCATTATAATTATCCTTTAATTCTGCAAATTTTGACTGAAAAACACGGGTTAGTTCGTTCTTTTGTGGACTCAGAAAGAGTCTTCAAGACCACATTTTAAGATATTCATGCTTTTGTATTGTATTGTTCTTTAGATCCCTTTCAACTGCTATGGTCATGTCGGGATCCCCCTGCCACATTATACTGAAATAGGGCATTCACGCCCTCCTTCTAACTCTTACATGTAGAGTGCCTCACAGGGTAGCAAGGAGGAGTCCCAATTTTAAAGTCTTAGGTATGACCCGATATTCATGCTAAAGAGTACAAGTAAATGTTATAGCTGAGTTTACAAGCAATTTACACGCGATTACAATAACGTATCTTTTAATTAACAGAAAAGTGAAGTATGCTAAATGTGACCACGCTACCTCTTCACAGCTACTGTCTCTTCACATGAATTCAAATCACGTTTGCAAGTAGTTTAAACCAATTCGTGTGTCCGTTTCTTTGGTGTTTAACGTCCCGTTCACAAACTAGGATGGATACATTAGGACGCACTTGCTAAAGAAACAAGTGGGAAAAAAAGAAGGAAGAATGAAGAAACTGCAAAAGTGTTAGAAAGAAAGAAATTCCGATTAGCCGCCTCTTAAACCAATGACTAATGAGTTAAGAGATTTTCGACAATACTGTCTCATTGAAATTTTATACAAATTTTGTACAAAAGACTGCCGTTTCTTCCTTTATGCATAACTATACTGTTTAATTCTGTTCACTCTGAGCACGGGCATCACTTAATCAGATTAAATAAAAGTTAAAAGCATTCAGTTAGCTAATTATTTGATTGGTTTCACGACACCGCCAACCTATGGCAGGTCATATTGTGTCATTTCTGGTAACTTTGTCGCATTTATACTTTACTGATTAAAAGTCAGTATAAGATAAAATCTTGAATACACTAAAACGCTAGAATTAATGGTAATCTATACATACAAATACATATTAATCTCTTAAAAATTCCAAGACCTTGTTAGTATTTACTTCTTCAAAGAGCTCTCTCATAGAATCAACTCTATAATAACGGGGACGAATGTGATTGAAGTCTATACAATCTATCAAGATGTGTTTTACCGTATACCGTTCCTGACAACTTATACATTCGGGTTGTGGTTCACCTCTTTAGAGGTGTTTGTGAGTACTGTAAGAATGTCTATTCTTAATCTGTGTATTACCATATCGTCGCACAGACCGTTTAGGGAGGGCAATTTGCGCCCTACCACAGGATTAATTTGGTATAGTTTATTGTTGATTTGTTCATCTCAATGTTGTTCTCATAGATTTTTGACATATCTAGAAATATGGCATTTAAAATCTGATGAGGGTTTTATGAAATCTGAGCAATCTTGGTTTAACGCTTCTTTGGCGCCTTTGACCGCTGCCTCGTTGCCTGGGATTCCAACGTGGCTCGGTACTGGGTATCATTTCTTTGCCGGCTTTTACCACTTCGTCGTGCTTTTCTATCAAGTCCAAAATTAGTGGGTTGAATATCTGTAGGTTTTCTAGTGCTTCTAGCACTGACATGGAGTCCACGCAGAACATGAATTTTTTGTAACGGCTAATCTTGACAATTTGTATAGCTAGCTGTAGGGCTCTAACCTCTGCAGAGAAAATAGAAGACCCATCAGGGAGCCTGGTTTTCAATGTGCTATTTTCTGTAACAATAGCTGCTGCAGCCTTGACCTCAAGTTTGGAGCCATGGGTATATATGAAATGGTAGTCATTATAATTATTCTTTAATTCTGCAACTTTGACTGAAATACACACGGATTAGTTTGGGTCTTCAAGACCACAGGTTTCCTTAACTTCCAAGGGAGTTGGTTGGGGATTTTGCAATTTGCAACAGATTAAAGGATTATACCTGCTTCTTGCAGATGTGGTGTAATCTTAGTCCGAAAGGAGGGGGGGGGGGGGGGTAGCATTGGTACCTCTATCCGCATAATGTGACCCGAAAACACTCTGATGAGTTGGGTATTTCAACTGCCGTAAATTTTTACAGAATACTGCATGGCAAGTTTTAACCGTGTTTAATTAAAGAAGATAGTTTGTGGTACTTCATATAAATGACAAAATTGTAAAAGATGGCTTCGTGAGGTGTGTGTTCATATTTATAAAATCTTTCTGTCAACTTTTATTTTAGGACACACTTGAACTTAGGTCGAAGGATGCAAAGCGGTGGGTGAAAGGAACAGAGTATCTTCTGTGTTCGAAAGTTCTTAGCACATATGCTAATGCGATAATTCATGTCAAGTGTGTGCATCTCAGAGAAACTTATTTTAAATGTAGCTTTTGTTCCAGACAATTTAGTGTTAAGTGTAACATGCTTACACCCGAAAACATGTGCAAAAGTAGAAATAGAAATCAGAATAAGAAATAGAAATTAAGAGTGCTTGTTCTGGTATCTATTCCAGTTCTGTCGGTCCTCAAGTCTCTTTATTGCTGTTATCATTTTTAGTCCTCAGCAATGGGCTATTACTATCGTCGTGTCAACCCGTCGGTTTGGTTTGTGAACAGGCTCAACCTACAATTCTTAAGCGATTGCTATGATATTAGATTTACAGATAGTATGGGATACATGGTTTTGGTTTTGTGTGTGTCGTATCCGCCCAAGGACAGTGGCCCGGATAGACTTTGAACATTTTCTTCAGTATTACTGACTGAAATGAGTTTGTGGGCTAAAGTTCTTTAGCAATTGCTTAGATATTTGAGATATAGTTAGTATCGAAAAAAAAACCACGATCGATATTGTATATCAGCCATATCCGTCCAAGGATAGTGGCTCAGCTGGATTCAGAGAATTTTCATGGGCGCTAGTGATCGAAATGAGTTTGTAAAGAACCTGAAGCCTAAATGAGTTTGTGAACAGTCTTAAATGAGTTTGTGAACAGTCTTAAGCCTACAGTTTTTAGCAATACCTAAGCCAATTGTGATGTGGTTAGTATGGGGACTACTAACGGTCGGTATTGTATATGAGCCATATGCGCCTCAGGACAGTGGCTCAACTTGACTTTGAGAATTGTCATTAGCACTAATAATTGAAATGAGTTTTTTAAGTCTCAAGCCTATAATTCTAAAGATAATTACTAAGACATTAACGTATATTTAGTATGGAAACTAAGAACGTTCGGTTTTATATATCACCAACAGGGAAAGTCTGGTAATCTGAGACAGCGGATTATTTGAGACACTCTGGATTCGCATAATCCGCTCATTCCAACTCGCATTTTTGCTATTCTGGATTAGAGCTGTTTAGATGGCATTTGCCCTTGACCTTTAGGAGCGCCATTTTGAAAACACGTTTTTATCCTAATTTAATTTTATCATTTTATTAAAAAAATCATTCATGAAGTGGAATGGGTATTATGTCTATTCATGGTTAAGTTGTTCAAGATTTGTTTGTGATAGGATTACTGCCCGCCACCATGCCAAGAAAATACATAAAAAAGACAGACCGCAGCACAAAACCGATTGACGTAATGAATGAAGCAGCGGATGATGTAAACAAAGGGTCTTCATTACGGAGCGTTGCAAAGGATTTCAAGATTGACAAAACGACTCTACATCGATTTATTAAAAAGCGGCAAGTGTCAGGACACATATGCCTATATGGCTAATACAAGGATTCACATGAGCCGCGTACTCTGCGTACAGTACGCACTTTTGGTTTGTTAGTTAGTTATTTGATTGGTTTAACAGCCAACCTGTTGCAGATCATATTGTGTCATTCCTGGTAACTTTGTCGAATTTATACTTTATTGATTAAAAGTCATTGTAAGAGAAAATCTTAAATATACTAAAAACTAGACTTAATGATGATCTACACAAAGGAATACATGTAAATCCCTTTTAAAAATTCTAGGACCTTGTTGGGATTTATTTTTTCAAAGAGCTCTCTCATGGAGTCAACTCTACAATAACGTGGGCGAATGTGGTTGAAGTCTACACAATCTATCAAGATGTGTTTCACTGTATACCGTTCCTGACAACTTTTACATTCGGGTTGTGGTTCACCTCTTAATAGGTGTTTGTGAGTAGTGTAAGAATGTCCTATTCTTAATCTGTGAATTATCATATCGTCGCGAATGCCATTTATGGAGGGCAATTTGCGCCCTACCACAGGGTTAATTTGGTATAGCTTATTGTTGGTTTGTTCATCCCACTGTTGTTGCCATAGATTTTGGACATATCCAGAAATATGGCATGATATTCCAATGAATTACTGTCATAATTACTTGCTAAGAGCTCGATTTCTGTTAATCGTTACTTTTGGAGGCTTTTTATTTGGGCGGGGTGGCTTAGAGGAGGTTCTGCCTGCAGGTCTGACATCTCATCTCCCATCCCATCTCCCATCGCACTTTTGGCGAGTGGTACGCACTTTCAGAGAGACGGTGCGTACCCTGATATGCACTTTTAGCGAGGGGTACGCACTTTTAGCAGGGCACTGCGTACCATTCGTCCGTATTGTGCCTGCCAAATTTACTCATTTCGCTTGCAAGATTGGATTTTTTCCGCCCTTTGGGCGGTCATTTTATACATATTAATATCTGTTAACAGCAGGCCAGTTGCATGTCAACAAATGTACTTTATACTTACTCAGACACGCACATCCTTACCTATTAGCTGTGTTGCCTATCCAGACACGCCCACATTAATTTTAACATACTGCTAGATGGTTGTGTTGTTGTTAGTTAATATTTAGAGTTGCTTGTTTCTTTTAGCCTTAACATACAAATGCTGTTACATGGTGGTAAAAGCAATAATAGCTTGCAACACATTAAACGCTTTTTAGTTTATGCTCTTGCATTTTGTAGTATCTTTCAAAAATTATTCGCAAAAATACCTCCAAGTAACAGCTGCTGGATATTAACAAAATCCGTATGCCTACTTCCGACTTGCACTTGAGTCAAGTGGCCACCGGTAACTGTAACTGATTTGCTTGAAAAAATTCCTTGGTACTAATTCAGCTACAGTCTAACAGAGAGCGGGAATCTAGACGAGAGGCTAAGACGTCAATCAGTGTTGGTCTCAGTACCACGTTACGACTGTGGAATTTACTGGGATAAAGACTGATCGAAAATAATTCCTAAGGTTTCCTGTAATGGAGAAACCTTTTGAATTTGCTGCATTGGCTAAGCATTAAATTTATGTTGAAGAATACGCAATTTTTGTGCAGTAACATTCAAGAACTGTTAAAAAATAGCCTCAATATAGCTAAAAATTTCAGGATTTTTTAGCGAAACAAAAATTTCAAGAAACTGAAAACACTGAAAACAATAATGAAATAAATATCGCGCCAGTCAACGTTAGTGGCACAGCCGCACCTTCAACAAATGCCGAAAATGAAGGCGAAAATAAAAGAAAAATATTGCAAAAAAAAAACAAAAAAACTGCAATCAGTGAACACGATTGTGCAATAAATGAAGTGTCGGAAAACGTTAGTGGCACAGCCACAGCTACAATCGATGTCGAAAGCGACCACGTAAATAAAAAAAGAACATTGCAAAAAACTACAAACCATGACCATGATAATGAAATCAGTGAGACATCAGATAGTGTTAGTGATCAACTCACAGCTGTTGCAGATTGCGAAAAGAAAAGCGTGAATCCTTCAAGAAAGCCAAGTTCCAAACACTTCTCAGGCAAGAGTGGATACGTTCCAATCCATGGCTGGTTTTTAGAGAGAGACAAAATGCTGTTTGATTTGTGCTTGAAAAGTGGTAAAACAAACTCGCTTACTACTGGCAGTACAAATTTTAGGTAAGAAATGATGCATAATATTATGAATAGTTAGTTAGTTAGTTAGATATATGATTTGTTTAACGACACGACCGACCCATAGCGGGTTACATTGTGTCAGAACATGTCAGTAATAGCTGACTAGAAGACAATACTACAAGTTAAAATCAAGGTAAGCTAAAACCGTGTATATACTAAAATCATAAAGTAAAAAGCGACTAGAAAAACTGATACAGGTTCATTTCTTTTAAAAATTGTATAAATTTGCTAGGTTCTACTTCATATAAGAGCTGCTTCAGGAAATCAGCTCTGAAATGACGTGAGCGGGCGTCTTGGAAATCGGTACAGTCTATTAAGATATGTTTGACGGTGTAGGGTTCCTGACACCCGACACAGTCGGGTGCCGGCTCTCCTCTTAAAAGATGTTTGTGGGTGATATATGTATGTCCTATTCTGGCTCTATGACAAACCATTTCGTCTCGCACTGTTAAATGGCGGGGGGTTTTGTCCGACTAAAGGGTTTGCTCGATAAAGCTTGTTGTTTCTTTGTTTGTTCCATCTTTCTTGCCACAATCTTTTTGTGTATATTGTGATGTGACATTTAAAATCGGGGGCTGGTATGAGCATATCAATACAATTATCATTTAGAGCCTCTTTTGCAGCTTTGTCGGCTATCTCGTTTCCTCGGATACCCACGTGACTTGGAACCCAGCAGAACACTATGTCTTTGCCACCTTTGGTGGCCTCGTCATACCTTTCCAGAAGGTCTAGGATAAGTGGGTTTGATATTTGTAGGTTTTCAATTGATTGTAGGACGGATATTGAGTCCACGCTTAGCATAAACTTTTATATTGGCTGATCTTCACTATCTGGATAGCGAGATGTAGAGCTTTAATTTCGGATGAGAAAATAGAGGATCCATTTGGAAGTCTTGTTTTCAAGGTGTTATTTTCAGTTACAACGGAAGCAGCCGATTTGTAATCGAGCTTTGAGCCGTCCGTGTAGACGAAATGATAATTCCGAGCCACACAACTGTCTAGTGGGTCATAATGCTCCACGCCGGTTTTGTTGCAGGAAGTGTGGTGGTCTCCTATGGTACAGTTACTTATCTGTAGCATGGGGGCTGACTGCATGGATTGCTACTGGTGTGAGGTTGAACTGAAAAATTTGGGTGATTTTAACTCGCACCCATTCAAGTGTGTTGGCCGCCCTTTTACCATGGACATGTACTATCAGTGGCAATGCAAATGCAAGTCCTTTGAGGGTTCAAAGAGACACTACTAAGTACAACCTACACCTTCGGCTTTTTGAGAGCCACCAACAATTAAGAAATAAGCTAAAGTGTCTTGGTGTGTGTGTGTATGTATCTGTGTGAAAAAAGTATTTTTTTTTTCCAGTTCGAGTACTTTTTTTTAAGTGCTTCTCAATTTTTCCCTCTCTCCACCTCAGCATTTCAGGTCTTGTATTCAATTCTACTGAAGGTGAAGGATACTATATGTGAAGCTAATCATAGCACACTTTTACAGATCAATCATCCCTTCCATCTCTCCACCACTGCATTTCAGGGCTTGCATTCAAGGAAACTGAAGGTGAAGGACATTGTAAGTAAAGCCAATTATAGAAGACTTCCACAGACCAATGAAATAAGTGAAAAAAGCGGTATATGAAGGGAGAAAAGAGAAAGTGAAGAATCAATCATGTCTTACCGTCTAGACAGAGTGGGTCTATACCACAAATTTTTAGCGCTTGGCGTGCGAGACGCATTGTTTTTACAATGTGTCTTGGAATGGCTAGAGGTTTAGAGCTATACCGAATGTTTCTGAAATGGCGGTGGGTGCAAAATAAGATTGGATAGAAGAGAACAAGCTGTTTGGGCGATTCCAGTAGTCCACCCCCCCCCCCCAAAAAAAAAAAAAAAAATTAAAGCCCTTCTAAGGGCTCCTTTTACCACAAAATAAACAACATGTGTCTTTAAAGAAACTGTGTGTATGTGTGCGTGTGTGTGTATAAGGGTGAAGAATAGTATTTTTAAAGTTATACGAGTGCTAACACGTTAATAAACGTTATACAAGTGTCAAAAAGTTATTGAAGTATAAAAACGAGATTTTTTTAAAAGAATACATAGAAATAAAATAGAAAAGGCAGCAGCGTTGCTTAACACAAATTGTTACTCATTTCAAGGCAGAGCAAGAGGCGTCGTGACGTAACGTAATTAAGAACCAATCGTTATGCCGTTTGACGAAGAAATAAAATTGCAGCTACATCCAGACTTACTACAGACAAGGTCAAGACCGCCCGGGACGGGTTGAGGCCGTATGTAAATGAGGCTGCTTTCAGGTTGAGGCTGCTCAAGACAGGTCAAGGCCGCTCAAGACAGGTCGAAGCCAATAGTGAATGGGACGTAGTTCACAGAACAAATAGTTTTGTAGCTACGGGAACGAAGTAGGTTCGAAAGGGTGGTTTGACACAGGGAGAACCATATGTGTAGCGAATGCAGACGCTGTTTATGGCCACAACTAGTATTTCTTGAATACCCTTCCCTCGCCTTTATTTTTGTCTTTTAATTTTTAACCACTCAGATTTCACCATTCTATTTGCCCGATATGGTTGTACACATGTGAACTCCCATGTTTACCCGATACGGTTTACACATGTGAATTCCATGTCATATAAAAGCTGATTGCGCAATATTTTCTGCCTCGCTTGCACTCTAGATTTCCAGTAATATAGTGCTTTACTGGTTGTGAGCTTTCTGGGTGAATTCAGCATGTGGTGTGTGGGATTTGAGGCGAGCAACAGCTGGCAAGTATTGTTTTTACTGTGTTCTCTATTTCTCATATTTTGTGTAGAGCGCCAGTATTTACAGTATTTTGGTGTATATTATTAAAATATCAGTTATTGTCGGTTTAAATGTTCGGTAGTTTGTATCTTCGTGAATTTAGCGTAGTGTATGGCGATAATATGCGTTCCAGCAAATAGATATTTGAGAAGCAAAACAAGTATTTTGTTTCGAATTAACAGGTTAACTTTAATATGTTGTTTTTTTCTATTGTTTGTTATTTAGTTGACCTTTACGTCAATAAAAGAGTAAACACTACAACCTCGTCCTCGTCATTGCCTTCACCCGCCGTCACAGTCAACAGCTAAAGAACCAGGACAGACCCGGTGTGAGGGCAAGACACCGCCATACGATGATGGGCTGAATTCACCGCACGGGGGCAGACCAACCGGAATACAGCAGACAGTAACGGACACCTGGGTCGCCATGAATCACGCGCTTGTTGTCAGCAGTTTCCGTCGAGAAACTCGTCGTCAGTCAATAGTTTCTGACGGGAAATTCTCGCCTTCCATCGTATTCACCATGACGAATTTTGCCGTCAAGTTTTCAACGCGAAAATGGACATTCCGTCGCCAGTTTCCGAGAAAAGATATGGACATTCAGCCATCAGCTACGGTTAGTAAAATTCAATAGAACCTGAACTCTAGAAGTCACCTGACGCGTCCACCACTTCCGACTGCTCAGTATGTGTTTTTCCGAACATTCATATGATGTAAAATTACGGGCATTTTATTTGGTTATTATTGTAGTGTTTGGCATAATGCTTCGTATTATTTCAAAACTGAAGCGTTCAACTTCATGCTCGTCTTCTCCTCTCCGTCCGTTTCGAATAGAAAAAAAAACGCGTTCAAATTAGCCATAGATCTAATTCTTTCTTACCGTTTTGTGTCTTAACGAAACGTTTCAATATTAATCCTGTAACAACTCGTGATTATATAGTGCTGTTTTTGGAATACACCTCTCAAAATTGGCTACATCTTAAAAGGTATATTCAGTTTTCCATTACGCCCATTACGTCCATTATTATTGCAAAATATTATCCGTATTTTATTTATCACATCAATGCTCTCTGCAGTGCTGCCACTCGAACCTTTTTTAAAAGGTTTAACCTTTTTTTCACCTTCCTTAAAAAACCTTTTTTTATCCTTTTTTTGTCCGAATTTGGTAAAAAACCTTTTTTTATCCTTTTTTTTCAATCTGATCTACAAAAGATTTTCGAAATCCTTTTTTCCATGTCTTAATTACAAGATATTGAATTGTTGTAGAATTCTATGATATTGATATATGATATTTGATTGATATATGATGTTATTATAGTGTTTATTTCATTTTCCTTTCTGAAATCGAAAATCATTAGCGTACATGGTGTAAAGTTTTTAACCAATTACCAAATAAAATTATAGCATATAAAAGTAGTCACTTATTAAAAAGCATACTTAGAAATTATGTATTGATAAATATCCGCTTTAATGTTGCTGATGGGTCTGATGTATGTTAGAATAAGTTTATGTATAAAAGCTCCTTTATTCAAAATTTAATGGTAAAATGTTTATATAGATTTTCAAAAAAAAAAATTTTATCTTTCTTTTTTGATGTTATGAAATTATCCAAATAATATAATATTATTTGGTTCATTAGTACGTTTTGTTAGAAAGATGGCCTGCACCGGCCCTTCATCCAATTGTTTGCGAATTGAAGGTGTGGTTGGAGCCATTCACCTTATTCGCTATCAACTGGGGGTGCCGGATGTTAGCATCAGAAACTATTAAACTAAAAAAAATTCTATTATTTTAATTCATGGGACTGTTGTTTCTGCAAGAATTTTTATAAACATAATATTTACGTTGGTTTAATTAAATTCTTGTTCCAGAAATTCGACGATAAATCACATGGGTTTTTGAGCAATGTATAAAAATAAAATTGAAACAAAACAGTATGACTTTTCCAATCATAGGAAACTGATAAAATGATATACTGATATGTTTTAATTATTGGAGTACAATATAAATTACTTAGTCTATGTAAGATTACAAGGAAATGTATAACTTGTTGTGAATTTGAAGCGGTTGCTAATTGACTAGTATTTTTATTTCAAGAAAATCACGATATTCTATCCCCAATGATGATATTGCAAGTTTTTGCATCTGAGGGCCTAATTTGGTGCTCCTTTGTAGCCAAGTCTATTGCCTAAGGAGTTGTAGCACCCACACGAAAAAAGAAGAAAAAAAGCACATGATTGACTCGCATGTTTCATATTTTTCTTTAAAAATACTTTTTGGATTGCTATGCGTTTTAAGATTATAGTCTTTCTTCTAACAAAATTACTATAATATTATAATAACGAGTCATTCAGTGCATATTTTTCTCGGTATTAACAAACTTATTCTTTCAGACGATTAGTTGATTCAATCCAAAATGCCAAAAAATAGACAAAGATATTTGCCTTCGTGGGAGACAGAACTTGATGATAACCATGTCAGAATTGGGGAATGGTGCCACGCAGCAAAGGACGATCCATGCTCGGGGCATTGCAAAGTTTGCAAAAAGGACATTTCCGTTGCCAACAATGGCAGAAAAGCGCTGCTTCAGCATTCCCAAAAGGAAAAACATGTGTTAAATTATCGAGGCACAATTCGTCAGGCTACACTAGAGAAACATGTGTTACCTGTTTCTTCCGTATCTTCTGAGGCTGACCTAACACTAACTGCGGAAATGAGGATTGCGGCTTTCATAGCAGAAAATGATTTACCATTAGCCCTCAGCGACGGTATCTGCTCTTTGCTGAAGGCAGTATGCACAGATTCGAAAATTGCCAAAAATATTACATGCGGACGAACAAAGATCAGTTATTTGCTGAAGGAAGGTCTCGGCTCGACAATAAAATCTGAACTATGCGAAATTTTGAAGGAAACAAAATTTGCATTGCTTATTGACGAGAGCAATCAAATAAATCATGAAAAATACATGAACATTCTCGTGAAATTTTTTTCGGACGGAGAAGCTCACACGAGATTCTACAAGTCGGTGGTGGTGAACAGGGCAACCGCAGAGAATATAGTTACTGCGTTAGTCAAAACATTCGAAGCAGATGGAATACCATGGAGCAATGTTCTTCAGTTGATGACGGATTCCCCTCGTGTGATGCGTGGGAAGAAAGGGGGCTGTCCTTACACGAATAAAGAGTGAGTACGCTCCAAACCTGATCGATTTAGGAGGGTGCAGTTTACATAGTGTTGCGAATGCCGTGAGCTATGCAACTTCGGAGTTGGGCGATGATATCGAAAGTTTTGCTGTCGATGTGTTTTCCTTTTTTCGTCATAGAAGTGGCCTCTTGGAAGAATTTAAAGGTATTCAAGGAATTCTTGACTTGCCATCTCACCGCATATTAAGGTTTGTGAGTACACGTTGGCTAAGTGTACTCCCCGTTGTAGAACGACTCTTAGAACAGCTGCCAGCACTGAAAGAGTTCTTTGAGACTCTCAAAAGGAAACACCCAAAAGTTGCAAAACAAGAACGCGCGATCAGAATTGCTCAAAGATTGAATAATCCATTATTAGAAATTAAAATGCACTTTCCTGTAGCTGTGCTCCCCTTGTTCAACAACTTTGAAAAACTTTTCCAAAGTGCTGATGTGAAAGTTACTATTTTGTATGCGGAAATGGCACAGCTTCATCAGAATGTTTTGGTGCAGTTTGTGAAGCCGGAAAAGCCAGAAAACATCACGAACATGAAGACATTGCTCGCTGTAGAATATGATTCAAAGGCCAATCAAGTTTCTGATGAAGAACTTCCAATAGGAACAAGTACTAAGAGGATTCTAAAAGACAAAAAAATCTCCTACGATGACAAAGATGACTTCTTCACGGCGGTTCGAAACTTTTTTCAAGTTGCTGTACAGAAATTAAGGCAGTACTTGCCTCTAGATAGCCAAGTTTTACATGATTTGCGTTGCCTCGAACCGTCTGCACAGAAGTTATCGCAATCGACAAAAGAAATCGAGCGGTTGGCAGAGAAAATGCAAAGCTTTCTCCAAGGATCAACAGACATGGTGGGTAAAGTAGCATCATCATTATATAAATGACATATAACATTGAATTAAACAAACTATAGAAAACGCCTTTAAATGATTTGTGTAAATAAATTTTTCAATTAATAAGTTCTCATCGATGATCAAAAGGTCAAAAAAAAAAAAAAAAGAAAGTTCGTTTCTGCTATAAGGGTCTGAGCAAAATTGACGCGCACGTGCGCTTTTTTTTTTTTTTTTTTTGGTAGCCGAATTTATATACCTGAAAATCTGCATATGATGGTGTAAACCACATAGATGGGATTCTACACATTTAAAACGGTATACAATGGTTTTCTGTCGGATTAAAATTTTTTTCATATATTAATAGGCATTTATGAGCTAATAATCTGAAAAAAGTAAAAAAATAAAAACTCCAGTGCAAGAAAAAACTGACCCGCGCGCGCGGGATTTCTTTTTTTTTTTCTGTTTTTTTCTAAAAAAAAAAAAAGTTTGATGCGCGGGGTCTGAGGTTACGCGCGCGCTAGAGTAAAAACGAACAACCTTTTTTTCTTGGCCCAATATTCCAATTCAAATTGGATTTGAAAGCAAAATAGTACAGTTGCTCCTCAGAATTTAAGATAAATGTAAGAGATATTTTTTGTAAAAATAAAAGAAATTTAATTCCAGTTTTTACATTTTAATTTACAAATTTAGAAATAAGATTTAACCAGTAGATTGTATTGCAGGTTATGGCAGAATGGCGCTGTATAAAGTAGACAATGTCCAAACTACCCTTGAACAGTCGGGCTCAAGCATCTCTAAGTACTGGAATCGAATATTTCAGAATAAGCTTCAATCAGGTCGTCCCAGATATGAGAATCTCCGCCCTCTGGTAATGTGCTGCCTCTCCTTGGCACATGGCAACGGTGACACAGAGAGGAGCTTTTCCGAATCTTCAAAGGTCATCTCAAAGTACAGAAACTGTATACAGCCCGATACATTGAGCAGCCTGTTGTCTGTCAAGAGCTACTTGAGAGCAAAGAAAACTACATGTTGTGAATTCATCATTTCTCAAGATTTATTGAAGTCTGGGCGCGAGGCTCGTTCACAGTCTGTTAATAAACAGAAGGAAAATGAAAAGTGTATGAAGGAAGAAATCAAGAAAAAGCAGGCTAAAGAAGCAAAGGAAAAAATGATTGAGGCAATGGAAAAGCAAATCAAGGAGAAAGCAGAGAACGCAGAAGTTGTGAATGCAGAGAAATTGATAGAAGACGAAAGAAAAGAGTCGGAAAACCTACGCGCGGAAGCTCAAGTGCTATTGAATGATGTAAATGCAAAACTGAGAGAGGCTGCAAAACTTGAAAAGAAAAGAAAACTCAAAACAAAAACGATCGAAAAAAAGAAGAGCCAGGCTGTAAAAAAAGAAAAAAAGAATGGCGACCACTATAACCTCAATCATCGAACAGAAGATACCCCGCCTTAGTGAAGCTACTAAACCAAAAATGAACCCAAATGCAAGCGCTCAGATTCCAGATGAATTCAAAGGGTGGGAGGCCTTGAAGTCCAGCGGTGATGGCAACTGTCTGTTTAATGCAGTGTCTATCCTTATTTCAGGTTTGGAAACGTTATTTTAAGAACAGATAAAAAATAGTATATTATATATGTTAAAAGTGCTAGTGACATCTTGATAAAATCATGATCGTCTTTCTAATAGACTATATTTTCTCGTTTTTTTTTTTTGGGGGGGGGGGGCATTTTCATCACATTGCAACTCTAATGTAGGAATAGACGTCAAAGAAAGTGAAATAAGTCATATTTATTAAGAGCATCTTTTGAACTATATTTCTTAGTACTTTTGTCATGTTCTGAATAATTAAAGGTACACATTCCTTAAAACGTACATTGATTTAATATTAAAATGTTTAATTCAGGTAACGAAGGGGATGCGGCTATTCTTCGGGCGAAGACTGCCAAAGAGCTAAAAACCAATAGAGCAAAATACGGAAACCATCCGCACTTATTGGCTGCTGCAAGAAAAATGAAAGTTGATGTACCCACTTTGCTGCAGTCATTGTTGTCCACCAAGGCAGATTCCATGGATGCAAGTGATATAAAACAATGCATCAAGAAAGAAGCTATTACAACTGAACGACCAGGTCATTGGTCGTCCATGCTTCAAGTACTTGCGTTGTGCAATGTCATCAACAGGTCTATTACAACCGTTTTACCATCTATGGATCATTATGCGAAGGCCTTGTTGCATGGCACCGTATACCCCTCCAATTTTCTTGCTTGCAACAAGAAGCCCCTAGTTTTGCTGTGGAACAGCAGCTGCCCTGGCAGTGGAAGTGCATCAGAAATCGATCATATTTCACCTTTAGTGGAAGCTTCCACCCAGTAAAAGGAAATTTAGTACTTTACCTTCATACAAAGTCATTTCAAGTATTTGGTCTATGTACCGGTAAAAACATTCATAGCATTTTATGATTTACAAATACCATTGTATAGCTTAAATTGATATATGTTATTTAAGGTAGAATTCTATTTGAAGGTCGAATTAAAATATTGTCTTAAGTATGAGCATCAATGTCAAAAGCTGTTTGGGTTTTCAGAGACATACCATGAAATATTGTTGATTTCATTTTCATGTGAGGGTTAAAATCTATTGTGAAGGATAAATATAATACTGTGTTTATAACGTAGTCGATGATCGAATCAGGGTTACGCCATAGTATTAACATCAATGAATAAGGCTATTTAGGCAATAAGAAATGCTATGAATTATTTTTGATTTCATAATATTTACATTTACTCGTATGTATCATAAATTGATCGATATCTCAGTCAATGGCTTGTTCGATGGTTGATTTAGAATAAGTTGATCGTATTTACCTTTATGCAAAAGCAATATAGGCATTGAAAGATATGTATTCAAGTATTCTTTATTTCATAGCATTTACATTTATTCTTGTGTAGCATAGAATGATATACAATATCTCAGGTTACGTTTAATTCGATGGTCAATTTAGAACAAGGTCGTAGTATTAACACCCATGCAATGAAAAATTCATGAAGTAATTTCGATTTCATAATATTTGCAAGTATTCTTTATTTCATAGCATCTACATTTATTCTTGTGTAGTAATGATTGATTTACGATATATTGGGTTAATTCGATGGTCGATTTAGAATAAGGTCGTAGTATTAACACCAATGCCACGAGTCATTTCGTCATTCATAAATGTCACCAAGTATTTTTTGTCTTTACATTCGCTTTGTGTAGCATAAAAGAGGCTTTATTCCCGGGGTTTTGTTTAAGCTAAAATGATATAGTATTATGACAAAAACTCGGGGACCAATAAAAAATACCATTAAGTATTGTTTATTTCATAGCATTTACAGTTATTCTTGTGAAATATAATTTAGTATACGATTTGTGGGTTATCGCTTATTTAATGTTCGTATTGAAATAATTTAATCATGGCATTAGCTTTAAAGCAAAAAAGCGATTGACATCAAAAACAATGTCATCGAGTATTGTTGATTTCATTACATTTAAATGCATTCGTTTGTATTGTTTCAATTGTGTTCAAGCACATTCAAAAGCGAGAAAAGCCTTGGAATCGATAACATTAATTGTAAATATCCCCTAGCATGTTACAATATGTATGTATTTTACCAAGTCAAATCTCTTAGCAATTGTATAAATTAAGGCCTTATGACATGAACAGTAAACTGGTTCATTCTCATATTGTACCTTTTCCAAAGACGCATTTGGTTATATATTTGGTTGATATTATTCTTCCATTTTTAAAATATGAAGTTTGGCTGTGTACTTCCAGTTGTAATTGTAATTATGTAACCAATAGATTAATAATGTAATCCTGTTGTTTTGTCAATATTCAAGAATAAAAGTTATACACAGAGCCTACGATGAAGATATATGGCAACAGTTTCGTGAATGAAAGTTCTCTCGTGCTAATTAACGTAATCAAATTTTACTGGAATACATATATCGCATAAAATATACGAGATATATTTGGCATTTTAAGAAGAGCTTTTCCTTTAAATATGGAACAGTGACAAAAAGTAGAATCCTTTAATAAATACATTTCCATCGGAAACTTAATATGGGTTATCACCATCAAAATGCGTTGATAAAATTATGATAACAGTGTTTTGTGAATTATGTGGTCATGCTTGCCCTTGTTTTTATTCATATTCAATATTTTATTGCTAAAAGGTCCTTTAATGCAAAATATGGTTCTAGGTTTTTCATGACATTAAACAAAGTTTACTGTTATTGACGCAAGCATTGTTATTTCCATTGCGCCCAATTATTTTGCTTGTTGAAAGGATTGTCCAGGGTTAATATTTATTGATTTTTTGTATTCCTAATAAAATAGATTATCCTTTTGTAAAGAATATCATAAAAGGAATTGTCAAAGCTTTGTGCAAAAAACGAATACATACCCCCCCCTACCCTCCCCTCACAAAAATATATTTCCATAATTTGATGTGACATTTACTTCATGAAAACGATTGGTATATATAACATAATAAATGATTTTAGTAGAGCACTTCGTAAGATGAAAAATTCCTAAGAGTGAAATACAATTGTTTGTATATGAATCATAGAACACAATGTATTTTAAAAATATATTTAATATAGTGTCGAAAGGACGGAATGACTTGTTAGGTAGAGCGAGGATACAGAACCCATTTTTCCATTTAAAGAAATACTCTTAAGATTAAATATGCAATATGTAAAAATATTTCATACATAAGATCATAATAATTTGTGTTTGTAACTTGATAACTATCAGATAATAAATAATCATTTTACTAAGATAGAACTTGATATGATGCTGTTTTCAGAAAGATGAATTCTGTTGGAAGACTTCTTTCCACGGAACGAATTCTGAGTGGGCTCTGTGTTGTGGGACATAACCATTTTAATGTTCAACAGAATTATGACTGATCGATTTTTTAAAACAAATCTGTGTACTAAATGTTTTACGCATAAAGAATGCCATGTAATGAGTTGTTTATGTAATATTAACCAATAAAATAGGATAAATAGGGAGTAGAAGTCTTAGGTATTGTTTATTTACGGTTTTTATTAGGTTGTATATGAACCTTTTTTAAACCTTTTTTTGCAAAAAATGAACCTTTTTTTGGACAATTTTGGAACCTTTTTTTTTTTTCAAAATCAAACGTGGCAGCACTGCTCTGCTAATACTGTATACTGAATACTGAGTCAAACAATACAGTGATCTGGCCGTTTGTCAGCTGTTATGGACTGTTACTGATAAATACTTAAAACTGTCCCTCCCCCATTCCGGTCATAAAACATGAAATGGCCTGTTTTCTTTTGGTAATTTTTGGCATTGTTTATTCCTTCCGAAACAAGAGTCGCCACATTGTAATTGCTTGTCCTTGTCGCCCTCTCCTTTTTTGGTTCAGTGTGTGTGTTTCATTCGTTAAATGTTGTTAAAATGTATCAGAAATCTGTGAAAATCTTTTAGGCTCACGTGCCCAGTTCAGTGGAGGTTTAGTCCGGCAACCGCCAGTGTTTTAGTCTGATCAGTTGTCATGGTAACGGCCTTGAAAATCCCCCCTCTTTAATACGCATTAGGCAGTACTAATGGGTTGTATTACCGATGGCTGCGGCGTGTCACTTTATTAAGCGTGTACTCTCTGGGCCTTGCAGTATACGGCATTGATATGTCCTTGACATTGTGCCGCACCTTTCATTTAAATTTAACTGTTTTGAAGCCAAAAATGGGTTGTTATAATGCTTAAAAAAACCTCACACCGATCGTTTCTGCCCCCCCCCCCCCCACAAAACTCATATGTTGTTCCTGAAAACTCATGTGTGGTTCCTGAAAACTCATATGCGGTTCCTGAAAACATATATGTGGTTTCAGAAAACTCATATGTGGTCTCTGAAAATTGATATTTAACTTTACAACATTGTTGCATAGTTGTTGAAATTTTTGCTGTATGATAAATCTTTCGATAATGTGGCGTGCTCTTTTAAACTGATGTTGCACTTTGGGTACAAAAAAACCAGGTGTGCATGCCCGCTAATGTAAGTTTTTTGGTATCGTCCCCATCGCGGCGTTCACAATGGTCGGAAACTTAGGATCGTGTTCGACTGTAGTGCTGTTTCTCCCCCCTCGAAGAAAAGAAAAACAGAAGATGAAAAAAAGCCACTCAAAAAAGCTACGAAGAGGATCGATGAGAGAGAAACTTTCAGAAAAAATGGGAAACGGAATTCCCGTGGCTTCCCGTGGCTGAAACGAAGAACAAACCCTGCACCCCAATGCCAACACACTGCGCCAAATATGCTGGGAGCGTTTTCATCACTGGATGCACAAATAAAAAGCATGGAAGCCTTGTTGATCATCAAAAGTCGAAGGGCCATCAAGTGGCAGAAGAGCAACTTGCTGCGAAAAACGCTAAGCCAGGGACATCTGCTGCTGAGAAAAACATACAGAAAATGAACATTCAGGTTCAGGTTCAGTTCATATCGAAGTTGTCAACTCCTTAACATCGAGCTCCTTTATTACCGCATTGCGCATGTTAATTGCAGTTAGAGGGCCAATCACTTTACTTCGATGTGACAAAGGTATCAATTTTTTATGCGCAAATCGCGAATTGTCAGAGAACTTGGGAGAAATAGACAACAATGCGGTCAAAGACTTTCATGAGTAATGACTCTTTGTTTGAGTTGCAAACAAACCCTCCGACGGCTAGTCACATATCTGGCGCCTGGGAAAGATTGATTAGGTCTGTGCGCAGCATTCTTTAAACTCTTCTTTACCACCATGGGAGCCAACTTGACGATAAGTCCTTACGAACTTTTTTGACCGAAGTGTCTGGCATTATGAATGGTCGACCTTTAACTTTGGAGAACTTCGATGATCCAAATTTTAATGAGCCGCTTACTCCTAAAAATCTGTTAACACAAAAAAGCAAAGTCATAGTGTCTGCTCCGGGATGCTTTCTGCGTGACGATGTCCATTCAGTTAAACGTTGGAGAAGGGTACAGGTGTTGGTTAATCCATTTTGGAATCGCTGTTCACATGTTACAGGGTAGGTCGAAATGGTTAACATGGCTGTTAATGGTGTTATTCTTGTCAAAGATGATCACTTCCTGCGAAATTTCTGGCGTTTGGGTCGCGTTTTTGATGTGAAATTGTCCTCCGACAATTTAGTTCGAAGTGTCAAATTGGTGATAGGAGATCGACATTTGGATAAATTCTGAAAACGGGTCAACAAGCTGTCCGACTTAGAGCGTCCTATTCATAAACTCGTGTTATTGCTTCCTTCAGAGGAACAAGTTTAGGGTTGATTCCCCGCCGAGGTGTATGCTTTCAGTTGTTTATAACTAACAAACATACATTACATTTGATTTTCACATCTTACAATTTACTTTTACATGTCACTGATCTGTGATTATAATACGCTTAAACAAATTTGTCGAGATTCCTTTGTTGCTGAGGAAGTTGTCCTCTAGCGTCCACATGTAGTTGGTTATGTACCTCAGTATCGTGTTAACATTGTTTTTAATTGACACTAGTGCAACGTGTCTTTGGTAGAAAATTATGTTATAATTTTGGGGAGCCATGTAGCGAATGCAGACGCTGCTTATGGCCATAACTAGTATTTCTTGAATACCCTTCCCTCGCCTTTATTTTTGTCTATTTAATTTTTGTCCACACAGATTTTACCATTCTGTTTGCACGATGTGGTTGTACACAGGTGAACTCCCATGCTTGCCCGATACGGTTGTACACATGTGAATGCCATGTCATATAAAAGCTGATTGTGCAATATTTTCTGCCTCGTTTGCGTTCTAGAATGCCAGTAATATAGTGCTTCACTGGTTGTGAGCTTTGTGGGTGAATTCAGCATGTGGTGTGTGGGATTTGAGGCGAGCAATAGCTGGCAACTATTGTTTTTTATTGTGTTCTCTATTTCTCATATTTTGTGTAGAGCGTCAGTATTTACAGTATTTTGGTGTATATTATTAAAATATCAGTTAGTGTCGGTTAAAATGTTCCTAGTTTGTATCTTAGTGAATATATCTTAGTGCTCTGCAAATGGAGTGAGAGATGCTATAAAATTGGAGAAATGGCCTGCCCCATGTGCCGAACTAACAAAAAAATCCAGATTTTTTACATCATCCAGATGAGAAGCGCACTTCAAAAAAAAAAAAAAAAAAAAAAAAAAAAAATAGCTAAAAACCAACCGGCTCTTATAAGAGGCATCCGCTCTTACAAATAAGTTAAATCTATTATGTTTTAAAAGTAGTTTGAAAGTCACTTTAAATGTTTGAGAAAAAAAGTTATGTGAAAGTGTTTTTAAAGCAGTTTGAAAGTAATTTTGAATGTTTGAGAATTGTATTGTATTGTACTGTTCTTTAGATCCTTTTCAACTGTTATGGTCATGTCAGGATCCCCCAGCCGCATTATACTCATGGGGCATTCCAGCCCTGCTTCTAACTCTTACATGTGGACTGCCTGAAAGGGTAGCAAGGAGGAGTTCTTATTTTAAAGTCTTAGGTATGACCCGATCGGGGTTTGAACCCACGCCTTCCAGTCTCGAGTTGGACACTCTAACCACTAGGCCACCGAGTAAATTTAAAGCCTTCTGACACTTTCTGTGGGGTAAAACTGAGTTTGTTATCAAAAATTAAACCTAAAAATCTGTTCTCCTTGACAACAGGGATTTCCACATCGGACATGTGTAAAACTGGATCGCCGTGTTGTATGCGTTTTGTTTTTTTTTTACAAAAGTGCATACAAACCGTTTTGGTTTGTGAGAATTCAAAACCATTCTTATTCGCCCAAGCTTGGAGAGAATAAATACTCTGCTGAAGACGACGCTGTATTAAATTCATACTTTTGCGTCTGCACGACATGGCAAAATCATCTACGAAGAGTGAGCTATCTATCCCATGTCTGAGTGTATCTTTTATACTATTGATTTTTATAAGGAATAGTAGAATAGAAAGGATGCATCCTTAGGGGAAGCCTTCCTGTTGTTCAAAGTATTCAGAGAATATTGTACCAAGACTAACCCTGAATCGACGGTCATCCAGGAATCCTTTTATAAACTGGTTCAGGCCGCCTCGAAAGCCGAAATCAAAAGTTACTTAGTTGGTTAGTTATATTTTTTCTTTTAATGATACGGCCAACCCTTTGCGGGTCATATTGTGTCTTCACAGGTTCAAAACGGATAAAACGTTAAAAGTGTGCGTTGAATATTAAAAACAGTGTACAATCTTAAGGCATGTCTATACTATAAAAGCAGATGATATAAATACTAAAAAAACTGATACTAAATATTTGGCTAGGTTCTACTTCATGAAAGAGCTGCCTCAAAGAGTCAACTCTGAAATCACATCAGCGGGCGTGTTGGAAATCGGTAGTCTATTAAAATGTTTCACCATGTAAGATTCCTGCCACCCGACACAGTCGGGTGCCGGATCGCCTCTTAAAATATATTTGTGGGTGATATATGTATGTCCTATTCTGGCTCTATGGTAAACCATTTCATCTCGCACACTGTTACGTGGCGGGGGCTTTTTATTTATTTTATTTTATTTTTATTTTATTTAAAAAGGGAGGCTGGTATGAGCATATCAGTACAATTGTCATTTAGAGCCTCTTTTGCAGCTTTGTCGGCTATCTCGTTTCCTCGGATACCCACGTGACTGGGAACCCAGCAGAACACTATGTCTTTGCCAGCTTTGACAGCATCGTCATGCCCTTCCAGAGGGTCAAGGATAAGGGGGTTTGATATTTGTAGGTTTTCCCCTCACACATCCGCTGTCTGGATACTTGATATCAACCACTTTACTGATAAACCTATTTTTACTTTTTATCAACGAAGACGTAAGTGCCGTATGAGCATCTTAACAAAACGGCGACCGTTGCGACAGCGAATCAGAAAACGACAATCCTACAGCCAGAAAAAAGTTCAAGACCCTAAACGTGACCGTGTTTCAAGAAAGGCTAAAAGTTGTAAAGGAAGTGATTCGTCGGAAAGTGACGAGGAAGAGGTCAGGCGAAAGCGTAAACAAGTCTAACAGCAATGTGTTCTAAACAAGACCGACCCGATCAATGAAAGGCAACGCTACTGCCCACATTAAAATGACACACCTTCATATTAAGCAAGTTTCGTGTAAATGCTGTGGCAAAAAATTTGTCTAAAATGTAACATACAAACACACGATAAAAATTGTAAATCTAAATTGTAAATTGAACTCCTCCAGCAGAAATGAATCCCTTGTAATGTCAACAAAATGCTACACTTTAAGCAGTATTTATCATACTGTAACCTTTTGGGGATACAGCAGTATGCATTACATTCAGTCCAGTTCAATGTATGAAATCTTGGGTCCAGGAAGCGTGCGGTATCTTGAACCGGGGTAGGGAAGCCACGTTCTCAGACCTCTCTAACTTCATATCTGGTCACGCACAGGCGATGAACACCGTTTACGGCCAAGACCTTGATGTAGAGTGCAATGTTAGGGCTCCCTCGAATAGGTCGGGTAAGGTTCTACGGTAAGGTTCTACCTACAGGGGTGTCCGTCGCCACAATTAGAGTGAACCAGGTTATGCTGCTTATCACCTGTGACAAACCGAAAACGTCACAAGAAGACCGTCGGTCATAGCCATCATGAATCAGACCTGACCATCCGGTCGTCAATCCAAACAAGCCTAAGAAGGTCCGCATTGTCTTCGACTGCGCTGCAAAGTACTGGGAAACCTCGCTCAACGACCAACTCTTGCAGGGTCTGGACATGATGAACAGCCTTGTTTGGGTACTTATGCGCTTCAGACAAGAGCGGATCGCCCTCTCAGCCGATATCGAAGCAATGTTTCACCAGGTGAAAATGCGCGACCGCGACCGCGACCGCGACACACTTCGCTTCTTGTGGTGGCCGGCAGGTGACAGGACGAAGACACCCGTGGACTACAGCATGACGGTACACCTGTTTGGAGCGACGTCTTCGCCCAGCTGCTCCGCCTACGCCTTGCGACGCACAGCTTCAGACAACGTGACCGAGTATGAAATGACGTAGCCGATACTGTGAGGAGGAACTTCTACGTTGATGACTGCCTCAAATAAGTGCCATCGCCACCGGAGGCCATCAAACTCAGCACGGACCTCCGATCACTGCTACATGCCGGAGGTTTTCGCCTCACCAAGTGGATACGCGATCACAACGACGTGGTGGCTTCAATTCCGGAACTGGAAAGGGCCCCCTCTGTGGTCAATGGCGACCTTGACGATAGTCTTCCCTGTGAGAGAGCATTGGGTATCCAGTGGAATGTAGAGCCTTCGGTTTGACGTGAAGATCAAGGAAAAGCAGTTGACGCGACGTGGGATCCGGTCAGTAGTCAGTTTCCTTTTCGACAAATGCGGACTCGTCGTTCCGGTCAAACTGCCGGCCAAATTGATCACGCAACCCCTGTGCAAGCAGAACGTTGGATGGGACGAAGACATCCCCCAAGAAGACAGACAGACGGGTATTTGGCAGAATTATTCAAGTCTACTAGCCGATGGTGTCCATCCTAACGAGCAAGGCCCACCAAAAAATTCAGGAATATCTGCAGAGGAGCATTGAAAATAGCTGCTAAGCATCCTTGAGTTAAGTAAAGTCCTTATGTACTCCTTGTACGACGTTTTAAGCTGCCTATAACCCTCTTCGTTGTTACTTATTCTGGGCTACGTTTGGGTTTTCTCTACAGCAGTTGTCAATTTCCTAGAGATACCCGAGCCCCTTGTTTGTGACAGGGAACTGTTCCCTGTACTTTTGTTGTTTTGGGGTTATTTGGCAGCTGCAATACCTTTGTTCCTTTCATGGTAAAATTATTCGTCAACATTTCCATTGTTGTTTAAAAAAAAACCTGTCAGATTGTATTCTCACTCGTTGCACTTGTTTATGCTTTGTCAAGTTACCTTGGCCTTGTCCGTTGCAATTTAGTTGCAGTAAGTTGCCTTGTTACATGACTACGGTTCATATTGTACCCTGTTACGTGTTCAGATCGTTCCGTAATATGAGAAGAGGGAAAATTATTTTATCTAATTCAGAATGGGGAGTTAGTTACAGTTATATGGTTTTTTAAACGACACGGACAACCCTTTGCGGTTCAAATTGTGTCTTCACAGGTTCATAACGGATAAAACGTTAAAAATGTACGTTGGATATTAAAAGCAGTGCACAATCTAAAAGCATGTCTAAACAACAAAAGCAAATAATATAAATACTAAAAATACCGATACAGGTTTGTTTCTTTTAGAAACTCTATTATTTTACACGGTTGTGTTTCATCGAATAACTCTGTCATGGAACTGACAGTAAAATAATGGGAACGAATGTCTTGCAAGTCTATGCAGTTTATCAAAATATGTTTTACTGTATACCTCTCTTGGCAACCCGGACATTCGGGCGGCAGTTCGCCTCGAAGCAGATGTTTGTGTGGTGTAGGTATGCCCTATTCTGGATCTACGTATTACCATGTCATCCCGAACAATGTTTAGGGGTGGTCATTTACGTCCCACAACCGGGTTGATTTGATGCAGTTTATTGTTGATCTGTTCATTCCAATACTGTTGCCATTTGCCCTTTAAATGTCTAGAAATATGCAGTTTGTAATCTGACGATGGGATAAGAAATTCAGAGTTCTGAATATCTAAAGCCTCTTTAGCGACTTTATCAGAATGGGGAAGTCAAAAGGTACAACACTCGTAATGGCAAACTGAGGGAGCACAGCTTTATAAAATGTATTTGTAGAACTTTAGTTTTTCGCTTCAATCAGCTGACATCATGTTTGTAAACAAGTTCCCAAATATGGCACAGTGAGAGCATGTGCTCTAACATACGGCTTTCTAAAATTCTACCCAACTTTACATTTTAATTCTTTTCAGCAGGTCGCAATTATATATTTAGGTATAAATTACACCTATAGATTCCAAGATAGTTCCTCTTTCACATTGTATATTATCATTTTATATTTTCATAATATAAAGTTACACGAGCTGTTAAAAGTCAAAGTTTCGTTCAAAAGTCAAAAAAAAAAAAAAAAAAAAATGAAGCATTTTTCTGGCTGGGCGGGCTATCTTTACACCGCGTTTTCACATCCAAGGTACAAGGACACCTGTCAAGCTATATATCACTATAACCACAGAAATCTTTTTACCGCTGGTCTAAAAATCAAGTGGATTCAGTCCCACTGTGTATGCGAAATTGATAGCTAAAGACAGGCTCTGTAACAGGCCTAGAGTGTACAGTTGGCTTATCCTTGTGCCAGTTTCCGTGGCAACAGCGCTGTAGATTGCATACACAGAGCAAAACACTGCATGTTTGAATCGTGTGTATGCACAGCTAACAATGCCGTACCATATTTTTCTCTCATAGAAATATCGTTGCTTTGTGGAAAATGGCGTTATCAAAAGCAGGCAATAATTTTGAATGAACTTTGTCGAATTTGCGGCAACAGAGCGGAATCAAATATGGAAAAAAAGGCCATAAGAAGGCCGCCAAAGCTAGTTAAAAATTATATTCACGATCTTACAAATGTGTTTGGGCTAGATATCACATGTGATGACAATATTCAGCCGCAAAAAATGTGTGTAAAATGCTATAACCAGCTTATTCGTGAAAAGTCAAAGCCGAACCATAAGCGAAAAAATCATGTTACATTCCACTGGAATATTCGTGACAGGGGCTATAACAAGTGAAAAACGTGCAATCAGTTAGATGAGACAATAGGGGTCAAATATTAAAAACAAAAAGCAAAATTTGAAAAGTAAGTTAGACACTGACCCTATATCAACAATGACTGCGAGTACTCTTGAAACAGTCTCGTTAAGCTCACCTGAGAAAAAACTAGTCGAAACACCAAAAAGATGTGTCGAAAGAAATAATCAAGACAACAACAGCCCAATACGTAGAAGTCCCAGAATTGCCAGATTAAATGAAATTGCAATTCAAACGTCTCCCATTAGCCCGTCTATCAATCGGATATTGAAAGACAACATGCCGATTGATGATTCTATTAAAACATCCCATTCTAAATTGACAAAACGAATATTAGAAATCACACCAGATAGTGACACTTTGCTAATTAGAACTGGTGGACAGCCATTAGTATTTAAAAAGATCAATAATGCTCGTACAGTCACACAAAATTCGTGCGAAAAAACTAAACGAAAACGAGTGAATCTTATGGCAAGATTCAGAAAATCTTTATCAGGTCGAGGCAGGCAATCAAATCAACAGTTAATGTCATGCGAACTCAAGTATTTCAGAAAACCAACACAGACCAAAATACTGCACCGAGCTGGCATAAAATCAAAGGTTCATATTAGAAAATATACTGCGTTAGCAATGAAAACTAATGTTGGGTTGACAGTATCACAAATGAGAAAAAGCCTCCGTTACTTTAAAAGTTCAGGTGCGGACGTGGACAGTGAAAATAAAATGCGTGAATTTAGAGCAGCAATTTTAAATGATAGACTCGAATCACAAATGATAAAATTAGCGTTCAAAGATGACATATCGCCGGACAGCGTGTACGGCATCAATTACAAAGAATGTCCTAACGTGTATGTAAAGGATTTAGTTACATTTACTAAAAATCTGTTGGACAATTATGAAAAACAACATAGACTTCAACATAAAGTCGGAATGATATCTGAAAGGGAAATTTGGATAAAATTAGGGGGAGATCATGGTGGGGATAGTTTTAAGCTATGTTTGCAAGTATTAAACATAAACAGCCCGAACTCTCGTGATAATACAATTGTGATAAATACATTTTGTGGTAAAGATTTGCAATGCAATTTAAACTTAGTACTTAGTGAATACAAACAGCAAGTTACTGCATTACAAAATATGACATGGAATGAAAAAAACATACGTGTATTCTTACGCGGTGATTACGCGTTGCTTTCGCAGATGTACGGTATATCGGGTGCGAAAGGGACATATTGTTGTCTGTGGTGCCAGATAACATCCCGTGCAATGCAAAATCCCAGGGACGTTAGAGGAAGATACGAAGAAAAGACAGTCGAAAATATTAGAGAAAACTATGCAGCGTACGCCATGCAAGGAAAAAATAAAAAGACAGCATCAAATTACCGCGATGTGATACATGAACCGATTTGGGACATACCTATTTCTCATGTTTCAATACAGTACTTACATATTCTGTTAGATCTCTCGTAAAACATCATGAAGAACTCGAAAAAGAATGTCACGAAATTGATAAAAGAGGTGTTCATTATTTCGCTAGGGTCGGGATCAGTTTAACAAACGACAGTGTGTTCAATCGTAACGTTAATGCCTGCAGAACTGTTGTAGCACTTGAAAGAAAACGTGATAAAAAAAAAAAATTATTAAGGAAAATGAGCAAAACAAACAATTGTTAACTACAATTCTCCAAGATTTAGAAGGCGCCATCGAGCATAAAAAAGCAATAAAATTCCAAAAGTGGAATGGTCCAATTGTTGCCAATCTGGAAAAGGTATTAAAACAAAATGGCATTAAAGTGCAAGCATATCACTCTAGATCGTTCGTTGGAAATCTTTGCGCAAAATATTTAAAAGAATCAGTTTATAATGCGTTATGCAATTCTGTGACAGAACAAGCAATCATGCTGGGCGAATGCGATTACGAAATCGAACACATGGCTGAGTTAACTTCAGCAAAATTTAAAACTTTAAAAGCTATTTTCAGAAGTTCATAATTTAGTTGGACACGGGTATCCAGTTTGCATCAACGATATTGCACATGTCGAACAATGTATAGACGAATATTTACAATTTTATCGCTCAAATATCGACTCAACAATTTTGCCACAACACCACATTTGGAAGATCACATTGTTCCGTTTATGCAGCAATGGCAGTTCGGTATGGGCCTGCAAGGTGAGCAAGCTATCGAATCCATACACGCGGAAATTAATCGGATATCGCGATATATGACTGGTGTTAAAGACCCACTGAAACGACTGTTATACACGATAAATGAACATCATATCAAAGTTTCCCCTGAGATTCTTGATGCTGCTGTTTATGCACCAAAACGTAAAAAGCCAAAACTGCAGTAATGTCTATATTGTTTCTTGGTGTATATCTGTGTCATATATTTGTGTAATTGATTAATATTTGTGCATTGGGTAAATAGTTGTTACAAGGACATAATACAAGGAATCTGGATACCGCTCCTGAAATTGTAAGTTAGCCATACAGGTACTTCTATTTTTAGCCGCATGTGTGCATGCAATGTTTAAGTCTGCACCATACAATATTTTTCTTCATATTCTAAGGGAAATAATCATTGAATCCAAAAACAAATTGCATTTCTTATTCCTGAATTCATTTTTGCTTAATATTGCCAAAAAATGAAAAGAATTCATTTGATCAATAGCGAGAAAACGGTCTTTGAAAAATGCACAAAACTCTTCTTTTTGCTGGGTTTTCCCTCACTTTGGGTTAAGGCAATGCAATGTTTATGCTGGATATTGGCTTAGCCTCTCCCGGTTGTTAGCAGCTAAACAAAAATGTAAACAATAACAAAGCCCTGTAGGCTAAGCTCAGATTAACTAAAGTTCCACTTTATAACAGCCGTGGGAGGCAAGACGTCCAGTTTCCTAGGTTAACTTTCTCCACTTGCCTCTAGTAAAAGAGGACGAACAATTCGAAATGAAGATGCCCAATCCCCCCCCCCCCCCAAACGATGTCAAGTAATTAACGAGGACGATTCGTTTATAAACAGAAGTGAGCTGCAGGAAGAGATAGAGAAAAGTATGGCCAAGCAGCTCGAAAAATTCTTTTCAAACAGACAGTCAGGTACTTCTAATAGCCAAGAGCAAGTACCAACTTCGAGCCAGGGAGATCCTGAGGTTCACTACAGGTAATGACGATCTGTCAGATAAAGCACCTGTTGATTCATCTTTCGATCTCCCCATCGCCGCTAACGTTAGCGAAAAATCAAGATAAAAATGAATGACTACATCGATATTGGTAAAAAGACGAAGACCACCAAAACCACAACTTCATGATTTCAGCACAGGGCACCATTATAAGGGTAAATCCAAACACAAATAAGCGGCAACTGAATATTGAGCAGTGGATAAGTGTAATGCTCATATTTGCCATGAGGCGCATCCACAGGACATTTCACCAATTCTAACCTACATGTCCTTTATACGAGGCACGGCATCAAGGAGTGAGGGCTGGAAGGAGTACGATGACCTTTTTACAAGGAGGAGGGCAGCGACACGTCAACCATGGGATAACCCCCCATAAACCCTACATGGGAGCCATATTGTCAAGCTTGCAAAGCCAGAAGAAGCCCTTTCTTGGTCAGCGAAAGCCCCAACCGATATCAATACCAAAAGGGTTTTGCTACTGGTACCATTCAGGAATCTCCAAAATTGTTTCCACGACCAATAACGCTTCGTGAATTCAAAACACAGTTAGTAAGGTACAACAGTAAGCTGTGTGACGTTAATATATCCCTCTTCGAGAAATTACTGCAAGGCTATAATCCAATCAGAAAACAATTTTTATTAATGAGTCTTAGATACGGCTTAAGGCTTCACTGTCGAGATTTTGTACATAGACAACAAGTAAATATTCACAAATCCGCTATCGATAACCCGCCAGCAGTTGAGCAAAAACTTCGTAAAGAACTTGGGGTATATCGTAGGACCGTTTGACAAACACCTCCGTTTGACAAATATCACGTTTCACCCATCGATTTGGTCCCCCCCCCCCCCCCCCCCAAAAAAAAAAAGAGCCAAATAAATTCAGATTAATTTTTTACCTATCTTATCCTAAAGATAGCTTCAATACTGTGAACGGGTCAATTCCAGAGGGTTTTTCAACCGTTAAGTACCCTAGATGACGCCTTGCACATTATCCAGTCGTTAGGTTATGGGTGTCTCATAGACAAGGCGGATATTGAAAACGCGTTCCGCATTTTACCTTATCACCCGGATGACTATCATAACCTTTGTTTTACACGAGAATATCAATATTATTACGATAAGAGGGCATCCATGGGTTCTTCTACGTCCTGCCAAAATTTTGAAGCAATGAGCAAGGCCTTATAACGGATATTACGTAAAAAATTTAGCGTCAAGTAACTCAGTCATATAATAGACGAATTCATGTTTTTCTCAAGACCTAGTAGTACTGAATGTTTTTTTTCTATGTTAAAATGTTTGAAAGTCTCTGCGCTAGACCGTACATTCCCATCAATAAGTCCAAAACTGTTTTCCCATCAACAACTGCAATCCTGCATGACATTGAGATTGGTTACTCGGTCCATGCAGGCGCGACTAAGTTGGAGAAGGCCCGCACTAATATAGAATATGTATATAAAAATCCTCAGGGAGATCCAATCAGCTTTAGGATTTTTGCAATTTTGTTGTCGCGGCGTCGTACCTGGATGTACTTTTCATAGGAGATTAATTCGTCTCACTAAAGGAAACTCAAAACCTCACTATGCCTGGTTTTCATGCGAAGCTAGGAAAGAAATGGCGCCATGGCTTGTTTTTATACAGGCATACAATGGGAAAACTTAAAATTCCCCTCCATAAGTACAACAGTTCAAAGGAACTAAATTTTTACTCAGATGCTGCAAAACGTACGGGGTTTGCAGTAGTTTTCAACAATGAATGGTGCTCGGGAAGGTGGTCACATGAAAACGATTTTCACATTACTCTGCTCCAGCTATACACAATCGTCTTATCGGTACTGTTGTGGGGAAATCAACCGAGTAATCAAAGGGTCCTATACTTCTGTGACAATTTAGCTGTTGTGCATATATTAAACAGTCAGTCGTCAAAGGACTCTCTTATCATGCGGTGCTTAAATGTCTGGAGTGTAATATTTCCTTTCGACTTGAGCACATTCCTGGACATAAAAATGTTATAGTGGATGCTTTATCCCGCTTTCAGATGGAACGGGCAAGAAAAAACCAACCAAGTTTCAATCCAGTACCACTGTATTTGCCCCGAAAATTGTTGATAAAAAATTCCCTGAGCCAAGGATCAATGACAATGTACAGAAATAATTTCTCAAAGTATACAGATTTCATGTCATTGTATTTTATGAATGTTAGCTTTCTACCTATGCGACCCAAGTGTATCGCATTGTTTATCTCTTATCTGTATTTATCTTCCCTATCTGCAAGCACAATATTATCAATTAAATTTTGTGCAAAAGCTCGCGAAAGGGAAAGATCTGTTTTTTTTCTTTGATGTGGCAAAATTAAAGGCTTGCAAAAGTCAAAGCCAAGCGTAGATCATAGGCTTCCGATTACTTTGAACATGTTATCGTGTTTGTGTGACGCAGTAGGTCGTTTGTACAACAGTGAACACACAATAATGCTTAAATCAATGTTCACTCTGGTTTTTAGTGGGTTTTTGCGAGTAGGCGAGATGACCAAAACTTCTGGCTTCTCGAATCACACCCTTCAATTATCGAATATAGAATGGGATTCTAGAAGTGGGAGAGACAGTATTGTTTTTCGGTCCTTCAAACATAAAAAGAATAATGTCCCGTTTCGTCCCAGTGTTAAGGATACAGAGAACTGTCTTGTAGTTACCCATTTCCAACGTTATTTGCTGAATAGGGGAAATGCAACAGGTCCATTATTTCTTCATAACAGTAAATCTGCATCTCGACATTCCTTCTGTCATTGGCTACAGCAATGTCTAGGTTTGTGTGGCTTAAAAACCTTTTGTATAAATTCACACATTTTTCGGATAGGCGCCGAGTGTAATGCGATTGCGAAAGGCCTGTCATTGGAACAGATTAAGATCATAGGTCGGTGGAACACCACGTCAGCTTTCCAATTTACGTAAGAATCCACAATACATGTGCGTGATGGTCATGCCCTTTTAAGTTTGAGCTTATGGGAAGTGATCTCTTTGTTAAAATTGTCTATCTTGAGCCTTGTTTTTCTGTTTGCATAAAACCCTTGGGTGGCGGTGCTGTTTTCACAGCGTGTGGCTGGTATCCAGACATCTCCCATCTGAACATCTCGCATCTGGACATCTCGCATCTGACAACTCGCATCTGGACATCTCGCATCTGGACATATCGCATCCAAATGAAAAAGTGGACATCTCGCATCGGTGATTTTGGTCTGTTTTTAAGGGGGAACTTCAACACTGTGTTTGGGAAACTTCATACAGAAAATAAATTACAGGGGTTTCCAAAAGATAAGTTATTTGAGTAAAAACAAATTATAAGCGAGATTTTGTGCTTGACGATATTAACAGGGGTTTCCAAAACGTAAGTTATTTGAGTAAATCAACTGAAAAAACTCAGTTCAGTTTACGGAGTAATTCAAGAGTTAGACTTACATTTGTACTCAGTGAATGCCATAGTGAGTAGTTCAACGTTCGGTGCAGCGCGAATCCACATATGCTAATCTCTCGAAAGAGGTACTTAAAAGCATGAAGGATTTAATGAACGTGCGGCGAATCAGTATTAAGAATGAATCCACATCCACTAATCCCACTGATCTATTCAATGTTTAAAAATTTATCTTTGATGCAAGTCCAAAATCATGGGTTTTGCTATTGAATGGTAAAATTAGAATAGAATTCATCGAAAGTATTCGGGGCAAACCGAAGCTTTGCCTCGATGGTTTCATATACACAAACAACAAAACATATACACCATCTCTTTGGATACAGACATCCGTCAATCTGGGCACTGTTCACTGCAATCAAGCGCGAGGAATGTACGGTTAGCACTGTTTTGCAACAAGGTGCCAGGGGCGACCCACCATCCAAAAAAGACCATGACAAAGCGTAGTAAAGTACAGTGTCAAAATACACTAAATAAAATGATTACCACCTACCCCCCACCTCCAAAACGCAATGCTAAATCAAGCAAAAAATCACGGATGCGAGATGTCCACTTTTTCATTTGGATGCGAGATGTCCAGATGCGAGATGTCCAGATGCGAGTTGTCGGATGCGAGATGTCCAGATGCGAGATGTCCAGATGCGATATGTCGCGGATTCGTGTGGCTTTATAACCACCACCCAAACATAGTGTTGCTTGTTATTGTGTTTGTAGCATTTTACGAATGTTTGTATTCTATGATTAGTTAGGTTTGTAATAAACTTCAGACTCAAAACGAGTCATTTGACACGAATATGTGTTTTTTCTTTTCATTTTCAGCGATTCTGTTATGTCCCTCAAAATTACAGAAAATTAAACTCAAAAGCGACTGGAACAACGTACCCCATGGCATGGCACAACGTACCCCACATGGCACGGACGTTGTGCCACTTTACCAACATTTTAAAAAAGTCCCAAGTTTTGAAAGTACTTAATTGTCATTAATTGTGGTAGGGTACTATGTTACCGAAGAGTGTCTCCATCTATTTAATATATTTTGTTCGAGCTACTACTACACAGCAGGAAATAATGTGGAAAGATGTGAAAAATGGCACAATGTATCCCACTCTCCCCTATATAAAAATACCAGTCCGGGAATTTGAAACCAAGAATTGTAAGGACACCCTGAATAAGCCACCGGGACAGGCCAATGCTCATTGGCTCTGGAATATGAGTCACAGCGCACCTGCTCAAAGACAGCGTCAATGTAAAATTATCTGCATGACATCAACATTCTTCCCAAAATCATTTATATTTGAGCGTAATAAATCCCCCGTCCACTTACCTCGCACGTGCACAGTGGTAGGTTGTGGAATCGGCAGGCGTTGGTCCTGGGCTCCACCCACTCCTCCCTCCATTCATGTCGTACTGGGCTCCACCACGCCCCCCCCCCCCCCACATTCTTCACTCACCTCGTACGTGCGGAGCGCCAGGTTGGGGGTGCTGCAGGCGGAGTGCTGGGCTCCACCCCCCCCCCCCCCCAATATTCTTCACTCACCTCGTACGTGCGCAGTGCGAGCTTGCGGGTGCGGCAGGCGGGGTCACGCGCGAACACCTGGTTCATGATGGCGAAGAGCAGCTCGATGCGCTGGTCGAGCCTCAGATCCTCCCCGCCCTTCACCAGGTACTTGTACTCCTTCTGGTCGTTGCCCAGTATCGTGATGCGCTTCGGCTTTCGCAGCGATGACATCACCATTACCTGTGACGTCACAAGCGAGCAAAAATACTGAAAACTAGCGATGACGTCATTATTACCTCTAACATCGCAAGCTAAACATCGCTTATCAGTAGCTCAGCACTTTCTGACCAACAGCTCAACTCAGCGCAAAACGTCGTGGACCACAGAAATCACTTTAACACCTTTAACTTCAGTGGTATCCAGAATATTGGAGCAGTTAATGCCAACCTGCAGCAAAGTCGGTTGACTGAGAGCAGTAATTCTGTCTGATTTTGAACGTCTGTGTATGCGTCAAAACACAAAGTAACACGAATACCTCACCCACAGTGTACAGTAAAACCTTAATCCCGTCGACTTTAGGGACCTGACAAAACGTTCATGACATAAAAAAAAAAACAAGAATGCATGACGTTAATCGTTTACCTTGTCGGCAAAGCTGCACACTTTGACGTGATACTCTGGCATTGGCTTGCACTTGCCAGTATACTGTCCTGTAAAGTTGCAACAAAAAAAATCAAAAAAAAAAAAAAAAAAAATCCACATTTAACTTCCCAATCTTAATTTCCCAATTTTTTCCAAACTCTTCAATCCTTTAAGAGGACATTGTCACTTTCCTATGAGGCCCAGGTAAAATACTGTCACGTTATCGAAATAAAGCTATTTAACACACCATCACTTATTTGAACGCAGATCAAGAAATTGAGAAATGATTCTCATAACAACATAGAGAATATTTTGCCAAAAGAATTGAATAACAATAAAACATTTGAAAGCGTTTCTTTACTCATTGTACTTTCTTTATAATTACGACGCTTAGGTGAAACCTGGAATCTCGAGTTCTTTATCCGGGTAATCCTGTGCCTGGAATTCGGCGAGGAATCTGGAATAGGCCGTGATGGACTCCGGAGGTATCATTCCATCCCGCCCCTTGGTCCTCACCACGGCGTCCATCTCCTGCTTGATCTCGTTTGCTTTCTTGCTGAAGGCCTGTAGTGGAAAACATGACAATCCCACAACAAATAAATCATTAACTTGGTACTTTATACAATAGTTTTATTTATTTAATGTTTTGTTTTGATTCCCTTCCGTTCCGTTCTATACAAAACTTGAGAAGGCCAAATACAGGGAAAAATGCTGAGCGCTGACTCGAGCTTCTTGCTTTTCATGACACCGACATTCATCCACACAAGCGAGTACAGGCGAGTACTTACTGAACACTTATAGCTTCAAACAGGCGGGTACTTACTGAATAGCCAATATGGCGGCGGGTACTGCGAGCTAATGAGTTTCAAGAAGCGGGTACGGGCAGGTGCTTACTCAATGGTAATGAACATGAACACCTGGGTACTGGTGAGTGCTGAAAGCCAATGTACTGCAACAGGCGGGTACTGGCAGTACTTACTGAGTGGCTCATACTTAGCAGCTTCTCTCCATCTTTACCAAACACACTCTCGAGTTTGGGCGCATACTTCCTGGCAAATTTCTGCCGGTACTCGCCCATGCCTGCAACAAGCACTTCCGCTTCAATCCGAGTCCCTGACATTACACTGTTGAACACCGCAATCTGTAAGCTTAATAATAGTATTTTCTAAATCACGAACCATGGAAATAACATACAGACAAGTGTTTCTCCACACTTCTAATCGTTACCAACAACAAACCACAAAAGCTTAGTTGCACAACCGAACAACTCATGTATATAAACTTCCAAAACAATTCGCCAAAGGTGCAGCACAGTGTTTTCAGTGTTGCCACGCCCTTTTAAGCTAAAAGCAGGACGGTGTCCTGCCAAAAGCAGGACGATTTTTTCAAAAAAGCAGGACAAAAGCAGGACGCAATATTTTAATTTAAAAAGTGACTTAACTCGATATAACCACGTATGGGCAGCGCCAGAACATAAAGGAAAACTGCACTTAATTCTGGAGATCAAAAATTTAAACTTTACTTACAATTTTCATGACGACGGGAATGCAAAGGTCACAAATAGTAAAAGTCCCTCACCATAAAATTTTCTTTGGTTTTTCATCAAAGCCGATTTTTTGCCAATCACTAAACATTCATAGCCAGTTAGGTAATATTGATTACTACCGTTACTTAAAATTTCAAAGCAGTAATACTATTTTACTGGGGTTAGTTCAGACTTTATGGAATTTCGTTTTTTAGATTTTAGCCAAAATTTTCGCCAATTTTTGTTCCAATCACCAAAAATTGTACCAGCACAGATAGGTAGGAAGGTCTGCAAATTTTACATAAAATTTCAAGACCTGGACTATTTTCCTGGAGACCGTCAAGATTTCATCTAAAATTTCAAGACAGTAGGATCATTTTCCAGCAGTTAGTTAAGATTTACTGAAAAATTTTGGGTTTTTTTTTGCCAGAACTTTCGCCAGTTTTTGACCAATCACAAAAAAAAAAGTAATAGCCAGATAGGTAGAAACGCTTGCTCTTCTCACTTAAAATTTCAAGACAGTAAGATTACTTTCCTAGAAGGAGTTAAGATTTTAAAACAAAATTTCGTTTTTTGCCAATATTTTTGCCAATTTTTTTCAAATCGCCACAAAAAGGTACAGGTAGGTGGTAACTCCTGCGACTTTACGTAAAAATCTGAAGACAGTAAGATTGCTTTCCAGCCGTTAGTTAAGATTTTACTTATATTTTTTTATGTTTCTCCAAAATTTTCGCCAATGTTTGGTGAATTACCAATAAAAGTAACACCTGGCTCGGTAGTATCTCCTGCTACCTTTACTTTAAATTTCTACACAGTAACATATTTTCCAGCAGTTAGTTAAGATTTTACTTAATTTTGTTTTCGACAAAATGTTCGGCCAATCACCAAAAGAAGCAATGCCCAGGGAAGGAGTAACGCCTGCTACCTTAACTTAAAATTTCAAGACAGTAAGATTACTTTCGTGGAAATGGCTAAAACGGTACGAAACTATTCGCCAATATTTTTGGCGACTCGCTAAAGAAGTTACAGTCAGGTAGGTGGTAACACCTGCAACCTTCACTTTAAATTCCAACAAGGCAAGACTATTGTTCAACAGTTAGTAAAGATTTTACAGAAAATTTTCGTCAGTTATTGGCCAACCACCAAAAAAAAAAGTAATAGCTAGGTAGTAGTAAAGCCTGCTAACTTATCTGAAACTTTCAAAACAGTAAGATTCATTTCCTAGAAGTAGTTAAGACTTCACGTAAAAAAAAAATTGGTTTTTCGCTAATGTTTTCGCCAATTTTTGGCGAATGGCCAAAAAAGTAACAGCCAGGTGGACACATGCGCCCTACCTTCCACCAAAATTTCAAGACATTCAGGCTAGAATCCTGGGATAATATACGATTTTCACCGTAAAAGCGATTATTCGCATATACTTTCAACAAATGTTATAGCCCCTGCTTCTGAAAGAAGCTGGGACTTCAAAAACAACAATAAAGAACGCCTGTAGAAAGAGTACGTCTTGAGGAAAAAAAAAAAGAACGATGCGAAAAAAAAGACTAAATCTTTAAAGAAAAAAAGAACGATCCGCCAAACCCTGCTAATAGTCACGTTCTGTACAAACACTGAAAAATCAAGGCAGAGGCGCCGAAGGCGTGAAAAAAATCTGATCTTGAACTAAATAATGAATTATTCGTTTATAAAAGCAGGACAAAAGCTGGACGAGATTTCACAATTTTGCTAAAAGCAGGACAAAAGCAGGACATTTGCCCTGTTTCGCTCAAAAGCAGGACAAAAGCAGGACGTTTTCCAAAAGTGCGAAAAAAGCAGGACATCTGCAAAAAGCAGGACGGTGTGGCAACACTGTGTTTTGTTTTGTTCTGGTGGCGGGGGTGGGGGATAGCTGTCGGACACACTCACCGACGACGGACGGCAGGCTGGTGCTGTACAGGTCCTCCTGGGACTCCGTGCCATCCAGGTTGAGGAGCTGATCATACATCTCGCGGTACATATCCCTGATCTCGGCCGAGTTTTTGGACGAGTCATCCAACAGTTTGCGCAGCTTGGGATCCTCAATGAAGTCCTTGAAGATGGCGTTGGGCTGACCGAATTGCTCTAGCGCCTTCACAAACAGCACGGTCAGCTTGTTCCTCTCCATCTGCTGCTTGATTCTAATAAAAAACAACCGAGATGTCCAAGGACAGTGTCGCCGCATCATTCCGCCCACCAACAGTCCCATTACCTACCACGAACCCTTGCGCAGTTCTATCACAAAAAAACACTGATGCCTCTATCAATGGCCTTAGTGGATTTATCTCACCTGCCCCTGTGTATAAAAATCCTAATACCACCCATACAATGCGGCATTAGTTTACGCAAAGTCAACCACTTTAGCTACCCAACACATCTACGAATCAGGGCTTCTACTATATATCGCCCACACCCGCAATCATAGTTATGGCACGGCTCTCATCAACGTTTACTTTACAAGCCCGGAATAAGCACAGTATGTGACAGACTATGTGGAATATGACATAAGAAAAGGCGGGAAAATGTAGAAACTGGTGAATTGCTGCATTCAAAACTTAACCAAGTGGAAAATATTGCGAAAGCAGACAGTTCTTACACCCAAGGAGACCCACCTCTGACACACCTCTCTGGCTTTCTTGCCCCCGGCGGTACCATCAAAGCAGTAGCTCTCCTGACTCAGCCAGAACGGGTAGACGAGGGCTGCGGGGTACTGGGTGGCAGCGGCTAGCAGCAGCGGCTGTACGGCTGGCGACTCGGGCTTGTCGAGGAGGGCCGTCATCTGGGGAAGCCAGCCCAGGTACATCCACAGCGGCACGTCCCCACACTGGAGAGGAGAAAGAACACGGTGCCACCCGATATATGGTGTGATCGATTTACCAGAACTCGGAACTATGCCAATCGACGATGCTTGAAACTTTTAACACTGCGATCACGTGGCCGAAATCAATACATGAAAAAAGCGGAAGAAATTCGGGAAGAAATAAATAATAAAAAAAATGAATAAATAAATAAAGATGAGATTTTTCAAGAATACAAAAGTAATAAAAAAAAAACATAAATAAATAAATAAAATTAAACAAAAATCATAAAGAAGAAAGCAAAAAGTAAAAATAATGCCACAAACCAGTTTAATGAAGGTTGCCATGGTATCTGGATAGATCTCCACAATGTTCAGTAACCTTGGAAACCGCTGACGCGCTTCTGACGAACTGATTTTCATTGCACGTAACAATGACGTCACAACAGCTGTTGGGAATGACGTCATGGACGGGCAGTCGATGGTATTTTCCTCTAAAATGAACAGTATATATGCAGCTTTGACATCATTTATAAAATATCAAGTCCCTGATGTATTTAGAGCTTTAAATCTATTTTATAAATACCTAATAAATGTAGAACTAAACAGCAATTAAATGGGTGAAGGCGAGTAGATACACTTTTCAGTAGCTGTGGATTTTAACAGCAACTGCAGCAACACACTCGTTTGACAGCCAGCCTCTACAGCAGCTTAGTGTTTTGTGTGGTAGACCTTTTATACCACTAGAACACACAAAATTCCACAAAAATAATGCTCTTAATTGAAAGACAGGAATCCTTTTTACCCGACTATCTTTACATTGACAGAGGTCAGCTGTTAAATAACAACGGCAAACACACCTGCTTCGTTTTGCCGCAGAAAGTGATCACAGTACTTGGCCAGCGTGACGTGAGCATTCATGCATGTCTCGCTGACGTCACTGCCTGAGCTCTCCAGGTGCTGCTCACAAGTGCCCACCGCCCTCTTCGTCAACTGGTATCCCTTCTCAACCAGACTATTGATTATCTGAAACACAAAATTTTTTAACAATATTCCAAAACTACATTTTCCTTCTCACAGCACTGCAGCAAAAAGACATCACCAAAGCAGTAAAATTCTTTCTTTCTGTTTTTTCCCTTTATTTTCTCTCTAAAGAATAAGCTGGACAATGAACTCGAAATAATAGACATATCCCAATAAAAATGGCTGTGCTTCACCCTGAAAATAACAGGTGGATTTCCGGACAATTTTTTTTGATATCGTCCACAGAGTTGTCATTCCATCTTCACCCTACCTCCGCCAGCCCCCCCCCCCGCCCCCACCCCCATCCCTTACCTCACCGAAAGAAAAGACATGACCGGATTACCTCGTTGAGAGATTTGCGGGAGCACCCGCCCACCTTGGCCACTGTCTCCTGCATGTCAGCTGCCAGCGACGCGAACAGCTCCCGATTCAGCTGCAGCAGCTGCGTGATAACGTGCACGGACTGGCCGTGTAACAGGCTGTGGTTGCAGGCCAGGGCGGGATCTGCCTTCAGCACCCCCGCATTCACCCCTTCTTCTTTCTCTGCAAGTCATGACGTGACATATCTTCGTTTATCACCCTTTTTTTCACCAATTTGTTTTCAAGTTTTTCACTGATTTATTTTCCTAAACTTATTTGTGTTACAAAGTGGATTGACACAGCGAGTGCCACACCTAGCCTCTCCTCCCACTCCCCCCCCCCCCCCCCCCTTTTCTCCCATGGGAAGGTTTTAAGTTATTTTTGAGCCAAATGAATACGCTTTCAAGCAAATGATTCTCAATCGTTGCCAAGCAAGCAAAATCCCATGGCAAGCGACCGTCTGTATCTATAGTGTGGGATCGCATACGGATTAGTCAAGCCAGCGGCGCTCACCGAGGTTGGTGATCACGCCAGACAGAGCCGACAGCTTATCATCTAACTCAATGTCGGAAACGAGGCAGCGCTTCTGCTGTATCCTAGCGTACGTGTGTGTCCAGTGAAGGGTCAGTGTCGGGTCACTCAGGCGGCGAATCTCCTGAAACGAGCCAAACAGATTCCTGTTTATTGCACTGATTGCAATTGCAAGACAAATTTTCACTGTTAGTATTTAATAATCCAACTTTGAACAACTTCTCAGAATCACGTTTTACGGATTTCTGACTTCACATTATGGAAACGCTACATTAGTCAACGCCACGCGAAATTCCGGGTAATCCATAGAGTAGGTACGCACTGCAGGGATGGAGTGAGGCGGGGGGGGGGTGAGGACGTATTTTATGGATGGTCCCTGATCTGGCTGACGTCACCTTTCGTGTGCGCTTCATTTGCTTGGAGAGAGCCACATAGAAGTTATCCTGCTCCATCGCTGACTGCGCATGCTCCAGCTGGAACAGCACCTTGCGTCGGTCAAGCAGCTCATGCTGATCTTCTATGTCCAGCTTACTCAATTTGTCCAAACGATTCGCCATGTGCTCAACATAAACGCATCTGAAAGTGGCACCACAAAAACACGTTACCGTCAAATCCACCACTGGTTAGTGAACACCCGCTTAATGAACACTTGCTGCATCTTATTTACAGTTATTGTTATTTTTATTATTATCAATACTTTGCAAAAGCTTGTTTTTATTCCCTGATGTTTTCCGGTGCTAATGAAATACTCCTGTGCACAGATTTGTCCGCTTTGCTGTCATTAAAAATTTGTCAAGAGAACACAGTTCTTGTCCTACTGGCCACACACTAATTTTGTCCATATTTGTGTCATTGGGATGCGGTTAGGTGTTTTCCTTTGGATGGGGAAGTGGGGGGGGGGGGGATGGTAGGGGGGCGCCTTCTTTTATTTTTATTTTTCCCGAACCCCAGCGTTCAAAACTCTAGAACTTTTTTTTTTTTCAAACAACCATTTTTTTTTTTATTTATGAGACAGACAGATAGGTCCCCTCCAGATTTATTATGTGCAGCAAAAAATCGGTAATGGTATTATTTTGAGCATTTACCCATTTCTGTCGAACATTACCAGCTTAATAAGCTTCCATTTTAAGTAATAGGGACAACGGTGGGTGCCAGGGATTAGGGGTCGGCTTTACGAACACGTGCATGGTTAGGGTCACTTTTCGAGGAGTATGGAGAAACTCGCCATAATGCCAACTCGCCATACTCCCCTTTACCAACTCGCCATAAACCAAGTCGCCATAATTTCTGAAATGTTTACCAACTCGCCATAGGTCTTGCCAGCTCGCCATACCTTTCAAATGCCCTTTCGGCCTTGTATATATATATATATTGGTTACAACCGAAAAATGGTGTGTAGAATCCAAGAACTAAACAGAGTGTGCGTGCATAAGGAAATTGTATACTATCGAAAAGGGGTTTTAAAAAGTAAGAAATAGAAGGAAAAACAAATTTATTTATCCAGATTTGTTGAACTGATTTCAAGACCAAAAATTTACCCCTTTTATACAGGAAAATTGCACTGTGTCGTAGTATGATTGGTCTGTCGGGTTACCCACTGACAGAGCTCTCTCTTCATTTTGCTGGTCTCATTGGTTAACTATGACTATGAACAATTGCAATCTCTCCCATTAACACTCCATTACAATTTAACTTAAAAACTAATTGAAATCTCTCCCATTAACACTCAATTGCAATTTCATTTCAAAAATAATTGCAATATCTCCCACTAGCACTCCATTGCAATTTCATTTCAAAAATAATTGCAATCTCTCCCGTTTATAGTGGGATTGTAATTTCATTTCAAGAACAATCACAATATCTCCCACTTATACTCCTTGTATTTCCAACTAATTGCTTCTCTCCCGGTTTTACTGAATTACTTTCCTGTATTGCAATTAAAGGAATTGCGATCCATTGTTGCTAAACTTAAAATGGTGTGTAAAACTGAAGCAAGAAAAAAAAAACAAGAAAAAACCAAAAACATTAAGTTAAACAAGCAACAAAAAGGAAAGCATGAAATTAGACTTTAGTTAAAGAGGACATTCTCATGAAAATTGTGTGTAAAATGTAATTTAAAAAAAAGTATGGCGAGTTGGTATAAAAGTATGGCGAGTTGGATTTATGGCGAGATGTCCTGACCCCACTTTTCGATAGGAGAACATGGGTAAAGGTGTGGTTTAGGGGACCAAGATTTTTTTATAAATTTGAAACTGCAGCCAATTTTTTTTTATATTTTATATTGTTATTATATTATGTTTTATATTGTTATTATATTATATGTATTGTCACTGTATATGAAACCTCTCATGATCGCAAAAAAATTGAGTCCCCTAAACTACACCTTTACCAGAATATGGCTACCAATTAAAAGAGTGGGTCCCCTAATCTACACCATCAACCGAGAATCGGTCGGTGTGTCCGTCGCTGGGGGGTTACCTGTTCGTCACGATATCGTCCCAAATGTGGGCGGAATCAGTGATGACGTCAGGCGACCGTCTGGCCCACTTCTCTGCCAGCTGATTGGCCGGCTGGTGCGTGTCAAAGTTGAGCTCGCTGCCCATAAACTGGAGGAATTCCTGCAGCTCAGTGAGCTTCTGTAGACACTGCAGCTTGGACGCTCGGCTGGATGCCATCAGGCTGTCCAGACCGCTCCAGTCCTGTAAACACACATGGCAGGGGTTGCTTGCTGGTTAGAGTATCCAAGCAAGCTTCCTTCTGTCTGGACATCACCACGATATCATCTGATCCCAAATGGACGAGAAATTACGTGGCCACGTCCTAAAGTTGGTACATTTGTAAACTTATTACGACAAAATAAGCAGCTTGTGGTTCGCTATTTATGTGTAGTAACTATGAATTAGTTTTAACTCATAATAACTTTTAGCTCCAATTTAGTCATATTATGTAATCCAAAACCGAAAAATGCCGTCGTATGCATCCAATACCCTAACGACTCCCCCCTCCCCTTCCCCCGGGGCAAGCCCACCCTTCCGGGATTCTGACCTGAGAAACATGTTGAAGGGCGCTGCTCGTTTAGTAAGCGTACAGCCACCCCCACCCCCCCCCCCCCCCCCCACCATACCGCCCCCGCCCCCCGCCCGAACACCCCGCCCTCCTGGCCCTGACCTGCAGGAAGTGTTGGATGGCGTTGCTGGCGTAGTGCCTGGCGCGGTCGTAATCCTCCTGCCACACGTACAACAGCGCCAGCTCCTCGCAGCACTTGTTCTGACGCCACCAAGTGCAGTTTTTCAAGTTTGAAAAGAAAAACGCATACAGTAAAATCATTATTTTTTTGTTGAGTGTATCTGTCAAACATTCATTTATTAAGTTTTATTTATCTATATAACTATTTGTATTTTAAGTTCACCTTAAATTTGGTGCAAGAAAAAATAAACAAAATTTTGAACAAATCTATGCAACTCGATACAAGACCATTAATTAGGCAGAAACAAAGCACTGGTTGTTAGAAGATTTATCAGGCATCAGGCAGAAACAAAGCACTGGTTGTTAGAAGATTTATCAGGCATCACACCTCTAAGATTTGCTTTCTCTCGGACACTTTCAGAGCCGCGTCAACAAATTGTAGGAGCGACGCTTGCTCCTCGTCCCCATCCAACAGCTTCTTTAAGCGTGCTCGCAGCATGAATGGGAACATGTGCTCCTACAACCACAAACGGAAACATGTGCTCCTGTCAACGTCAAGCGGAAACATGTGCTCCTGTCAACCTCAAGCGGAAACACCTGCTCCTGTCAACGTCAAGCGGAAACATGTGCTCCTGTCAACCTCAAGCGGAAACATGTGCTCCTGTCAACGTCAAGCGGAAACATGTGCTCCTGTCAACTCAAGCAGAAACATGTGCTCCTGTCAACCATAAACGGAAACATGTGCTCCTGTCAACCTCAAGCGAAAACACGTGCTCCTGTCAACCTCAAGCAGAAACATGTGCTCCTGTCAACCATAAACGGAAACATGTTCTCCTGTCAACCACATGCCGACTCCCCCCCCCCCCCCACCCTCTCTCTCTCTCTCTCTCTCTCTCTCTCTCTCTCTCTCTCTCTATCTATCTATCTATCTCTCTCAGCTCAACATAATATGTCTGGCAGTCGCAATAAAACTTTTTCCTAAAATGTGTACTTGGTGCAACTGAGCTCTAACTCAATTTCCGAATGGGCGGAATTGTTCAGAATCCAAAACTATGGCCAAATAAATTAGTGATACTGATCAATTAAAATGTAAACAGCAAATAGACGACTATGGGACTAAACTCGGCGGCGCCACGACAAACTCACCATATACCAAGTGTCCTCCCATATAGACTCCAGCTTGCCCCCTTCAATGAGCGCCATGGTGGCGCTCTCCAGCTGGTCCCACGACGCCAGCTGGTTCCAGCACTCGAGCCGGCTGTCCTCCCACAGGTCGAGCTCCACATCGCTGGGAGTGTCCGCACCCCAATCTTTGGACAAACCCTGTGCGATAAGAACATGATAGTCACCGAGTCAACAGGCTTGGGAAATGGGGGCTACATTTTTCGCTTCAGCTCCATTGTTAACTCAGAAAACACCCCCGACGACAACAATATCCCTTCCGCACGGGTAACAGAAGGTAATAGAACTTCCCCCACCCCACCCCCGCGCCTCTCACAAATCCATCTCTACCATCATTCACGCTAACAGCTTTACAGACAATTCGAAACAAAACCAACCTCCGTGTAGAGCTTCGATGCACTGAGATAATCTGCCTTTATTTCAAAATCGAGGGCTTTGCTGGTCAGTTCCTGTGTGCCGAATTTACTGCTGAAGATCCCACGGAGCACATCGTAATCCCCCAGCGATTTGTATAACCTGGCAAAAAGATAAAGTAACAACAGCCAATAAGATCGAGCGGCGTATAAAATCAAGTCCCTCACTTCAATCATTAAATGATTAGTGAAATTTTAAACACGTAGTGAAGGCTTTAAAGGAATTTCAGGCAGACCATTCCGCCCATTTGGAGACAGAGTGAGAATATGCAATGTGCAATGCACAGTAAAAAAAAATCAAAAGCCTTTTACGTCAATAAACTGATTCAGAAATTATCAATATCAAAATTGCAATTAATTATTCGTGTGATAATAATATGTATTGCATTTTAAGGGATATTTTAAAAAGCCTTTCATGTCCCTGTGACGATTCAGATATTACCAATCCCGAAGTTGCAATTGAAGGGGCCCATGCATAAACTTGATAACTCCACTTATCAGGAAAATGCACTATTACCACCACAATATTTCTTGGCCTGTGTTCTATCACATATGTAAGTCTTACACCTCAAAACCGATTATGTGGGCATTTTTTAGGAAAATGCGGTGGGAAAAATCTATGTTTGTTACTAAAATTTCAAACTTCAAAAGCGTTTTTCCCCACTGCTGATAAGTGCAGCTATCAGGTTTATGCATGGACCCCTTTAATTACTTTTCACATTAAGAAAAATGGGTAAGCGCTTGAACTAAAAATTCAAATGTAATCAAATGTAAATATTCGGTATACTCTTTGCTGAACAGACGATTGGCTTCATTTGAGAAATATTTATAATTAGGGTCCGAGTTGGCAGTTAGGTGCCGAGTCGTCCCAAGGATTAGAGGCCGAGTTGTCCAAAAAGGGCCGAGTTGGCAAAAGGCCGAGTTGGCAAAAGGCCGAGTTGTCCCAACCCCTTTGTTCCATTCAGTACAAAAAACACGCCATAAACGCCCACCAATATGGCCATTCCTTTTCCACAAAAATTATATGCAAGGTCTTGGACACGTGCACGTGCACGGCTTTAGTCGGTATTCTGTTGAGAATTTTCCAACGTCTTAACGGAGCATAATTAAGTTCCAAAAGGTCAGACATTTGAGCACATTATCTTGTTTTCAACAACACCACCTTACCTCGCCAGTTCCACCCAGCACTCGGTATCCACAGCAACGGGCGCCGCTCCAGGTCCCATCCCGCGGCGTTTCTTAGCAACCGGCTTGTCGTCTGCCTGCGTCTCTGAGTTCTGGATCAGCACCTCCTCCAGCAGGTTGATGCCTGACGACGGACAAAAGAACAATGTTTATTAGGTAAGGTCATTTTGCCCGTATGACGCATGAATACTATTGGGTAACGTTTCACGCGAAAGCATTGGACGTTGCAGTGATAATCAGAGTCTCCTCCTTCCTGGTCTCCACCCCGGGTGATGTAACTAGCCCCTGTTGTAGACTGGTCAAGCACACCGTGCTTCCCCCCCCCCCAACAACGAGTCACTTACCAACTGGATGCTATATGCTGGTTAATTACGCCATATTTATGCCCCTCCCCCCTCAGGCAACCATTTAGTGTCTGCTGTAGGCTAAGTGAAACGTCGCGTTCACCCCCCCCCACCCCCCAGGCGCACTACCTGGCGTCTGGTTGTAGGCTTGTTGAGCATGCTATATTTACCAACTTACCCCTCCGAACCCCCTCCCCCCCCCCTCCCTCTGGCACTCAACTACTGTAGCGTCTGCTGTACGTTACATGAGCATGCCGTCTTTACCCTTCCCTGTAACCGGCACTCACCTACTGGTTGCTGTAGGCCAGCTAAGAATGTTGTAACCCCCCCCCCCCTTCCCCCAACCCTGCCCAGGCACTCATCTAGTGGCTGCTGTACGCTAGTTGAACACGCCGTAAGCCCCCCCTCCCCCACCACGGCACTCACCTAGTGGTTGCTGTAAGCTAGTTGAGCACGCCGTAAGCCCCCCCTCCCCCACCACGGCACTCACCTAGTGGTTGCTGTAAGCTAGTTGAGCACGCCGTAAGCCCCCCCTCCCCCACCACGGCACTCACCTAGTGGCTGCTGTAGGCTAGTTGAGCACGCTGTAAGCCCCCCCCCCCCGCTCTTCCACAGGCACTCACCTAGTGGCTGCTGCAGGCTAGTTGAGCACGCCTAGACCCCCCCCCCCACAAGCACTCACCTAGTGGCTGCTGTAGGCTAGTTGAGCACGCCGTAAGCCCCCCCCCCCCACAAGCACTCACCTAGTGGCTGCTGTAGGCTAGTTGAGCATGCAGTATTAACGATATCAGCGCTGAGTGACAGCTGTTTGGGATTCGCCTGTGCGATGTCCTGAAACAAAATTCCGATTTATTGTGATGCTCTTAACCCAATGCTCCCCAGCCGACATTTTTCGGCTGAAGTTTAATTGTGGGTTGTAAGAAATTCTCGGCGGCACTGAATGTATTCACAGATATAAACCAAAAACAAACTAGAGTCTCAGTAAGGCAGGATTCCCCGTGAAGCAGTAAAAGAAAAAGCATGAAAAGTTTTTTTGACAGCTTTCTTCACGTGAATTTTTGGGAGATTTTCAAAGTAACAACTTGAATTTACAAATTTTTCACAATCCAGTGCTTAATATTTACTAATTTATCCTCAATCCCTTCTATGAGAACGCGGATGGACAAAACATCGTCTCACGGTCAGGTTCAAGCCAAAAATTCACTATATTTGACAATTTCCCACGACGTCAATTTTTGGCCGATTTTGGCAATAACGCCACGTTGCACATCTTCAATATATATATTTTCACCATGCAAGGTTTCAGGTTCCTATGACATACCCTTCTTTGAGACGGCAGGACAAAACTTTTTGTGGGCAGACAGACGGACGGACGGACCATCTCATAACTATATCCCTCCGTTTCACGGGGGGATAACAAATAGCATTTGTAAGGAGACTTGCAAACCGTCGGAGTTTAACTTGCTCGAAATTGTTGTCACTTTCAACTGCGGGGTACATCAGGGCTACTGACAAACCCTTCGCGGCTGTCCACACAGTACTTACTCAATGCGAGGAAGAGTGCGTATATGGAAGGGGGGGGGGGGGCGGGGGTCATTTCGCATGTGCGTACTTCAGTCCTGTTTAGGGAGATGGGGTCACACAACATAATATTATATTATGCAATACATATGACACATTTGTTTTTAATGGTTAAATCGATGATAAATATAATATGACAGAGGCGAGAAGGAGGCTGGGAGGGTGGGGGGGGGGGGAGGCAATGGGTATAATGTTTAATATATTCTTTATATCCTTACCAAAACAAAGCCAATGAACGGGTGGGTAGTACTGGGTGGAGTTGGCGAGCATATCATTCAGGTTCTTTATGGACGGTCCCTTACCATGACACAGCCGATTAACAGCGGGAAGTACTGGGTGGAGTTGGCGAGCATATCATTCAGGCTCTTTCTGGACGGTCCCTTACCATAACACAGCCGATGAACGGCGGGTAGTACTGAGTGGAGTTGGCGAGCATATCATTCAGGCTCTTGTTGATCTGCGCACACGTCTCCCTCGCCTCTCGCTCCGTCTTGATCGTCTCAATCTCGCTGAAGATCGCCTTGAATACGGACCCAAACAGCAGCCGGGAGATGGCGCTGTCCCTCTGCAAACGTCACACGGCATACAAGGTTCTTTATTGCCGGTATATAAATTCAGTAAGAACTTTGCATACAACACCACATTTCTGAGTTCATCAGTTTCACACATTATTTTAACACAAAAACAGCATTCCCGGATACAAACACTGAGTGAACTTCATATACGGCATAATACTGACTGTAAACGCTGACACAGGGAGCTTTACAGCCAGTAACCAGGCCAAAGTGCAGCACTGACCTGAGCGAGGGCCTGGAGGGGCGCGATGACGTAGGAGTACTTGATCTGGATGTCGGGCAGGTCGCCGGTGCGGTACTGGCGGTACATGGTCACCTGGTTCTCCCGGCGCTGCTTCTGCTCGCGTGCCATTTTCTGGTGGTCAAAAAAACGGGGCTATAACCTCAGTCAATCGCCTTGGCAACAAAAGGACCGCTTCCTCAATCACCCCCCTTACAAGTGAAAGCACTGTATCTTTTATACCCTCTCCCTTGCCTCCAATCAGTCCCCTGACCAATGAAGTACTTTATTACCAATCATATCGACTGCCATACCTCCCTCTGCTGCTTGAGGCGAAGCTCGCGCTTGATGAAATAAAGCTGTGTCGTTTCCTGGTCGCGGACAAACCTCCTCTTCAACCGCATTATCTCCATCGCCTGGCTTGAGGACACTGAAAACACAAGCTTCGATCTTCAAAAAAAAAAAAAACAAAACAAAACAAAACAAAACAAAAAAAAAAAAAAAACACCATGATATCATGTACAATTGCCCTTATAGAGGTTGTGTTTTTTTTTTATTTTTCTTTTGAAATATATTTTTATAAAAAAAAGCGGAACGAAGAAGTGGCAGAGAACACATTTAAACCATTTGGGGCTCAGCAAGACATAGCTTTAACCACATATAGTGAGTGTCTAAGCCACGCCCACTGCCCACGCCGCACTTCCGTTTCTCCTTGTGAGATAAGTCACGCCCACTGCCCACCACTCGCCCTCGCTTCTCTGTGAAATAAGCCACGCCCACCACTCACCCTCGCTTCTCCTTGGGAGATAAGCCACGCCCGCTGCCCATCACTCACCCTCGTTTCTCCTTGTGAGATCAGCCACGCCCACCACTCACCCTCGCTTCTCTGTGAGATAAGCCCCGGCACTGCCCACGACTCACCTTCGCTTTTACCGACAATCGCCTGGGCGGCCACCGTAGTCTTGCCTTTGCCGGAAGGCCCTGGCTTCCGGTCGCCTTGCTTCGGCTTGCCGATGGTGAACAGGAGACTAGACTGAGTCTCCGTATTCTGCGTCAGGGTGTAGTCACCAGCGTACGTGTCCAGGCTACTCTGGGTTAGCCAGTTGTACGGCGCCTTGGAGCCTGAAGTGCAAACCTACGACGTCATACAGGCCGATCGAGGACTGCCTTAGGAGAGCCTTAAGGAGCTTGTTTCGCGACGGGGAGGGGGGGGGGGTGTGGTGGGTGGTGGGGGTGTAGATGACATACTTTAATTTTGTAGTGTATAAATAAACTCCGGCCTTAGGGACCTGAACTACTTTTAAAGTTATACTGACTGCATATTTTTTATCACAGTCATCAAAAGAAAAAAGAAGCAAAATTATTCCATATACACATAACCACAGAAATAAAACTAAAATTACACTCGGTTGAAGAAATCCCGGCATAGCTATATCGGACCCCCACCCCCCCCCCCCCACCAGCCATAAATACCAACATGCATGTAAATATCCACAAGTACTCGAACTAACAGTATCATCCACAGCAATGTAAAGTATAAAACAATGAAAGTGAACACGGGGGGGGGGGGGGCAGTACGCGCCTGCGGCCTGTGTCTGCGTGAACTGCTGCGTCGCCTGCGTCTGTCGTATGCCGCCACCTGTCGTGTCCATGACGCCATCGGGCGAGTCCGTCTGCGTCTGGCTCGCAAACAGTGGCGTCATCGTGGCATGGCGTTGTTTCCATGACGACCGCACAGTATAGTCCTTGGTAACAGGAATCATAACTCACTTGTCTGTTGTGTTTTGTTGCTTGTTATAAAGACTATTTTGTGTTATTTCGCCTTGAATTTGCCCTCCCCCCCCACCCCCGCCCCTCCTCCAAAAAAAAAACTTCAATGCAATTCATTCCTCTTAATTCAAATACTGTTAGTAAAATTGATCCATCTTATGGCTTTTTCACAAACGAAGGTCTATTTGCTCTCCACATTTTACGTACACACCACACTATTCTTGCCGTACTTAACGATCAACAAGTGGCAAGTGTTACCTGAAATTTACACTCAGAGAGCGGTTTTTCGAAGATCTCCTTGTTGTAGTCAGGACTCTTGGAGGTCATTTCAAGCAGGAGATTCGTGGCATAGCTCAGGTATTTGCTCTCCGTCGACGGGCTGTACATGGCCTCTAGCATGGCTACCATTCTGTCCAGGGTGCCCGTCGGTAAACGTGTCTCGTGGCTCCAGAAGTTCTGCACGGTCAACCTTCACGATTGAAAGTCAGTAAATAAAATAAGTAGAAAGATTTTGCAATGTGGGTCTGAATGTAATTGGCGGAAAAGGGGGGGGGGGAACTCAAAAACTTAAATTTTTGTGTTTCCACCCTATAGAAGACCGTTGAGGACATAACCGTTTCTTAATTATTATTATTATTATTATTATTATTATTATTATTATTTTTTTTTTTTGGGGGGGGGGGGGGGCTTTCTTCAGATGTTTGTCTACACTCCAGCAAAATCTTTGAGAATGTATCGAAGAATGAGTTACTTGTTTTTTATGTCGTCATCAGTGAGTCCCTGAAGGAGGGCGTCCTTGGTCAAGGTCATAATCCTGTCTCCAACATCGCTGTCTTCTCGCCTGAGAAAAAAAAAACGACTCGACAAAAAACGTCGAATACACATGCCGCTTCCCCTCTTTCTAATTTTTTTAAACGTTTATTTGTTTGGTTAAAGTGCACTTTTTATTCCCCTTGTTATCATTGCTCTACCAACAAATATATTAAGCGATCAAGTATTGATTGTTATTGGTGACACGTTAGAGGGAAATTCTTTTTGTGTGTGCTCTTATTAATTTTTAAAGTGGTGATAGTATTAGGGGGTTAATGTCATAAAATACAATAAAAATAAATTAATCTCTTTGCCGGTTTGTCAGCCTCCAAAAGTGCATCGATATGAAAGGATACACACACTTACCACATTTCTTAACCAGATTATGGTGTGTACAACGACACTCTAATAAATTTAACAAAATCAAGCACCAAACACACCATAATTAAGTTTCGAATAGACCGAGTGATTTCTACAGGTTTGATCCTGAGGAGAAAAAATCTGGTCTTCACAAACACTGACCGATGTTGTACATAAAAAGACAAACAAGTAGAGATAAGTTTTATCAAGTATTAAATTCAATTTCAACTGAACTTGTCCTAAATGAGACTCAAGTTGGCCCAACTGGCATATTAAAAGTGACTGCTCACATATTACCATTATAGAAATTTTCTTCCAACAAAAGTACATTGATATAATATTTTTATATGAAATTCTTATAAATATATACGAGAACTGAGTTTGAACGATAACAGACAGACAATATCTCCTTCAGCCAAATTCTGATAATTCGAAAACGCAAAACCCAATAATCCCCACAAAAAATCTGCCAGTATATCTACACGTCACTATTACACAAAAAATAAATAAATGAAAAATATGGACAGAAATACTTTTTTTTCCAACAGAAACGTCACGGAAAATAAGTACGTGAAAATTTAGTAAAGAGAAAAAAGAAAGTGCAAAGAAAGTGTTCACATAGGCTTAAGTGACAGTCAAAAACAGTGCCACACTCATTAAATAAAAATCAGAAAGACGTGCCACGAGACAACAGTATCATTCACAGGAGGGGAGGGGGTAAAATATTACGGCGAAATGTTGTCAAAATGCACACACAACGAAGGAAAGCAGGTTGTTTCTTACCTGTCGCTGTAAATACAATCAAGTTCGAATATTACTGTCTTTATTCAGCATTTTTTTTTTTTTGATTTTTTTTTCTGTTCGATTATACTGTAAAATATTTTTTACCATGTGTACGTCTGGAAAACTTTGCACTTCGCAGAAATTTCTATTCGATGATTTCAACAGCGTTTTAGGAAAGTTTCTCCCAAGCATATCATGACTCCAAAAACATTTTTTTTCTTAACGTTTTTATCCGAATTGCTATCGTATATTCTTAATGCGAAAAGAAAGGACTACCATTCTAGATTGTGTTACCTGTAATGATCGTAAACCCACATGAGCACCTCGTACATTTCCGCTCTGCACTCGGCAGAACGTATATTGACGCTAGATGTCACCGCCGGCAGCAGGTACAACAACTCGTCTGCTTTCAAATGACGTAGCATGCTGTGCACCAGCCTGAGGGCAACCAGCTGGGTAGCCTCGTCTCTATTTTCCACAAAGATATCGACAACAGTCGCAATCGTAACATCATTAAATCTTTGTATTTTGTAATATGTTACACCCCAAAGAATTACCACATTTTATAGGTCATGTGAATATCAAGATTGTTACAGTACAAAGGTAACAACAATACCGTACAGTTTCTATTCTTCTAGCTTGAGTAATTTATCCCGCCTTTCGGGGTCGTCTTATGTTCCTATTGAATGGTGGCAAAATTCTAATTTCTGTCGTCTACTGTTCTTTTTCAAGTTGTCCACGTCAACAGAGCTTTCCTTTTAGTAACATTTTCCGTAAAAAACCGCCTGGCCAATTTCCAAGGTCTGGACCTCGTTATTAAGATTGCAGAAACCAGATCTAAATTTAGGTTGAGAAATTCACCGGCAACATATTTACGAGAAAGCTGACCTGTGGGTGAGAATATCGAGAAGGCCTTTATTCTTCATCTCGAGAAAGATGTCAGGAACGTGATCGACCCGGCTCTCGACAATCTCCAGACAGTGCGTGCGATACTCTCCGTGCATTTTCGGCAGCATGAACAATATCTTGGCCATGAACCTGCGAGCCGGCCAAACACTGTTACTTCCTTTAACGACAGACTACACAGGAATATGTTTTCTTTCCAACTCCAGTGAATGATTTCAAAGGGCTGACGGTAAAATATTAAGCAAGAAAACTCCAACCTTAGTAGATTACTGATATCCGTGTAAAAAATATATGGGTCACATTTTAAAATCAGTACCTTGACCAATCAGAATACTAGCTTGATCAGCTTCAGCAAGGGATTAATTTAATTCGATCCCACTGCATAGCAAAACACGCTGCGGACAAGTCTTCATAAAATAAATCGAAACCCTCCAAAATCCTGAATATACCGGTGTGTAAAAACACATAAATAAATAAAACTAGATGCTCGAGAAGCATGAATCCGCCGGGTTCGCGCAAATTGTATACCTGATTATGATGTTCCTGTGAACAACTGTTCCAAAGAACACCATACAGCCTTGTGGTCAGTGAAGTAGAGGTTTGTAGAGCCAGTGGTACATGGTTGATTTGGTGTGAAGATAATAATCAATCCACCCACTAATGCGGCCTGTAGGCGCGTGAGAGCGATATGTGTTATGCTCATTCCTAATTCATTTCTTCCATTTTTTAAAGTTTTGTCATTTTGACAATTTTAGCCGGATCCGGTCGAATCCTGGTCACTCCACTGTGGGATGCTTAGGAGCAGCCCTGGGTAAAATCTTAAATAAATCCACCCACTAATGCGGGCTGTAGGCGCGTGAGACTGATGTGTGTTATGCAAAGTCCTTATTCAGTTTCTGCAATTTATAAAGTTTTGCCATTTTGGCAATTTTGCTCGGATCCGGTCGAATCCTGGTCACTGCACTGCGGGATGCTTAGGAGCAGCCCTGGGCAAAATCTGAAATCAATCCACCCACTAATGCGGGCTGTAGGCGCGTGAGACTGATGTGTGTTATGCAAAGTCCTTATTCGGTGTCTGCAATTTTTTAAAGTTTTGCCATTTTGGCAATTTTGCTCGGATCCGGTCGAATCCTGGTCACTGCACTGCGGGATGCTTAGGAGCACCCTTGGGTAAAATCTGAAATCAATCCACCCACTAATGCGGGCTGTAGGCGCGTGAGACTGATGTGTGTTATGCAAAGTCCTTATTCAGTGTCTGCAATTTTTTAAAGTTTTGCCATTTTGGCAATTTTGCTCGGATCCGGTCGAATCCTGGTCACTGCACTGCGGGATGCTTAGGAGCAGCCCTGGGTAAAATCTGAAATCAATCCACCCACTAATGCGGGCTGTAGGCGCGTGAGACTGATGTGTGTTATGCAAAGTCCTTATTCGGTGTCTGCAATTTTTTAAAGTTGTGGCATTTTGGCAATTTTGCTCGGATCCGGTCGAATCCTGGTCACTGCACTGCGGGATGCTTAGGAGCACCCTTGGGTAAAATCTGAAATCAATCCACCCACTAATGCGGGCTGTAGGCGCGTGAGACTGATGTGTGTTATGCAAAGTCCTTATTCAGTGTCTGCAATTTTTTAAAGTTTTGCCATTTTGGCAATTTTGCTCGGATCCGGTCGAATCCTGGTCACTGCACTGCGGGATGCTTAGGAGCACCCTTGGGTAAAATCTGAAATCAATCCACCCACTAATGCGGGCTGTAGGCGCGTGAGACTGATGTGTGTTATGCAAAGTCCTTATTCAGTGTCTGCAATTTTTTAAAGTTTTGCCATTTTGGCAATTTTGCTCGGATCCGGTCGAATCCTGGTCACTGCACTGCGGGATGCTTAGGAGCACCCTTGGGTAAAATCTGAAATCAATCCACCCACTAATGCGGGCTGTAGGCGCGTGAGACTGATGTGTGTTATGCAAAGTCCTTATTCAGTGTCTGCAATTTTTTAAAGTTTTGCCATTTTGGCAATTTTGCTTGGATCCGGTTGAATCCTGGTCACTGCACTGCGGGATGCTTAGGAGCAGCCCTGGGTAAAATCTGAAATCAATCCACCCACTAATGCGGGCTGTAGGCGCGTGAGACTGATGTGTGTTATGCAAAGTCCTTATTCGGTGTCTGCAATTTTTTAAAGTTTTGCCATTTTGGCAATTTTGCTCGGATCCGGTCGAATCCTGGTCACTGCACTGCGGGATGCTTAGGAGCACCCTTGGGTAAAATCTGAAATCAATCCACCCACTAATGCGGGCTGTAGGCGCGTGAGACTGATGTGTGTTATGCAAAGTCCTTATTCAGTGTCTGCAATTTTTTAAAGTTTTGCCATTTTGGCAATTTTGCTCGGATCCGGTTGAATCCTGGTCACTGCACTGCGGGATGCTTAGGAGCAGCCCTGGGTAAAATCTGAAATCAATCCACCCACTAATGCGGGCTGTAGGCGCGTGAGACTGATGTGTGTTGTGCAAAGTCCTTATTCAGTGTCTGCAATTTTTTAAAGTTTTGCTATTTTGGCAATTTTGCTGAGATCCGGTCGAATCCTGGTCACTGCACTGCGGGATGCTTAGGAGCAGCCCTGGGTAAAATCTGAAATCAATCCACCCACTAATGCGGGCTGTAGGCGCGTGAAACTGATGTGTGTTAGGCAAAGTCCTTATTCAGTTTCTGCAATTTTTTAAAGTTGTGGCATTTTGGCAATTTTGCTCGGATCCGGTCGAATCCTGGTCACTGCACTGCGGGATGCTTAGGAGCACCCCTGGGTAAAATCTGAATTCAATCCACCCACTAATGCGGGCTGTAGGCGCGTGAGACTGAAATTGCACAGACGGACAGACGGACAGACGGACAGACGGACAGACGGACGGACGGACAGACGGACAGACGGACGGACAGACAGACGGACAGAGTGAAAACTATATCCGTCCGGTTCCCGGCGGATAATAATAAAAATAAATAAGAAAGCAGAGAATTCTTGAAGTGTGACGCTCACTTGTCAGCGACGGGCGGGTAGTGCTGGTGCATTTTATGCACACAGGTGATGAACTGGTCGGGTCTGGCTTGCTGCGCGGCCATCAACATCTTGGTGATGTTGGCCACGTATGTCTCCCGCCACTGGCGTGCCTCCTCACCTGTGACGTCACACACACACACAGACACACGCGTAAAGTACTGCCACGTATACTGAGTACTCCATAAAGTATCACACATGCTGACAAATGAAACCACAATGATAGCTTTTAATCGGACGCAAATCCGGAACAAAACAAATTACAATGTACAGAGAATTTTTTTATTTTTATTACATCTTTTTGTGGTATTTATTTACTTTTATTTATTTATCTTTTATTTTTCATTATTTATTTTTCTTTTAATTTTTTTTTTGGGGGGGAGGGGGGAGGGAGAGGACGGGGAGGAGTACCGTCTTCGGAAATGGGAGAGAAGCCGCACCTTTCTCGGTGTCGCTCATGTGCTGCAGGGCCATGCCCACTACCTCGGCCGCCGCCGCATACACCTGCTTGTGCGCATGCGTCATGTTCATTGCCACGAACTTGAAGAACCTACAAGCACAACGCCGCAATGTCACCTTGTGCCAAAATGTACTCGCGTGCCTCCAATGTCACAACGTGACCGCACTTTATTCATGTGACCAGAGGATTTCGTTTATTTGCCGAAGCACTGCCGTTCGACTTCACTTAATTTACTTTAAGAATATTTAATGTTATTTTAACCCTCAATCCAAGGTAACACTGTGTTTCTTTTAAAACAATTTGAAACATTCACAATTTCATTTTGAAATCAATACCTGTCCTCATAGGATCATTCATAAAAGACATTCGCATGGGAACAAGGGGAGGGGGGAGCAGTTTAGGCATTCTAAATGTAGTAGTGAAACTAAAGCAGTGTGCATAGCCCACATATTCCCCACAGCCCCTCCCCGACCAATAGTCAATCAAGAGCTGAAAGTCCAGCTGGTCCATTTTCCTCGGACAAACCTGGCCCATTTACAATACCGACCTGTGTTTGCTCCCATAGAAGCTACATACCAAGTTTCATTAAAATCCTTGCAGCAGTTTTTAAGTTATCGTGTTAACCAACAGACCGACACGCGGTCGATCGCATATATTCCCCCTGTGGGGAATAAATAAAATAACGACATGACTCATAAAATTCTTCGAAACAATGAAGGGGGGAGGGGTGGGGGGGGGGGGTGAGATCGGAAGGTGAGCATCTTGCACACACGTAATGTGGACATTCCCTGACCTGTCCTTGTCGATGCCGCCGCCGGGTCGCCAGGGAGCCAGCTTGTTCGCCAGCACGACGCCCACCATCTGGATCCCAGACGTATTACGCTTGCTTTTCTTATCCGCGTCCGTGAAATTCTCAAACAGCACCCTGCGAGCACACAGCAACAATAACCAAACATGTGGCGCCAAACTCTATAATCGCTGTTAGTAAACATAGGAAAATATCAGTAGTTCGGGCTGTATCCTCTGCCAGTCCGCCTTAACACATTGTTCTATCTGAATTATCCCTGATTGTGTTGATGATATTTCAGATATTTCATGACAGGGTTCATAGCGAAAACCAGACCTGAAATTCCAGGATTTTCAAGGACATTTGGAGGTGAAATTCAAGGATTTTCAAGGATATTTGCAGGTGAAATTCCATGATTTTCAAGGATATTTTGAAATGAAATTCCAGGATTTTAAAAGATTTTTCCAAGAACTTAAAAACATTTTAAATTTATTTGTTTATTTGTACCTCTAAATCAAAAAATTCGATTATCTATGTGTACATTATATTTTTAAATCATACACACAGGAAAAATAGGTATATTTCATTAAGTACAAAAAAAAAAAAAAAAAATTAATCACGAAATCCGAATTCCAGGGTTTTCAAGGATTTTTTTTCAGATTCCAGGATTTTCCAGGATCCTTGAAGGATTTTGTAGAATTCCAGGATTTTCCAGGATTTCAAGGATCGCTATGAACCCTGCATGAAGAAAAAAATGACCAAAAAAGACGTAACACAACGCATCTTAACTGCAGCCCCACTATCTTTGTACAAATGAAACGAGACAGAAAGTCAGTCATCTGCATACGAAATTAAACCCGACAACCAAATAATAACGGCAGCTTCAAACACAAATGACGATAATTTCTTCTTCTTCTTCTTCTTCTTCTTCTTCTTATTATTATTATTATTATTTTATTTTTTTTTTTTTGGGGGGGGGGGGGTATGGGGGTGGGGGAGGAGCTTCTTACTTTGGCGACACATCGATGCGACTGCGCCAGACTTCGACCAGGGTCTTCAGCACCTCCAGGTTGTTGCGTAGCACCCGCCGGTCGTCATGGTGACAGTGCTTCATGAGGAACTCGGCCAGCCTGCTCGCCATCGCCCGATCCATCGTGCTGTCCTGGCAACACCAGCAAACGCACATTACACTTCACATTACTCTCGTACTCTCAAACCAACTAGATCAAGGAGCCTGGGAGGTGGGGGGGGGGGGGGGGGAGATCGTTGGGCTGTTTATTTAACACTAAGTTTGGACCTTCAACCACTCCTGCAATAACGCATACATGAAGCTGGTAAACGCTCAACTTAACCCTAAAGACAAGAAACAAAAAAATGCACAGTTGTCTCTTTAAAACAACAGGATGTATTCGTATGAGATATTAACAGACCGTAAACCTGTGACAGATCTTTTTCATACAATTCGCCGACGACGTCACATGCATACCTCCGGTATGGCGACAGTGTGCCACGACAGTAACGTCACGACTACATCGGTAACGAAGTAGTTGATTCCGTTGCCCGCTCCGCCACAGGTGATGAACTGTACCAGGGGCGAGAGCCAGAACTTGGCGTACGGCCGGAACACCTACGTCAGAGTCCTCTATTTCAGTCTAGTTTTTTTTCTTCACTTTGCTGTGTTTTTGTAGAATGCCATTATTTGAATCTTTGCTTAACTAGCAACGCCATCCGGATTTGCGGTGTCGGGAATTTTATGTCAGACAGACAATTTATTCAGCATTTCACACACATAAACTATCAAATACCGAACAGTCTCTAAAAAACAAATTAACACCTTTTAAAGACATAATCATTATATTGAGATTTCCTCAACTACTCAAGATCTCAAAGCGGCAAACTACGCCACGGTGACACCGCAAACATTTTGAAACCATGCACTATCCCCAATCTTTACCAATGCCACAATATGGTTTGTTTAATCACTTTGATCTGTTCGAAATTTTACACGCCACAATCTGGAACAATTTGCAAACGAAGGGAAAGAACTGTAATGTTAGGAATTATAACCATAAGCGGGCAAACCTCTTCCGTATTGACAATAAGTTTGCAGAGAAACAACTTCACGTTGTTTGGCGTTGTGGATTCTTGCAGCTTGTCCTTGATGTGGGACATCCACTTGGGTAACTCTGTGGGCATGCTTCCCTGGAAAAGGTAATCTTGTTCTACACTTCTATGTGAGCCTGTGTCTTTGAGCAGTTGATCTGTGTTTACTTGAATTAAACTAGAGCTTCAGAGAGACATGATCCCCCGTGTAACGCGAATGACCTATGAAATCGGCGCTACGGTCGGTTTGCAGTGTCACACCAGTGCCACTTTCATAGCGTTTTTTCACAATACTCACAATTTTCACAGTATTAAATTTCGACAAAGCTAAGTTTCGTATTTAAAAAGATTTAAAAAATCTGTTTTATCAGGGTGTCAAATTTAAAAAAAAAAATCGGAAGAATAGTTTTTAAGAAACAGTCTGGACGACACATTTAATTTCGTAACAAAATTACATAACCAGCACCGTGAGGGGCGCCATATACTCAGCTTGTCTACGTCAGGGATGATGCCATTGCGCTTCATGTGCTGCAGCAGCGCCGTGAGGGACGCCACACACTCACCTTCTCTACGTCAGGGATGATGCCATTGCGCTTCATGTGCTGCAGCAGCACCGTGAGGGACGCCACACACTCACCTTCTCTACGTCAGGGATGATGCCATTGCGCTTCATGTCCTGCAGCAGCGCCGTGAGGGACGCCACACACTCACCTTCTCTACGTCAGGGATGATGCCATTGCGCTTCATGTGCTGCAGCAGCGCCGCGAGGGACGCCACACACTCACCTTCTCTACGTCAGGGATGATGCCATTGCGCTTCATGTGCTGCAGCAGCGCCGTGAGGGACGCCACACACTCACCTTCTCTACGTCAGGGATGATGCCATTGCGCTTCATGTGCTGCAGCAGCACCGTGAGGGACGCCACACACTCACCTTCTCTACGTCAGGGATGATGCCATTGCGCTTCATGTCCTGCAGCAGCGCCGTGAGGGACGCCACACACTCACCTTCTCTACGTCAGGGATGATGCCATTGCGCTTCATGTGCTGCAGCAGCGCCGCGAGGGACGCCACACACTCACCTTCTCTACGTCAGGGATGATGCCATTGCGCTTCATGTGCTGCAGCAGCGCCGTGAGGGACGCCACACACTCACCTTCTCTACGTCAGGGATGATGCCATTGCGCTTCATGTGCTGCAGCAGCGCCGTGAGGGACGCCATATACTCACCTTGACTACGTCAGGGATGATGCCATTGCGCTTCATGTGCTGCAGCAGCGCCGTGAGGGACGCCATACACTCACCTTGTCTACGTCAGGGATGATGCCATTGCGCTTCATGTGCTGCAGCAGCGCCGTGAGGGACGCCATACACTCACCTTGTCTACGTCAGGGATGATGCCATTGCGCTTCATGTGCTGCAGCAGCGCCGTGAGGGACGCCACACACTCACCTTCTCTACGTCAGGGATGATGCCATTGCGCTTCATGTGCTACAGCAGCGCCGTGAGGGACGCCATACACTCACCTTGTCTACGTCAGGGATGATGCCATTGCGCTTCATGTGCTGCAGCAGCGCCGTGAGGGACGCCATATACTCACCTTGACTACGTCAGGGATGATGCCATTGCGCTTCATGTGCTGCAGCAGCGCCGTGAGGGACGCCATACACTCACCTTGTCTACGTCAGGGATGATGCCATTGCGCTTCATGTGCTGCAGCAGCGCCGTGAGGGACGCCATACACTCACCTTGTCTACGTCAGGGATGATGCCATTGCGCTTCATGTGCTGCAGCAGCGCCGTGAGGGACGCCACACACTCACCTTCTCTACGTCAGGGATGATGCCATTGCGCTTCATGTGCTACAGCAGCGCCGTGAGGGACGCCATACACTCACCTTGTCTACGTCAGGGATGATGCCATTGCGCTTCATGTGCTGCAGCAGCGCCGTGAGGGACGCCATACACTCGTGCTGGTTGAGCCCGTCCATCTCCATCTCCACGTAGTCGTCGCTCACCGTCACCAGTGGCTCCTGTAGCAACGAGATACTCGATTTGTCCGATGCTACTCGCTTGAGTTTGTGCGAGCTTCATGGTCAGATATGAGTGCACTCAAAGACATCACGGACTAGACACTGGAAGAAGTTTTTCAGTATTCATTAAGCCGGGTTTACTCCCTATTTTTCAGCAGTATCCTTACTTGAAATGTATACTGTAAGCAGAAACGTGAGGTACTTAGATATTAACACGGCATTTCCATGTTAGAACGGTGACGAGTGCTGATCGCTACTCAACAGGAGTGGTATTCTGCTCTGTCCTTATTTTTAAGGATGAAATTTCCGTAAGGACGTCCTTATTTTAAAAGTGTCCTTAAAAAGCTATTCTGCTCTATCCTTACTTTTGAGGATAACCTTGACCTTAATCAGCTGTGTTGTCAAGGTAAACAATAATGGCGGCGGAAGCAGACGATGTTACGAAAAGTAAGTAAACTCATACATATTTTCAATAAATATTTGCGATATTTACATAAAATAAAGTTATTTATAAAAGTTATTCATATGTTTAAGTTCGGTGAAATAGAGTTTGTTTGTTTACCTTATTTTTCGTATATATGAGCGATAATAAGATGTCGAGAAATTTTATCTGTGGAACAATGTATTTAATTTTGTTTCATATATTTCTCAGGTGAAACAGACATCAAGAGGAGGAGAAATAAGTTCTCCGTGCAAGAGAAGGCATTACTCATTGACGAAATGGCCACCAACAATGAGTTTTTATCCGCCAAGTTCAGAGGAGAACACAACACCAACCAAAAAAAGAACGCCCTGTGGGCAGAAATAACACAAAAGTGAGTACTTTTTGTCTGAACTCCATTTATTAACAAGTGAATAACAGAAAAAAAGAATAATTATATCTTTTATTTTTGTAATATATTCAATGCTTTCAATGTTATTTTATTTTTTGTTCTTCTTTATTCGTTCCAGGATTAACACTGTACATGGAGAGAGAAGAAGCGTGAAAGAGGTGAAAGACAAATGGAGCAATATGCGGACGCAGGCCCTAGCAAAGAAGGACTCCTACACTAGAAGCTGTAGGAAGACGGGCGGAGGAGACGGATGGAAGTTGTCCCCAACAACGTCTAAAATCTTAGATGTTATTGGGGACAAAAATCCAGTGATCGAAGGAATTGAAGGAGGTGTTGATACTGGGTAAGAATTAAAAACCAAAGTTCAGAAATATCTCGCAATGACAATGTCTCTGAGCGCATCATTCCTCCTTTCACCAGCAATTTCAATGAAATCGGTGGGAATTTCCTGAATTTCAATGTTTTCAAACTGTTCTGGTATTGGAATATTCCAAGATTTTGCAAAGTTATGTAAAATACTACATGCAACAACAACTTTACAGGCTTTTTTCGGTTCTAAGCGCATTTCAGCATGTAGGCAATGGAAACGTCTCTTCAAATGACCAATTGCCCTTTCCACTGCACACCGGCATCTTCTGTGATAAATATTATAATATCTATCTTTTTCGGAAATTTCTGCAATTTTTGGTGTAAGCATGAAATGTTTTGATGGGTAGCCAGAATCTCCTAACAATATTCCAGCCAATTCACCAGACTCAAATCTTTGATATAAAGAACTGTTTCTAAAAATTCGTGCATCGTGTGTTCTTCCAGGCCATGCTGCACAGATATCTCTTATTTTGTAATCACTGTCCACAGTCAACTGAACATTAATGGAATGATAGCCTTTTCTGTTTTCATAGGCATCTTCATTCTCCCTAGGGGCTTGTATCCTAATGTGGGTTCCATCCACCAGGCCAACAACATTTGGAATTTTTGAAATTTCCAGAAATTTACTCATATGCCTTTTGGCTTCATCTCCAGTCGGAAATTGGATATAGTCGTCTTTTCTCGAGACTAAAGCTTCTGTCACTTTATCGACACACCTGCAAATATACAGGAAAAAATAATAAATTATAATATTTTTTTCATTTCAGAAGTACATCAGTTAATTGGGATACCACAATTTTAGAAGCAGAGGAAAGTGGTAATATAGAGGCAACCCTACCAGATAGCGAGATTCAGCGCGAAGAATTGAAACCTAAGCAGCTCACCAGCGAGAAAAGGAAGACGTCTGTGGATTTCCATACAGAACTCATAGATATGGAAAAAAAGAAACTTAAAGTAAAGGAAGAAGAAATAGAAATTTTGAGAGAGGGGTTGATTATTCAGAAAGAGAAATTGAAATTAGAAAGGGAAAAACATGAGTTTGAGATGAAAGAGGCAAAGAGAATCAATGACTTAAGGGTAAAAAAAATGCAGTACGAATGCATGCAGCTTGAAAGAGACCTTGGACTTGCTGTTGAAATAGTTGATGTTATTGACAGTGATTTGAAATTTTAATTTGTTTCTCAAATCTGTAAAAAATTGTCTATATATATAAGTAAATAAATAAGTACATAATTATATTGCCTATTACCTGCTTATACTGGCTTGTGATAATCCCATTGTATCACCGATAACAATTTGCATAGATCCGGTGGCGTAGTACCGCAGTGCACAAAGTAGTTTCATCATACTAGACAGAGCGTGACTATTGTTTGTTTCTGGTTGAAGATCTTCTGCTAATATGTTGTGAATTCTTTCGATCCCCCGTCTGCAAATTATTATTATCATTTTTTTTTACTATTTTTTCAACATTGAATATATTTCTGGCAAAATGGAATTTTGTTGATTTTTGCCGTTTTTTTTCTATCATTTCTTTATATCCTTATCCCACCGGAATTCAGCCGAAACGCAAAAACTTTACGGCAAATGTCAAAAGTGCTAATTAGTTTGCGCTGTACCTGTCAAATCTGTATCTCATAAGGAGTTCCTTGTCGTCGTATTCATCTATGTTGAGTCTTTCTCGATATACTGGATTTCGCCTTGTAATACGTCTAACAAGTTCCTCTCTCACTGCTAAATATGCCATCCTACAAAAAATAATAATGTGTAGGAAAAAAAGTGCGTGTAGGCCATTTAACATAGTGATCCATTTTTATTCGCCAGGGGTATTTCTCAGTTATCAATTATCGATCGTTTTATATTTTTCATTATGTGCTCATATATTTTTATTATCATACATCCAACAGATGGCGAGTGGTCAGTTTTAATCCTTGACCTTTGATTTTGAGAAACAAAAACAAAGTGAAGTGAGACATTTTCTTATTTTACATTAATAACTTTCAGCCGTAATAAAATTTTCAGCTCAAACGAAGAAAAATACACACCTGCATATATATGTTTGTTTGCCTTCCTCATACTCCGTAAAAAACTCGTGATATTTAGTAAAAACTTTTCGACTTTCGGTTCAATTCATTTCGTGGTATTATCGCCCGTATTTTTCATAAGAAACGGCTAATTTTTCCATTATTACATTCGAAACTGTAATGCCTATTCGACAATTTAAGGACGTCCTTGTTTTTTGAGACACGCTGAACCATCTTTAATTTTCATCCTTATTTTTAAGGACGTCCTTAAATTTGAGGATTGAGCAGAATAGCTTTCATCCTTATTTTTAAGGACGTCCTTAAAAGTAAGGACAACTTTAAAAATAAGGACAGAGCAGAATACCACTCCAGCACTCGATTTACAGCAATATTAAGGGAGGGAGCCGTGGCACAATTACGTCATCCACGGACGGCCTTGACACCATACTTTCTCGTCTGCTCAGTCTGCCGTCCTTGGCACTGCCAGTCTCGCCGGGACTCGCGGACGAGAACACCTACAATAGCAGACGGTCAGAACGATACAACCACACACCTCACTGGTGGTGTCTTAAGGTGCGCAGTGAAGCTTTATCAAGTCGGCTTTTATTGACATGCACTCAAACACTAAGGCCTTCGCCACTCACGCGCCACCCCTTCTGCTCGAAGTTTCTCTCCCGTACCTTATTCCTCCCGCATCCCCCCACTCAACTGCTCCCCCGCCCCCTCCTCCATATTAGCCATATTCACTTCGGTTCTTCGTTGACATTTGGCATTGCTTAATCACCAAAATCATAAAACCATCGTGCAAAATTTTCCCTTGAAAAGGACGCATACTTACTGTGGCGTGAACTGAACTGGAGAAATCGAACTGGCTGACTTCGGTACTGAGGCTGCTGTCAGCCAGGTACTGTGACGCCAGGTAGTGTACTGAGTACGGCGTCAGCACATCGTCCTCTTCCTCCTTCTGTCGCTCCTGCCTCGCCTCATTTCTAATAGCAACGAATCGCTTACGGCGCAGCATCGGTGTCTACAATAGCAACCGCAAGCCACGTAACCTTGGGCTCTTAGCATCACAATCACTAAATTTCCAATAATACATACAATTCACATCAGCTCTTTTACTGGGTGCTGGTATAATTAATACAACATATTTCTTTTATATTATTATTATTAATATTATTATTTACTATTAAGTAACGCATACATTCGTTCTGACTTGATGAACCACGGAATCAGAACTTCACTGAATTAAAGGCATTTTATTATCTCTCACACAAGTCTGTAGGGGAGGGGGGAGGGGGAGAGAAGTTTGCTACCTCCATCACAACCGGGAATTCATACTTCCGGTCTGGATCTACTAAATTTTCCCACAGGAACTGGCCCTGGAATACAAGAAACAATTTTTATAAATGCATTCAAAGACCATAGAGCTTCACATGGTTTGCAAAGACAAAGTCATAGTTACATTACGATTAACTTTCAAAAGCTTTCAAAAGTTTAATTTAAGCCAAATCAGTAATTTTGCAAGTCCCAGAAAAATAAAAACTGCGACAATACGAGGCAATAATCCATCGTCGATGGCACAGCCCCCATCGAACAAGATTCTTGCTACGGAGGGCCACGAGGCTTTCTAAATAAGCTTGAGCAACAGTAAGAAATGGATATTGTATATGTTTCACTAGATTACTTACAACTTTGGCTCAAAATTGTCAAGCAGTTTTGTGTTACCATGTTTACAAGAAAATGCGGATGAAATGTAAAATGGAAGACTGAACACAAAATCAAATCCAAACGTGCTTTGTAAATGCTTAAGCTATGTCTAAACTAGAGCAGTGTGCATTGCCCACATATTCCCCACAGGCCCCCCATCCGTTAAACACGGCCATCAATAATGAATCAAGAGCTGAAATTTTCCAAGTCCACTTGGTGCTTTTTCCTCGGACGAAACTGGCCCATTTACACTACCGATCTGTTTTTGTTCCCATAGAAGCAACACACCAAGTTTCATCAAAATTCCTGCAGTTGTTCTTGAGATATCGTGTTAACAAACTCATTCCGATGCTGAATAATTTCCAGGATTTGGCAAATTTCAAAGTCCATTTGGTTCATTATCCTTGGGCCAACTTAACCCATTTACAATACCGATTCTTGTTAGTGCCCATAGATGCTACACACCAAATTGCATTAAAATCCTTGCATTGTTCTTGAGATAGTGTTAACAATCGTCAATCAAGAGCTGAAATTTTCTAAGTACAGCTGGTCCATTTTCCTTGGACGAACCAGGCCCATTTACAATACCGATCTGTTTTTGTTCCCATAGAAGCTACATACCAAGTTTCATTAAAATCATTGCAGCAGTTTTTAAGTTATCGTGTTAACAAGCTCTTGATGACAGACCGACATGAGAATAAACTATGGTGATGATCGACCAAGTAGTTTTCGTGTTGTCGTATTAGAACAAACTGCAGATAAAAATTCAAGATGGCGGCTGGCAACCATTTTAAATTTTGCTATTCAACTGAAACACCAGTCCTGAGCGTGATATTCAGTTGGTCAAACTATGTCATAAATTTGGTAACGATATATAAAATTCTTTAATGAATACTCAAATTTTCAAGAAACTGTAAAAAATCCTAGGTGGCTGGTGGCAGCTGTTCTGAACTTTCTGATCGATTCCAAAATAAATCCCAAGCGTGCTTTTGAAATGCATACGCCGTGTCTAAAATTTGATGACATCGGTAGTGATTTCTGTGTTATAGTGTTAACAGGAAATTGGTGGCGGAATCCAAGATTTCGGCCAATGTGACCTTGAAATTGGGTCACGGTCAAAATAAATATGACGTGCACTTACCCACAATGGCAGGTCACAAATATCACACGAAACGGATTATCAAAGCGGGAGTAACACCAGGCAATGGACGGACTGACGGTCCGTCCCAACAGCACTAAAACCTTAAGCCCCCCCCCCCCCCCCACGTCCCCCCATCGGGGAATCAAGACCTGGCTGGGGGGCTTATTACCTTGGCAATGTCATCCGAAAACAGGAAGCCATTATAGAACTTCACTTCCGTTTGGACACAAGAAATGACGGCAATAAGTGTGTTGTAGGCAACACAGTGCAGCTGCCGTCGCAACTCTAGCAACACAGTCTCTCCACGCATGTCCTCGTTCTTCGTACTGTGCCCCGCTCTGCGACAAACAAGCGTGGTGTGTAAAACACGATCACAGCACTATTTTTATACAAAGAAACATTTATTTTCTAGGGTTCGCAGCGCTGTCCAAACTTTCCATTCGATTCTTGCATGTTTTACTTCGGTCGGGGCTCGCGGGGCCCGATCTTTCTTTCGAGGCAGTTCAATTCCAAAATCACCCTTCCTCTTCACTTCTGCCCGTTCCCAACCTCCCGCTATTTCCGCGTTGAATGAATGAGTGTTCAATGTTTAGGCCTACATTTATTTCAGTGTATTTTTGGTTCCTATTAAACACATTGCAACATTTATCATTGAATATTGATTTACTGATTAATATTAAGAACAAGTGGCCACTTAAAGACATCCACAAGAACAAGTCTAACGCGACACTTGACTGACATTGTGAGTGCCTTGGCCAGTTCCTTGCCGTTCTCCACCCGCCCGCGGCAGTACACGCTATTGACACGGGACGACTTGGAACAAACGCTATCCTTGGGCAGACGGGAGAACAACACTTCCACCAACTGGAAGCAGCACAGCTTAGACACCAGCTGCGATTCCATAATGTCTTCTGAACCCTGTGAAATCCAGAATAATCTGCCGTCATACGGCTTCAAATTCCTCACGTTATTCAACCTGCAACGCGGTTTAATACCCCATTCACATTCCCTTCATTCAATGCTATATCCATATGCCGGCGTGCTTAATGTTCCTTATTTTGTACACTTGTATACAGCGAAATGTAGTTGACACACTACGAAGTGGGAGAGATCACACTTGGCTCGTTCTTCAACCTCTTTTTACTGAAGTCTGACACCAGAAAAAGAAAATATTTCTCTTCAAGATTTTTCAACCTTAGACTTTTAAAATAAATTAAAATATTCCAGAAAAATAAAGCCTTACTTTTACAGGTTTCGCCTCAACAACAGCCATAATATCACAGATATGGTCGACAAAGAAGTCGGCTAGAGCGGGGGTCCTGACACTCCGCAGCATGCCCAGGCAGACACGCTCGAGGGCGGCCCGGCGCTGCTGGCAGGTGTAGCAACCCTCCGCCCTGAACACGCCGTAGGCCGCGTCCACGGCTGGCTTCTGCTTATCTACCGATAGTCTGAAACATTAGCCGTAGGCGCTTTATAAATAACAGAGGTCAGACTTGACTACGTCTCGAGGAGTGCGTCTATCCCCCGTGGGCGATATGGTGTGTGTAAGGCTGTTGCCTGTTGACTACACAAAATTTAAAAGTAGAAGGATAGGTAGACGTAGTGTCTAACATTTAAACGAATCAATCCATTAGCCAGTAGGCGCTTGAGACTGCCGTAGGCATGCTAAGTACAGGGCCGATTTTGAAAAATCAGCCATTTTGTCAATTTAAGTCCCATCCTGAAAACTGTTGGTTAGTGCACTGCGAAAGGGTCCAGAGAAGCCGTGTACAAATTTTGAAACCAATCTATCTATTAATGTGGCCTGTAGGCGCGTGAGACTGAAGCGTGACAGACGGACAGACGCACGGACAAGAGCGAAAAGTTCAAAACTATATCCCTCCATTCCACGGGGGATATTAAAATGCGCTGTCACTGTAACGTCACGGCGCTTACTTGATAGTTAACTAAATTCGTTTTCGCAATGACACATGTAGCTATATACCGTTTTTCATTTCCAAAACATTTTTTCTTTCAAACATTCACTTTACTTATTGGCGCCACTCACTGCACCTCACGTACGTCTCTCGTGCAACTCACGTTTGTCTCTCGCGCACCTCACGTACGTCTCTCGTGCAACTCACGTATGTCTCTCGTGCAAACTCATGTATGTCTCAACTCTTGCATGTTATTCTTGTGCATGTGCTTCTCTCAACCCCCTCGTATATCTTGACATGTCTAATGAACGTGACCCCCCTCGTTTACCTTGACACGTCTGACGAACGTGCCCCCTCGTGTATCTTGACATATCTGACAAGCGTGGCTTGTGTTTCATCCTCGATCATGCACCTTTCACCCCTCCGTCCCCGTTAACGTATCTGACGACTGCGGCTTGTATGTCATCCTCGTGCAGTTGCCTCCCCCCCCCCCACCTCTCGACGTGTCTCAGGAGCGCGGCCCGTATGTCATCCTCGTGCCCCTTCCCCCGCACCTCTTGACGAACCTGATGAGTGCGGCCTCTTGTCACGCTCGTGCACTTGCCTTCCCTCTTCTCTCCTACCTCTTGACGTACCTGACGAGCATAGCCTGTTTGTCATCCTCGTGCACGTGCCTCTCCCCACCCCCGTCCCCCCTCATCCGTACCTCTTGACGTCCCTGACGAGTGCTGCCTGTTTGTCATCCTCGTGCATGTGCCTCTCGCCCTCCCCCTCCCATCTCTTTACACGAGTGCTGCCTGTATGTCATCTTCGTGCACGTGCCTCTCCCCTCCCCCACCCCCTCATACCTCTTGACATATCTGACGAGTGCTGCCTGTATGTCATCTTCGTGCACGTGCCTCTCCCCTCCCCGACCCCCTCCTACCTCTTGACATATCTGACGAGTGCTGCCTGTATGTCATCTTCGTGCACGTGCCTCTCCCCTCCCCCACCCCCTCATACCTCTTGACATATCTGACGAGTGCTGCCTGTATGTCATCTTCGTGCACGTGCCTCTCCCCCTCCCCGACCCCCTCCTACCTCTTGACATATCTGACGAGTGCTGCCTGTATGTCATCTTCGTGCACGTGCCTCTCCCCTCCCCCACCCCCTCATACCTCTTGACATATCTGACGAGTGCTGCCTGTATGTCATCTTCGTGCACGTGCCTCTCCCCCTCCCCGACCCCCTCCTACCTCTTGACATATCTGACGAGTGCTGCCTGTATGTCATCTTCGTGCACGTGCCTCTCCCCCTCCCCGACCCCCTCCTACCTCTTGACATATCTGACGAGTGCTGCCTGTATGTCATCTTCGTGCACGTGCCTCTCTTCGCGGCAGACGACGCTCATGAGCACCTCCAGTAGCGTGATGCTGCCCGACAGCTCCAGCGCGTACAGCAGCTGTAAGCATCACACACAGTAAATCAGCTGTAACCATGACTCAGTACAGCAAACTGTAACCATGACCCAGAATTACATCAGCTGTAACCATGACTCAGACAGTGCAGCAGCCGTAACAATAACTCAGAGGGTACAGCAGCTGTAACCATTACCCATACAGTGCAGCAGCTGTAACCATGACGCAGACAGTGCAGCAGCTGTCACCATTACCCATACAGTACAGCAGCTGTAACCATGACCCAGAGAGAACAGCAGCCGTAACAATAACCCAGACAGTGCAGCAGCTGTCACCATTACCCATACAGTACAGCAGCTGTAACCATGACCCAGAGAATACAGCAGCCGTAACCATTACCCAGACAGTGCAACAGCTGTAACCACGACGCAGACAGTACAGCAGCTGTAACTATGACCCAGACAGTGCAGCAGCTGTAACCATGACTCAGATAGTGCAGCAGCTGTAACCATGACTCAGATAGTGCAGCAGCTGTAAACACGACCCAACAAGTTGATGAGCAGCAAACAAAGACTGCCTCATTTCCTAACCTTGTTGAGAGCGCCTATGTAGTCGTTGTACTTAGGACTGCCAGGCGTGTACTCGCTGCTCATCTGAGGAAAGTTATCCGTTACCAGCCGATCCAGTCTGGACCTGCAAAACCAGCAATCAAACAGCTGTCGTGTCAGCAGTAACTGTTAAAACTGTGCCATTTTACCAAATATTTCTTTCACAAAAGAATACCGGAGTAAATGGTAACATGAAAGTAGTTGTAGTGATCCAACTTAAATGACTATCAGAAGTTTAGTATATTATTGGAAATGACAACAAAATTAATCAGCGCTCGCATTGTGTGCCATCCTATCACTGGGTTCCCTCGACAGCACATTCAGGAGATACTCATGCGGAATATCAATTCAAAAAATTTGTATTTTGTCAAGATTAAAACAATTTCTCGCGAGGACATACTTGAGTTTTTTGTTCTCGGCTGGAGGCAGCGCTGCAAAGAAGGGCAGCAGATCCATGGCCCGTGTTTTGAAGGCTAGCGGCGTCTTGGGATCGGTGAGGGTGTACAGGTACATGGCGAAGACGTCGTTAAAGGCAGGGTGTTTACCGTCACTCACCACCTACAGGCAAACCCAAAGAGTCAATGATATCACCAGGATTTGCAGGAGGGATGGCCGTGTGGCAGGGGGGGGGGGTGGGGCAGGGGGTGGAGCGGCGTTGCGGGGGGGGGGGGGGCGGTGTGGCAGGGGGGTGGTGTGGCTGGGGGGGGGGGGGGGGTTCGCGTGGCTGGCAGGGGAGGGGAACTGGACAGTTCGTACCTTAGCCGCTTCGTACCCTTGTGACAGACGCTTCGTACCCAATCAGAAATTTAATTTATATTTTGCTACACCGTAAACAGAAACTATGAAGCTCCGCCTATTTGCTCCTTAACCATTTCAACAACATCGGGATGAAGTTCTTTTGTTTTTCTTTTTTCTTTTGCCACATTATCAATCAGTCCCATAACCTAATTGTGTGTTGTAAAACAGTCACAGAATGACATCAAATTTGACAAAAATAACTGTTTTAGAAAAGAATGGCCGCAGCTTTCAGTTGTTCCCACATACAACAGCGACCTATTAGTTTTTTATCACGCACCTTTGAGTTGAGAATAATGAGCTTGGTGAAGAGCGAAAGAATAAGTGTCTTCGTTTCTTGTGTAGCATCGCTGTCAGAATCCCACCAGCATTTCAGAGCGGCCCAGCACTCCAGCACCAGGTCGGCCACCACGGGTCCTTGTCTGGCAAATAACAGAAAAAATATTACAGAGACATCGTAAGCCTCGAGCAATCCCGCAGTGACCTTGAACAACGACGCAAGGTCACCGGAAACCTAATCATCTCTAGACCACTAAATATATAAAAGCTACATACCACGTTTGATCCAAATCGCATGTAAAATTTCAAAGGCCTGTAGTGACCTTGAGCAACGACCTAAGGTCACCAAAATCTAATCAGCTCTAGCACATTATACATAAAAGCTACATATGGTGTTCAAAAATCACTTGGTATGGGAAATCCCATGTAAAATTTCAAAGGCCTGCAGTGACCTTGAGCAGCGACGTAAGGTCACCAAAATCTAATCAGCTCTAGAACATTATATACAAAAGCTACATAAAACGTTTGATTGAAATCTGATTGGTAGAACTTGTTCTGACAGCATTTCGTATGGGAAATCCCATGTAAATTTAAAAGTTCCGAAGTGACCTTGAACAACGACGCAAGGTCACCAAACCTATTCGGCTTTACAACATTATGTATAAAAGCCACATACCATGTTTGATTCAAATCCGACCAGTGTAACTTGAGATAAGACATGGTGTTCACAAATTTAAAAGCCCCGCAGTGACCTTGAACAACGACACAAGGTCACCAAAACCTAATCCGCTCTATAACATTACATATAGAAGCTTCAAATCTGGTTTGCCTGAAATCCGATCGGTAGAACTTGAGATAAGATGTTCACAAATATAGCGTGACGCAAAGAATGACGGACAGACAGACCACTCAGAAACATGCCCCTCCTGACCTTAGTCAGACCGGGGCATAAAATGAGGTTTTTACTAGGGTCCGCAATCTTCTCAAAAGTTCGGTTTCGGTTATCGATTTATATATATCGGATTGTTTGTCGGTCAGTGACCGTGGTCACGGACATTTCCGTTGCCGATTCAGTGGACGTACGAGAAGGGACAGGTAGCTGGGGCTTTCCGTCCCCGACCCCCGACATTTTTGTACAAATCATAACTTAGATCTACACATAATCAATACACCCCCTACATCTGCACTTGCAAAGGAAACAATTGTATAAATAAACGGACTAACCTACTGGGTGTTTTTTCAGGAACTATCGATTAATGCGTCAGTCATTTTTTATCGCTATGTTTGGGGGGAGGGGGGAGGTCGGGGGAGGGGGGTTAATAAAGCTCGGAAAATGTTATGATAAATGTCCAGGTGGATTGGAAGAAAATGCGGGATTTGAAAGGAGGGCTGGAATTGGCACACATGACAATAATCCCGCTCCAGTGGCTGGAAAAAAAAGTCTGCTTATCTGTCTTCAAATTGCTAACTTCTAGTTTCTGGACGTTCTCTTCTACTCAAACATTATCGTGTTCGATTTTCTTTTACATCACGTAATACTGACCCGTAGGTTACTTATCCATTTGCCACGCGCCTACGATCACATATTTACACTGAATTGCTTCTGTTGCTTTCAAATGGTGCATAACAACGGGCAAGATGGGTGAAACGGTTTTTTAAATGACTGCAGGTGGAACCTTCTTCAAATTGTACATACATACAGTAAAACTTGTCGGGGCCGAGCAAAATGTTCACTATATCGAGGTGTTCATTAACGGGAGGTTCTAGATTTTCTTAAGTCAGAAGGCGACTTTTAGATTCAAGTAAAACATTCGTTTATACTCCACACTTTAATAATATAAAAAGGATTGCCATACACAAACTTTATGAGGTACTCATCTATCTACAGGCTACAGTGCTACTGAAATTCATATGACATAATTGAAGGGGTCCATGCATAAACCTGATAACTGCAGTTATCAGCAGTGGAGAAAAACGCTTTTAAAGTTTGAAATTTTAGTAAAAAACATAGGTTTTTCCCATCGAATTTTCCTAAAAAATGCCCACTTCTAATCGGTTTTGAGGTGTAAGACTTACATATGTGATAGAACAGAGGCCAAGAAATACCGTGGTGGTAATACTGCATTTTCCTGATAAGTGGAGTTATCAAGTGCGTGTAATTCCCTGACACAGGGGCACTTTTCAACCCCTTTGTGCTACTGCTCTAAGTACTCGGAGGCGATGAGCACATTACTCAGACCGCAACGAAATAAACATAACTAATCCCCCCTCTAATCTGGGCTACATCGCACATGGGGCAAGATAAGGGGCCAGCCATTTTATAAACAAACTGGGAAAATGCACCGGTAAAATATCCTGTGTTCCCTAATTGCAGGTTCGTTTGCACTGACAGTGACCACAAAGTGTTCACTGTTCTGTTCAGAGTATAAAGATGTTCGCTAAAGAGAAATTACAATAAAATAGCTATGGTTAAAACAAAGGCAATATTTGGGACCGAAAAACTCGCTCATTATATAGAGGTGTTCACTAACAAGAGGTGTTCACCAACGGCGGTTTTACTGTATTTTTATTACTCAACTAACCGAAATAACCGTTTTGTCGGTTTCGGGCACCGACACTTTCGATTGCGAACCCTAGTTTTGACCATGTGCTATAAGGAATTACCCCATGGAAAATACACCAAATATTGTAATTCCTTATGATGATATATTTAGTCCATTATTGAACTCTAAGGCAAGTTTTCATTTAAAACTTTAACATTTTAAGATGTGTAGATAAACATTGCTGCAAGCCTTCCAAGAAATTAAGCATAATTCAAGTTCTTCACTGAATTTAGTCCAAAAACGCAAAACAACTTACTTCTTTCTGAGTTGTCGATCCCTGCCCACGTGATCAACAAGCCCAATGAGAATATTACCCACAATGCCGGCGTCCTTCTTGGCGTGCATCACGAGCAGGTGCACGAACTCGCCGGCAACCGCCGCCAGGTGGCCGTTGATGGCGGCGCGGTAGGCAGCATAGAAGAGGGCGCCCTGGCGTGACGAGACTTGCCTGGAGCTGTCCTTCACTGGCGTCTTGTCGAGAAGCGTGGCCAGCAGCTTATTCGGCTGTAGGATATTTACGAACGTAACTTTTTAGTTTGTTATCAGTCTTCTTACTGTTATGTGTATAGCAATGGATCTGTTACATCCGACACTTCACAAAGTCACTAAAATTTTTCAAGGAACCTTCCAAATCCGTATATGATAAAATACATCATGACGTTTATCGGTGAAACTAGAAATGTGTTCGTTGCAACACGGATGCCACGACCGAACTGTATTTCTGTATGAATGCTCATTTTTACCCAATTTCAAAATGCTGTCATTTTGACAAATTTTTATGAATCGGAATAAAAACATAACTTTGCAAGCCTTAAATGTGATCTATGCGTATGTGAAATTTAAAAACAATCCAATTAATAGTTTTGGAGATCTAGCCTGGATACGACGTCGAAATCATTTAATTTCCAATCGAAAAAAAATACTGTCATTTTAATAGTCATGTATCCGAACACAAAAACGACGTTGCATACCTTCAATATGCGCTCTATCCGTAAGTGAAATGTTTCAATACAACCCGACTTAGAGTTTCGGGGATATAGCCCGAACACGCAAGCGGACAGACGGACAAGCTCATAACTCTATCCCTCCGTTACGCGGGGGATCCTAATGCAGGCCTTACCGAGACTTTCATGGTGAAAACGAGGCTGAGCATTTGGTTTGCCAGTTTTGCAGACATGGGGGATAATGTCGTCTGCACCAGTTTGCCATCCTCTTGCTTCTCTGCCAAACTCTTAAACAGACACATGAATCGCTCTTCTTTACACCCTTACATTTTTTTACGATCTTCAACTTAAGATAAATATGATAAACAAAAATAAGAAAACAAGCGACAGCTAAGCACTTAATGAGTCAAATGACATAAATTAATCATATCCTTTGAAGTCCCAAGACTTGTTCCGACAATCCAGCAAGTCTCGCCAAATAAAACTCCTTGAATTGGCAAGTGCCACCATATGGTTATCACGTGATCTAACACACCATAATTCGTTTATGGGCTTAAATTAGGGTATTAAACAATGCCCCAGGAAAATTGTCCCCACTTTTCCCATAAACACAACAGAACAGACTCCACTTTTTTGAACGACAGCTCAAAGAAAATGGCCGCCACACCCGGAAGACATTGTCGAGCAAGGCATCTGCCAGTCTGTCCCCGGACGTCCCTGGAAGGACCTCTCGCAGCAGGTGCGCCTTCTCCAGCTCCTCGTAGCCAGTGAGAAGCTGGCTCAGCGCCAGGTGATCCAGAGTGACGTCACCGAGAGCAATGGGCAGACGATCCTGGATACTGTATGACCTACAGAAATGTACAAGACGCCATCACGAATAACTCAACAACCAGCTCGACAAAAAGCGCCAAATGTAGACCTTTATCGACCTTAATAACAGCTTAATTTTGTCCTAAATAATTCACTTCAATACTTCAGTTTCTCTCCCAGTCCGTAATTTTTCCAACAAAATTTACTAGTTGGCATACTCTGCCCCCTCCACCACCCCCCCCCCCCAACAAGCAAAATGACAACATTTCAGGTTTGTTATGCTAATTATTATTATTATTACATATTTCTTGTACGCGCCATTTCTAATTAAAGCCCTAGGCGCAACAAAGAATGTGAACATAATATGGAAGTTACTAATAGATTATGAATAAAAAATAATGAATAGATTTGAATCAGACAATGTGTAAACCGTGCCTAGTCGCTTTTGTAGTATAACTAGAACAAAGAACGAAGAATTTTCAGTGAGGTATTTTCTTTCTTGAAGTCAAGAGAAGTGCTCGCGTACCCTTTCTTATCCAGCACACTGCGCAGCCTAGCTTTGAAATCTCTCAACGCACTGCTGCAACTCTTAGTGGTGAAACAACGGACTACCACATTCAAGATCCCCGAAATCTGAAAGTGAAACTTTCGACATTCACTTGAAATAATCTCTTTTTTTTTAATAGAACTCACTACGCTCTCAGAAAATCTTCCCTTATTCAATCTTTTCTTAACTTTTCATAATTTCAGTTGCATTCCATGAAAGGAAGATTTCATAATTTTGTCGAGAGTAGCCAAATCCTCTGTGAACAAGAACAGATGCAATTCAAGTATATTCTTTACTGTCAAAATAGCTAATGCACCGGTTTAAGCAGGTTGTACATTCACACACATAACACAACTGTTCCTGTAGCTTGTCCACTCACAGAGATAACACACCTGTTCCCGTAGTTTGTCCATTCACACAGATAACGCACCTGTCCCCGTAGCTTGTCCACTCACAGAGATAACACACCTGTTCCCGTAGTTTGTCCATTCACACAGATAACGCACTTGTCCCCGTAGCTTGTCCACTCACAGAGATAACACACCTGTCCCCGTAGTTTGTCCACTCGCACAGATAACGCACCTGTCCTTGTAGCTTGTCCATTCACACAGATAACGCACTTGTCCCCGTAGCTTGTCCACTCACAGAGATAACACACCTGTTCCCGTAGTTTGTCCATTCACACAGATAACGCACCTGTCCCCGTAGTTTGTCCACTCACACAGATAACGCACCTGTCCCCGTAGTTTGTCCATTCGCACAGATAACACACCTGTCCCTGTAGTTTGTCCACTCACACAGATAACACACCTGTCTCCGTAGCTTGTCCACTCACACAGATAACGCACCTGTCCCCGTACTTTGTCTATTCACACAGATAACACACCTGTCCCCGTAGTTTGTCCACTCACAGAGATAACGCACCTGTCCCCGTAGCTTGTCCACTCACAGAGATAACACACCTGTTCCCGTAGTTTGTCCATTCACACAGATAACGCACTTGTCCCCGTAGCTTGTCCACTCACAGAGATAACACACCTGTCCCCGTAGTTTGTCCACTCGCACAGATAACGCACCTGTCCTTGTAGCTTGTCCATTCACACAGATAACGCACTTGTCCCCGTAGCTTGTCCACTCACAGAGATAACACACCTGTTCCCGTAGTTTGTCCATTCACACAGATAACGCACCTGTCCCCGTAGTTTGTCCACTCACACAGATAACGCACCTGTCCCCGTAGTTTGTCCATTCGCACAGATAACACACCTGTCCCTGTAGTTTGTCCACTCACACAGATAACACACCTGTCTCCGTAGCTTGTCCACTCACACAGATAACGCACCTGTCCCCGTACTTTGTCTATTCACACAGATAACACACCTGTCCCCGTAGTTTGTCCACTCACACAGATAACGCACCTGTCCTTGTAGGTTGTCCACTCACACAGATAACGCACCTGTCCCCGTACTTTGTCTATTCACACAGATAACACACCTGTCCCCGTAGTTTGTCCATTCACACAGATAACGCACCTGTCCTTGTAGGTTGTCCACTCACACAGATAACACACCTGTCTCCGTAGTTTGTCCATTCACACAGATAACACACCTGTTCCCGTAGTTTGTCCACTCACACAGATAACACACCTGTCTCCGTAGCTTGTCCACTCACACAGATAACGCACCTGTCCCCGTACTTTGTCTATTCACACAGATAACACACCTGTCCCCGTAGTTTGTCCATTCACACAGATAACGCACCTGTCCTTGTAGGTTGTCCATTCACACAGATAACACACCTTTCTCCGTAGTTTGTCCATTCACACAGATAACACACCTGTCCCTGTAGTTTGTCCATTCACACAGATAACGCACCTGTCCCCGTAGCTTGTCCACTCACAGAGATAACACACCTGTCCTCGTAGTTTGTCCATTCGCACAGATAACACACCTGTCCCTGAAGTTTGTCCATTCACACAGATAAAACACCTGTTCCGGTAAGTTTTCCATTCACACAGATAACACACCTGTTCCGGTAAGTTGTCCATTCACACAGATAACGCACCTCTCCCCGTAGTTTGTCCATTCACACAGATAACGCACCTGTCCTTGTAGGTTGTCCATTCACACAGATAACGCACCTGTCCCCGTAGTTTGTCCATTCACACAGATAACGCACCTGTCCTTGTAGGTTGTCCATTCACACAGATAACACACCTGTCTCCGTAGTTTGTCCATTCACACAGATAACACACCTGTCCTTGTACGTTGTCCATTCACACAGATAACACACCTGTCTCTGTAGTTTGTCCATTCACACAGATAAAACACCTGTTCCGGTAATTTGTCCATTCACACAGATAACACACCTGTCTCTGTAGTTTGTCCATTCATACAGATAAAACACCTGTTCCGGTAAGTTGTCCATTCACACAGATAACGCACCTGTCCTTGTAGGTTGTCCATTCACACAGATAACGCACCTGTCTCCGTAGTTTGTCCATTCACACAGATAACACACCTGTCCTTGTACGTTGTCCACTCACACAGATAACACACCTGTTCCGGTAAGTTGTCCATTATCTCCACATCGCCCATATTGAAGCCTAACTTCCTGGGATCCAAGGTCAAGGTGACAAGCATTTGCCAAAACGACGCACTCCAGAATTCTTCCGGAAACGCCTGTCACAGAATGAAGGGAAAAAAACTGATTCCAAGTAGCTCGATTCAACAATCAAGATAAACCAAGTAAAACATCAGCTAAAGGATGAGACCCTGAAGAGGTTATGGCAATACTTTACTTTTATTAGGTCTCTCAGTTCAATTCCTTAAAAAGTTTAGAAGGACCAAGCCTTGGGAACGGAAAGTAAGTTCTTCAGCAAATCGAACGGCCTAATGGCCTGCGTGAATCACAGTTCTACCCTATTTCTCTATGAATTTCACATCAATTTTCCATGATTTTTCAAACCTTAATTTATGTTTTCTGTATGTCCTTCCAAGCTGATATAAAAACATTACGATCATTCAAACTGAAATACGTTTAACTGAATGTTTAGACTTGTCTATTACTTTGTTTTAGGGAGAACTGACCAATTTATGACAACGAGACTACATGGATTGTCAGCACGCTGCCATGGGGTCGTGAGAGACCGTATGACAAGGCGATGTGGGTCCCCAGCGCTCCCACACAGGTCCCAGGCGGCGCCCACTTACCTTTATACTGTCGTTCTTGTAGCGGCCGAAGCACACGCAAATGAAGTTGAGCATGCGCACAATGACCGTACACTTTGCCCTACAAAGCACAACATTTCTATCACGGTCACTCACTCCTGCTTTAACCTTCACCCCACTTTTTTCACAAAAAAAGAAACATACTTTTTTTAACACTATCAACACAATCAGACAGTTGGATTGGAAATAGAAATTTGTAATATCTTCGCAATTTTGTACAGAGGACAACGGGATAGTGAGAAATTGATAAACCAAGCTGCTTTTTTTACTTTCTTTTTTGGCTTTTCGCATATTAACATTTGAGAATGATGTGGCAGGTACTTTACTTGTTGTACGTGTCCAACTCCCGGGGTGTGAACATTTCGCTGGGAGCCGGCTTGTTGTCAAACAGCTTCACCGCGCCGTGGAGGTCATTCAGGGCAAGGTCACTCACAAAGTGCATGAGCACTCCGAATATGGACGACTTCAACTGGTCACTGGCTCCAGCTATAAATAGATACACAAAGAGATCGCTCCCTGTGTTGGATAATTACAACAGCTTTCAACACAGACCAGGGTTTTACAGTGTCTCTGCTTGTATTTTTTAGAATATTATCTTCTTACATTTATCGTTGCATACAATGTGAGAATGGGAGGGATTAACTCACTCGGAGCGCCTCGGAGAACGCCCAGCAGTAGCAGTCGAGCACGTTAGGGGGAGGGGGGAGGGGGGAGGGGGGAGGGGGGAGGGGGGAGGGGTAGGGATGAGTGACGGGAGGCTCACCCATGAGGATGGCGGGTGTGAGCAGCGCCTCGGAGAATGCCCAGCAGTAGCAGTCGAGCACGTCAGGGGGAGGGGGGAGGGGTAGGGATGAGTGACGGGAGGCTCACCCATGAGGATGGCGGGTGTGAGCAGCGCCTCGGAAAATGCCCAGAATTAGCAGTCGAGTACGTCGGGGGGGGGGGGGGAGAGGGGGGAGGAGGGAGGGGGAGGCATGAGTGACGGGAGGCTCACCCGTGAGTACGGCGGATGTGAGCAGCGCCTCGGAGAAGGCCCAGCAGTGACAGTCGAGCACGTCGGGGGAGGGGGGGAGGGGGGAGGGGGAGGGGCATTAGCAACGGGAGGCTCACCCATGAGGATGGCGGGTGTGAGCAGCGCCTCGGAAAATGCCCAGCAGTAGCAGTCCAGGGCGGCGAGGACGACGTCACACCAACTGAGGCAAGACGTCAGCGAGAATGTGTCATCCGTCGCGTTGATGCGTCTCCGCGCCGACAGGCCATACTTGCGCGTCTTTGATTTATACGCGCCTTCTTCAAACCTGCAAGGGGGGAGAAAGCAGGGAGAAAAATATCACAAAGGCTTTCGATTCCCCACAGCATTTCTAGAATTACATCAAAGTGTTCGTAATCCCACACCCATTTTTCAGATGGTCATGAATCAAGCCCTCAAATTCCTGCATCCACTTTCAGACTTATGCTCACATTTACCTCATATCTACGCCGTTTCCCATTAATGTACACCTATCCACTGTAGCATATTTTATTTATTTCGAACATCAAGCGCTTCAAAAATGCTCCACTCACACACACAACATACCTGTTCCGGTTAGTTGTCCTTTATCTCCACATCGCCCATCAAACGCTTCAAAAATGCTCTCTTTTTTCATGGCACAACCGACCTTGAGAAAGACAGAACTCACCGTAGAATGAAATAAGAAGGTCCGTGCTCATTCCTCAGCGTGTTGAAGACATCGCGAGGCCCCGAGGAGCCGGGCAGGTGGGCCGAGAGCTTGTAGACGAGCGCCATACACTGGTGGCGGCACTCGGTCTGCGGGCGCCCGCACTGGCGTAGCAGCCACTTGAGGGCCGTGGTCAGCGTGCTGTCGCTCCAGTCCCTGTAAGGGGCAAGCAGTAGGCAAGTAGGCAGCAGGCAAGTAGGCTCACGCTAAATGGGCCACTCTTTAGGAGACTAAAACTAGGTTAGGAGGGTCTAAAACTAGGTTGAGAAATCCACCCTTTATGTCGCTTGCAAAGTTTAACAGAGATTATTTTCAGAGGGGAATGAAGCACAAGGCCGACGCCTGAATCCAAAACTATTGCCGTAGTTTTAGTCCTGATTTCATTTTAGGTTCGTGTTGTATTACAGGTTCCCGTGGCTTTGCTACAATGCGCGTACGTTGCCACAGCGTAAAGAATATTTCGCGTGTGTTGTTGCACAGTAGAGATAAAGCGCGTGTTACCGTAGAGTGCAGATAATGCGCGTCTTATGTCAGAGTTCAGATAATGCGCGTGTTGTGGCAGAGCACGGAAAAGGCGCGCGTGTTGTGGCAGTGTACAGAGAATGCGCGTACGTTTGGGAAGAGTACAGAGAATGCGCGTGTATTGTGGCAGAGTAGTGATAATTCGCGTGTGTTGTGGCACAGAACAGAGAAATGCGCGCGCTCACTTGGGTACGTTGCGGTGCTTCTTCTGCCTGGCCGTCTCCGTGTTGAGCAAGTCGCGCTTCACGCGGATGATTTTCTCTATGTGGTTCAGCACCTCCTTGCACTTCTCCTGTGTACCTGTTAAAACACGGCCATTCCAAACATTCCAAAACAAGCGTACATGTTTTTACGGCCTTCTTTTTGGTTGCGATATGCTTTTAAAGGCCAAGTGAAAAAGAGAATGAGCGATCACTTCTCGAGAAAATGCATAATGATTTGTAAAAGTCCCGTCGAGTCTTCAAGTTTTCAACACAAAAATTCCCTTTTTTAACATATATTGGTTGGGAAATAACGTTGAAAATAAGGTGCAGAAAAAGGCCTGCGAAATCTTGAAATTTATAATTTACTACAACCATGGATCATGTCCCCCACACACCCGACTGAAGTGCTTTTAAGTGCTCGGACTTACCAAGTGAGGGCTCATCTGCGTGGGCGAGGGCGAGGCTCTCCACGTAAACGACGAGAAGCTCAAAGATAAACCGATCCACCAGCGACTCTTCCTCCCTGCGTTCAGTGTCATACAGACAGTGTCACACATGCAGTGTCACAAAGGCAGTGTCATACATGCAGTATCACATGGGCAGTAGCATAAATGTACAATGTATACAGGTAGAATTCCCAGAAACAGCAATTGTCTATGTGTATTTTTCAGCTACAAAAACTATAATTAACGTGTTAGGCCTCCCACATAACGACTTCACTGAAATCCGTGATGTGGCTGTCAACAAGGTCTTGTAAAGTGTGAAAGCATCAACCATTTATAGGCCCTTCAGCTCATGTGTGAACCCTTCAGCTGCAAACCCCTGAAGTTAGAGAGTGCAAGCCATGTTTAACCCCTGGAGTTGTGTATAAACCCTCTTGCTATAAGACCATGAGCTATGCATAAGTCTCCCATTAGAATACCAACACCTATGTATGATCTCTTTATATGATTAAATACATCTGATATATACATATATACACTAGAACAGTGGCTGTTTAGGTGTCAGTTTGTTTGTTGTATAAATATAACGAAAACGCCCTCACAGTATTAGTATTATAAAAGGCCATGGTCGATCCAAGTTCACGGAGCGATAAAAGCGGATTATTGTTGAATATAGGAAAATCTACATTTAATATTGTGGGCAATAGTACTATGACCATTGACCTAAGCAAACATATTGCGTCTTTACTCGAACTTAAGAAAATACTTATATTTTGGCAAACTACGCCTATGACTTCTTTAGCAGTTGCAGAGGTTGTGTGGCCGCTGCCATATTGTCAGCCATCTTGTACTTGACATTATGGTGTTATGAGTCAACTACGGCCATCTTGTACAAGATGGCCGTAGTTTACTAATAACACCATAATGTCAAGAACAAGATGCCTGACAATATGGCAGCGGCCACACTGAAAACATACAATATGGCGATCGTCAATGACCTCATAGCCCGAGAACTACTTTTGCGTAATTAAATCGTATATTCATACTCTCACAACATAACGCCTTGCTTTCCAAACATTTGCTTGATTGTAACTACTTTTCTTCCCGGTACATAATTAACAGCCTTAAAAAGTTTTTCGGCACGAGTGCGAACAGGGTCAGTTTGAAAACAAACTGACAATTATAACAAAGTAAATGTAAGTCAAATTATGCAGTATCTCTATGCCCCGTAGGTTATCTGCATTTCATATAAATGTACTAAAGGTGTAGTTTACTCACACCAGGATTTCCTGGTGAGCTGAGGGGTTTTGGACCTGTGGTCCGTGGATTTTGTATGAAATCATAATATGGGAAATGAATAACCAACAAACAAAATTACGGTGTAGCAAAAGATACGGCACACAGGCGCAATATAACAGATGTGCGTTATGACTGGTCACACAAGTATTCACTGTGACGTACTAGTAGGTGTCATACACGTGCACAAACATGTGCAACTGTACGCACGGACCTTACCAAACTTGCACAGGCCTACTTATAACTAGTTATTTCTACAGACCAAACCAAATACAACAGTCTCATCACTATGCCTTATCACCTCGGATTGCGCGCCACAAGCGCAAGGCGCGTCATGGATGGAGCAAGACTCACCTGAAGACCGCGTAGAGACTATTGAAGGCAAGGGCAGCGCCGAGGCGTTTGAAGGCGCTCGGATGGCGCGCCAGCGCGTACAGTCGCCGGAAGAGCGCGGAAACATTGTGAGGACTGCTCTCCATTTGCTGCCGAAAAACCAAACACAAGATTAGGGGAATGTTTTTTCTATTTACTTTCTAAATTATTAAGTTTCTTAATTATTAATCATTAATTATTATTCATTACTAAAGAATATTATAACACCCACCGAGTGACAATGCACTTCCGTACAGAGAAACGAGACCCTTTGTGAAGTTAAACTTCACGTAGCAACCGACACCGACAGTGCTGCGAAGTATCTAAGAGGGAAAAGAAGTATATTTTTGTTTTATCTGGCTATTTAAGGCAAAATTATGTGTTTGAAATTCATTTCGGATTGAAAACGATGCTGGTGTGTTTTGTACTGGATTCGAAAGGTCAATGAATTCAGTGAATTAACTGATGCGCGGTTCATTCACAGGACTTAACTGGATGCCTGAATCGAATACAAAACGCCCAGCCCCATTACCTACTCCTGTAATACTGAATGAACATGTGACCTTGTCCGGTTCTGGCTGTGTTACCTGAGCACGTGTGCTACGGACCGTGCTGGCTTTCACCTCAGCACGTGTGCTACGGGCCGTGCTGGCTGTTTCACTTGAGCACGTGTGCCACGGGCCGTGCTGGCTGTTTCACTTGAGCACGTGTGCCACGGGCCGTGCTGGCTGTGTCACCTGAGCACGTGTGCCACGGGCCGTGCTGCCTGTGTCACCTGAGCACGTGTGTCACCTGAGCACGTGAGCCACGGGCCGTGCTGGCTGTGTCACCTGAGCACGTGCGCCACGGGCCGTGCTGGCTGTGTCAGCTGAGCACGTGCGCCACGGGCTGTGCTAGCTGTGTCAGCCGAGCACATTGTCCTCACCTTCTTGCTCGACTGCTTGATGGACCACTTGAGGAATTCCCTGATACACGTCGCCGCGAAGTCCCGCAATGTCGAGTCTGTGGGATCTACGATTCCATCCTACAACAGAACATCGTCTCCGCCAATACAAGTTTCTCTTTTTCTTTTGCAGGCAGGTTTCTCGAGTTTCAAGTACAGTTGTTCATTCTGAAAAACTTTATTCAACATTGTCTGGCGGAAGGCAGGAGGCAATGCCAACCGCCTCCCTCCCACTTCCCCGGTTTAATCCCACATTTACGATTACTCAAACAACAGGAAATGCAGACTGCAGACATTGGGCCAGTCCTTCGACAGCTGACTCGCACTTCAAGTATTTTTGTGATTATTTATTTCACATTTTTATCTTCTTCCCGTTTGTATGATCTGGTTTCCTTGTATTTTCGCTTTTATATGCATTCTTTTTTACTCCTAATCAAACCCGAACCATTTTCAGTACGAACCATTACACCTCTAATTCGCACACAACGCAGGAACATCGTAGGTATCTTGAAACGGGGTTTGGACAACTCGGCCCATTACCGACTCGGCCCTTTTTGGACAGCTCGGCCCAAACTTTTTTGGACGACTCGGCCCACTTTAACCAACTCGGCCCATTTGTGAAAGACGACTCGGCCCATTTTTTTTGCCCACTTTACTATTTACTATTTGAGTTTTTATTACTGATTTTGATTAGAACTAGCAGCCCTTTTATGGTCAACTGGGCGACAGTCAACTGGGCGACAAAAAAGTCAACTGGGCGACAACTCTGGGGTCAACTGGGCGACAAAATGTCCAACTGGGCGACAGCCGCCTGCACAAAGCAAAAAATTGTTCAAAATCCTCCTTAAGTTAAAAAATTCGCCAAAAATAGAATTTTTGGAGGAACGAAAAAAAAAAAAATAACATGGACGTCATCTGGACATCTGCCCCAAAACTCTGGTTTTATTGAGCCCAACTGCAATTTCTGCTACCTTCGATTGCATTTCTTATGATCAGCATTGTTTTTTTTCACAATGACAGCGGTGACTGAAAGGAGTCTGAATGTCACAAACATCAAATATTACAATACCCATTTAACACACCATTTTACGGTTTACGATGCGGATACAAACATCACTCCCCATGCACTTCATGTGTTATGGTGATAATGGGTCATTTTACACACCAAAAAATGACACTTCAACACTCTTTAAACTTGGTTCCTAAAAATTGCAATAATTGCAAGTAAAATAATATTATTCATGTGGTCGCGTACACTGGTACAGATAACAATGAATTCCCATCAATCTCAACCAAAATACAGAATTTAATGAGCGATTTGCAATTGATTTTACTCACGAGTGTTAAATTGTAAATGCAATTAATTGTTAAGAAACAATAATTGCTATTCATTTCAATCAAAGGTAATATTCGAGCTCCCTTGATGTGCAATCAAACCTGTGATCAAACAATCACAGAGCACATAAACCTGTCAAAAGAACTCTGTATTGTTTTGAACAAAACATCTTTCATCTTAAAATCACACAGAGTACATAAGTTAAGTATAATTTTTTTTTAAAAATTGCGTCTAAATAATTCTGTTATTGTCATGAGCAAGAGTTAAAACCCGTGATTCTTGGTTCCGAGATTTCAAAATTGTGCTCAGTAACTCAAGTTTTTTTTTCACAATTAAAATGGTGTGTAAAAGTAGTTAATGTTTGGTGTCGACTTTGAAAGGTGGTACCAGCTTGCCCATAGAAAGTGGCGCTGACTTAACCAAAAACTACCGACAATGTTTCGTGCCGACTTGTCCTTACCCCTGGTAAAAAGTTTGTTTTTCTGCGTAATAATCTCATACTGTCATTTACAATTAGGAGTGGTTTGTTCTCCTGACACATGCATAATCGACAATGGACAAAGTTCTAGCACTTCTTCCATAAAAAAACTCATAATTTGGAGAAAATTTTCGATAAAAATGTTTTGGGCCGAGTTGGTAATTTGGGCCGAGACGTCTTTCACGAATGGGCCGAGTTGTCCAAAAGTTGGGCCGAGTCGTCTTTCGCGATGGGCCGAGTTTGTGTGGGCCGAGTTGGTAATGGGCCGAGTTGTCCAAAGACCCTTGAAACTACCATTATAAGGAGGGCGTGCTGCATAAAGGATTCACTCACAATGATGGTGTCAATCAGGACGATGGTGTCCGGACTGGCGATCTGGCTGCCGCTTGAGAACCAGTGGATCAGCTGCATCATGAGAGGCTCAAACAGCTGCTTGGCAACCTGCACGAGAATAATGCTACGCTTAGCAACCCATACGAAAACAATGCTACGCTTAGCAATCTGCATGAAAGAAATGGCATGCTTGGCAACCAGGACGAAAAAAATCATACGCTTAGCAACCTACACGAAAACAACGGTACGCTTAGCAACGGCACGAAAACAATGTTACGCTTAACAACCTACAACGCCAAACAAACTGCACCTCTCGTTATAAACTATTACCTTCGTACCGAAGCATATGGTACTTTTGAAGTAATTTACTATAATTTTACTAATAAGCAGAGTCTCGACTGAACGGGCCCCGGCCGAAGATATCGAGCCCCGAACCGAAACTTAACCGAGTATTTCGGTTATTTCTTGCCATATAAGTTTTCCCTGACGAAATTACTTTCTCAAGCACTAGGGTTTCCTGCATGTGTGTGTGTCGATGCAACAGGCACAGGGAATCAAGGGGGAGTGGGGGGAGGAGTTGAAATGAGGGGATGAGAAAGGGCAATTGAGAAGCCAGTGAGTTAGTGTGCTCTAACGAGCAGGGATTAAGCATGACTTTACCGAGTAACGCACCTTTTGAAAAGTGCTATTCATTTTTTTTTGTTGTTGTTCCTTTTACATTGTGAATGTGATTGCGAATTCACCGATAAGGTTTGCAAATTCACCGATAAGGTTTGAAAAAAGTATCACTCAATGAAGTGACAACAGTTTGTTGTTCAAGAAACTGGACGGATTTTCTTATAAAAAACAAGGACAAAAAGTAAAGGAGAAATTCGTGTTCTGGGACGGAAAACTAAAATAACCCCACGAGTCCCGACCGAACAAAAAAAGCGAACCCTACTAATAAGCTATCGTCAAAAGCATCACCTGCTCGACATCACACGCCAGCTTGAGCACGGCAGGGAAGATCCTCTGATAGAGGGCGCCGGGGCCGGTCCCGTGCCGCGCCGCCCCGGGCTGTACGCTGCTGCGGCCAAGGGTGAAAAGCACGAGCGTGTGGAGCAGCTCGCAGGCCGCCACTTTGCACTGGCGTTCGCTCGATGACGTGGCCAGCTCTACGACCCGAGGCAGGAATGGGTCTGGTGGACAGAAATGGAGACACTGTGAATACGGGCTGGGGAGGGGAGGCGGTGGAAGGTGTTACTAGCTAGCCACAAGAGGCGAGTCAGGCACGGGTCTGGTGGGAAGAAAATTAAAATCAAAACGCGGTGAACACAGGGGCGGGGCAGCAGAAACGATGGGAGGCGTTACTTACTAGCCCCACGACGCGAGGCTGGAACGCGTCTGGTGCGTAACAATCGAAACCCCTGAAAAGAAGTGGTCCGCGCTGGGGCGACGAGGAGCGGCGCATGGCGTTAAATATTAAAATATTGTTTTGACACACGGGTTACTGGTTCGGCCGAGATAACCGGCGTCTCGAGGTGTGTATGTGAGACCGGCATCAGAATTAATACGCCTAACTGGACACGCTTACCCCACCATCAGCAACTTTAACTACCCTCTCCACCGAGTAGGATCCCCCAAGGGTTGTACGCGAGCGATAATATAACATACTACTCAACAGGCAATAAAACAAAATCATATGTGTTTACCTGAACAACAAGATGATATTATGGATAGAAGACATAGTTTTTTTTCCAGCTCACTCCCCGTGTTTACTTTGCTTCTCAAAAAGTTACTTACCAAAGTAGATGGTGGGTTTGATATCCATGAAGGGCATGTCGAATTTCAGGTGACGCTCCGTGTCCCAGGCGACGGCACTACGGGCGGGGTCACGTGACGTCGTCTGCACGAGGACGTTGTTTATGGCGCCGCCGAGAGAGCCGAGGAGACGGACGCATCGGTGACGTACCAGCGACAGCTGTGTGTCTGTCGCCTGTGGGTGAAGAAGGGGGGAGGGGAGTGAAAAAAACCCGAAAAACAAAGCAAAAAAAAAAAAAATAAAGAATAAAAATGTGTCCGTTCGAACACGGATACCGCGGCCGAACTGCCATGTGGACGGGGGAATAGGAATTCCCAGAACAGCAACTGTCTGGATATATTTTTCCAACTACAAAAATGATAATTGATGTATTAACGCAGTGACCTTGAACAACGACGCAAGGCCATACCTGATCAGCTCTAGAACATATAAAAGCTATGTACCAAGTTTGACCACACTGATCTTGAGCAACGAAGCAAGGTCACCAAAACCTTATCAGCTCTAGAACATTTTATATACGCCACACATACCACTTTCGATTTAAATACAGTGGGTAGAACTTGAAATATGGTGTTCAAAAACCACTTAGGGAAATCCCATGTAACATTTCAAAATCCCACAGTGACCTTGAACAACGACGCAAGGTCACCAAAACGTAATCAGCTCGAGAACATTTCATATAGTAGCTACACCAAGTTTGACTGAAATCCGATTGCTAAAACGTGAGATACGGTGTTACAATTACAGCGCGACACAAAGAATAACGGACGTACAGACAGACAGACCAGTCAAGAACATAATGCCCCTGCTGACCTCAATAAGGTCGCGGCATAAAAAAAATGCACTTTTACAGGTACAAGTTGTAGATATTGCGTTTTATCCTCAAACCGATCCACACAAGCAATCCACTAATTTTGCTGTGTAAGCTATTTAAGCAATTTTTTTTCTGAAGTTTTCAACATGCAGCTTATGCAGTTTATGCAGTTTTTTTTTTTCAAAACCATGTGGACCTGACAACAAAGAAGACACCGCGTTGACGGCGAGGCGTACCTTGGCCGCGTCCCCTTTGCTCTTTAGCAGTTTGACCGGTATCTTTCGCTTGCCACTTCTCTTCATGCTCAATGGCTTGCCCTTGATCGCCACCGTTTTCTCGACCTCTTCCGAACCTGGCAAGCAAACAGTTGTCAAAACTGAAACTGGAAGTGAACCTGAAATAACTTGATCCGATGCTAAAAAAGGATGTCGGTCCCAAATTCGGGTCATCTAAGGTCAGTTGTTTATGACAAAGTTAGAATGTTTAGTACGTTACCTTTCGCAATGGAATCCGAAAACAAACATACTTCAGTGGTTTAAAAGAATTTCCTGGAACAATACACCTTTGATACAATTAACCGGTGCAAGAGAAGTCGCTCTTATTGAACAAATTGTTAACAATATTCAACTGCAGTAAACAGCGATTTTACAACCACTGCGGGTACATGAAAAACACGCCAAATTCAGTAATAATCCCAAGGACCGGTGTAACAAATGTGTCAGATTTTGGTTTAAGTAGGGGAAGAGGAGAGGTTACCCACCCCCTCCGCCCACCCCCACTATCATAACGAACCCCTGTAGAGCACCTGTATCGGAGCTGGCCCTCAGGTAGGCATCCAGGCAGGGCAGCAGGCGACTGTAGTGCGGCCGTATGACGTGGGCCGGTAGCGCGGTCGACCACGCCTCCAGGGCATCGAGGCCCATGCTGGCCAGTGGCAGGTAGCTGCGCCCCATCTCCAGCGTCGTCTGTCAGACGCATGCCACGAGAGTATGTGAGTAAAACCTCGTGATGCTGTCCTTCTTTTTCAGTTTTTTTTTCATCCCTTCTTCATTTACCTTTTTGCTTTTTTCTGTTTTTTCTTCACTTTCGAAGCAGATTAAGGTAAGAAATGTTATTACTTTCAAAAACCAAATCGACTGTCTTCTTTCCTCATCAGAGGCATAAATTTTCCATATATATATATATATATATATATATATATATATATATATATATATATATATATATATATATATTTCTTACAAATAAAGAATGCCTCTGAATTTTTGCCTAAAAATTAAACTTTACCAAAACTGAACATGTGTTTACACGACTATTTCACGCTCGACGTGAAATCAACGGTAACGACTGTACTGTTTTCATGACCACAGGGACTCCACACACGCAGATGCACCTGTAAGGCGGCCACCGCGGAGTCGATCTCAGCCACGACGATCTGCTTAGGCAGGGCAAGCACGAAGGTGAGGCAAGCCGCCAGGAGGTCGTCCTTGTACTGCTGCATGCGTACCAGCACCTGCAACACGGGAAACACACCTCAACACAAGGGGAACACACCTCACCACACGGGCAACATACCTCACCACACGGTCAACACACCTCACCACACAGGCAACACACCTCACCACACAGGCAACACACCTCAACACACGGTCAACACACCTCACCACACAGGCAACACATCTCAACACACCTCACCACACAGGCAACACATCTCAACACACGGTCAACACACCTCAACACACGTCAACACACCTCACCACACAGGCAACACACCTCACCACACGGGCAACACACCTCACCACACGGGCAACACACCTCAACATACGCGCAACACACGGGCAACACACCTCAACACACAGTGAGCACGAAGGTGAGGCAGGCCGCCAGGAGGTCGTCCTTGTACTGCTACATGCGTACCAGCACATACAACACAACTCCGCTCCGGCTAAACACATACAACGCATATCCCCACAGACAACACACCCAATCACACGGTACAAACACAGCCAACGCATCTCAACACCGGCCAAATACTCAACGCGCCCAACACATCCTGACACAACGAACGCATATGGCATATTCCAACAATGGAAACATAGGGAACGTAACTAAAAAAAAAGGAAGAAAACTCGACAGAACAAACACAGTAAACCAGCCCAACACGCTTCGTCATAACCAACGCACTTAATACATCCAGACACAAACACCACCATCATCGTCACCTCTCAACAAATACTCACTACACCCATCTCAAGGCCATTTCTACCACTCTGTGCGGGGGTCACCCAAGCCCACTTTCGGACTTCGTGACTCACTCCCGGAAGTCCAGTCCCCAGACCACCGCCCCTTTCATGTTTATATACTTTACAGATACACCCTTTACAATACATAAACGACTCCATGATGATCCTACCTCTTTTGTGAATTTTGAAAACAAGAGGAAACAGGCTTGTTTGTTTTGGAACTCTCCCTCCGACTCCATCTCAACATCACGTGACTCTGCCTGCGAATCGTCGTCCACTTCCTGTTTGATCTTCGCTACGATTCGCTTGTTACCCTTAGCTTCCACTGACGCCACATTTATATTCTGAAACGAACGCTACGTCTAAACCATCCTGCCATACACACGCGTTTATTACAACTACACAATAATAATGAATAACAGAAATATTCCTCTCTGGCCTACCCTGTTTTTGTCATTAATGCTTTTGTCTGCTTTATTTGTTCAGATAGTCAGTCTTTGTTTCCATGATTCCCAAATTTACAGAGCAAATTTTAAAGTGGTTGCCTGCAATTATTTCAGAAAATGCTTCCCACATTCATGAAGGTTTAATTTGGTTTCTTGCTTCAATAGTAACAGATCTGTGGTACTATTTGGTATTATTTGGGGCTATTCGAGATGATGGGAATGAACGACGGAAGAGAGAGCACACGGCCTCACCTGGAAGTAGTGGAGCTTGGCGCAGAGGGCCATGCAGCAAGCCAGCAGCTTGTAGAAGCCGCTCACCAGGGGCAGCCGACTCGACTGTAAGATGAGTGCATGCCCAAACGCCAGTACCCACCTGTCCCCGACAAAAGACGGTCACGCTGTTATCACAGTTACGTTGTGATCACGCTGTTATCATGCCGTTATCACGCATTCAAAAACATCAACGTACATTCTACCAAAACCCGCATTGTTAATGTGTAACAGTACGATATCCTTTTCTATAATAATAGAAATCAGTAATGATGACCTTACTATCCTCCGAGAAACCCCCTCCCCCCACACCTCACCCTCCCCTCACACACCTCGCCGCACTAACCTCCTGAAATGTGAGCACTGGACGCTTGGCAGCAGCTGCCGGCAGAAATCCACCAGGTTGATGAAAATGATGAAGTCCTTGGGCTTGGCGGCTTGTAGGGCCCGGGGGTCCCTCGCTGTCTCCATTACGTCATCTTCTACGTCACTGCCGCCTGGCAACGCCTGGTAACAAGACAGTTTAGAACGGAGAAAAAACGTACACTTAGTGGGTCGGCTGCACATGCTTGATAACTCGAACCCTGACGAACGAAAATTAAAATTTTCGAGATAGCGAATGGAAAAATATTAGGGTTGGCACTCCCGCTCAAATTTTCTGTTCGGGGACCCGCCAATTTTTCTTCGGTCTGGTCCCCTGCGGCCAGAGCCTTTTCAGAGGTAGTAATGTGTCTTCGGGACTGGATGGTTTCGGTACTCGATTGCGAATACTAGAAAATATACAGCTATACTTCGAAAATACTATTCCACGTGTTATCTAGCATGCACCCTAATTACCACAAAAACACAGATTCGATACTAACACTAAGACATGTCACTTTACCGAACTCGTGAAATAACTAAGAACTGATCAAATCATTGTCAAACGCCCCTAAGAATCTCGATGATAACATCAAATGCTGAAAGAACTTTTTTCCGAGTTCTTGTTTTTTTTTCTTTTCTTTTTTTTGCTCCTTCCTGTCTGCTGGTTTACTGTGATGACGCCACATACCTCGTCGGCGCTGGCGGAGGCTGGCGATGAAGTAAGGTCGAGCCTGGCGAGGATGGTGAGAACGGCGGCCACGAGCTCGTCGTAGACGGCTGACGTCATCGCCTGGCGCTCGCCCAGGCTTATCCCGAGCCCGCCAAGCTCCTGTAAGGCAAAAAACAACGTGTCAACTGTCACACCATCGTCACATTCTGTCATAAAAAAGGTTCGGAATTTTCCGCCACTGGGTATCGAATAGCACTGGGCAGTGTCTACATTTCCACTATTCTCTTTTATTTATGTATAGTACTAACGATAATTTCTTCATTTTTTTTAAAGTTATTAACTGTTACATTTGTGCTATTTTGTGCTTACAATACCTGACCCGATCCACAAACCTTCACTTTGTGGCTCTCCAGTAAGACCGTCCAAAACGGCAGGAAATCCTTGTACGTGACCTTGAACTTGTCGCTGATGACGTCAGCAGCAGTTTCCGGTGCGTCCGTGGTCTGTTCCTCCGTCTCCAGGACGATAGGATGAGAACAGGTCCGGATGATGCCCTGATAAACTGCGCAGAAAAAAAAGAAACCAAGCATATAAATCGCACGCCTAGACGCCCCACAGCAACAACGCCCCCCCCCCCCCCAACACACACCGTAAGTACAACCTCGGTAGAAATAGTCATCACGATACACACGCCCGGACAGGAAGTCGCAACGTCAATCATCGGCACAGACCTACGAAAGCTCCTGAAGACCGCGCCCTTGGTGGTCAGGGCGTAGAGGGCTGAGCAAGCCTAAGAAGTCGTGACGTCACTCACCGACGTGGGCCAGGAAGCCCCTGAAGGCGGCCCCCTTGGGAGCCAGGGCGTAGAGCACTTTGAGCACGGCCAGGAAGCAGGTGAAGTGCACTTTCTTGGACAGCTTGGCGAAGTTCTCAACCAGCAAGACGACCAGCCTCTCCAGCGACGACAGAAACACGTCCGTTATCTGACAAAACAAAACAAAAAGTTGCTGGCAAAATACAGACGCGTCAGTTACCGGACAAAAGTGTAAGATACAAAAATAAGACATGTCGTGAACTGTTTTAGTTTGTAATGCCGAGGTGATGATGATGATGATTCCAGTGGAGCTAATTTACACGGAACCCCGTTAACTTTATTCCCTGAAAATCCGAATTTGGAGGGGGGAGGAGGGCACACCTGGCTAGGATCGTGGGCGACGCTGGCGTCGGCCTAGAATGGGTTTTGCGGGGGGGAGGGAGGAGGCGCGGGGAGATACAGCATAAATCATGGGGGGAGGGGGGAGGCGCGGGGAGATACAGCATAAATCATGGGGGGGGGGGAGAGGGGAGGCGCGGGGAGATAGAGCAGAAATCATGGGGGGGAGGGGGGAGGCGCGGGGAGATACAGCATAAATCATGGGGGGGGGAGGGGGGAGGCGCGGGGAGATACAGCATAAATCATGGGGGGGAGGGGGGAGGCGCGGGGAGATACAGCATAAATCATGGGGGGGGGGGAGGGGGGAGGCGCGGGGAGATACAGCATAAATCATGGGGGGGAGGGGGAGGCGCGGGGAGATACAGCATAAATCATGGGGGGGGGGGGGGGAGGCGCGGGGATATACAGCAGAAATCATGTCGCCACCTGATCGAGTTCGCGGATAATGCTCGCGAGCGCCTCGAGGAAGCTCGGCAGGCTGATGATACGATCCTCCAGCGTGTCCGTGTTGGTGAGGAAGAGCTGTTCGCTACGTTCTATCATCTCGTTAAACATGAACTTGACGTCCTCGCTCGTGAGGAAGATGCGGCACGGCTGCACAAACAACACTGGTATCTCACTGACGCACGCAAGAACTCTGCTTATTATTACGCCTTCACGTTTTTTTTTAAACACGGCAGTCCCACTGACAATCAGGCCGCCTTGGGCCGTCCTTAAATACTCACCCCCTCCTCCCAACCCAGCTCTAAACCTATTTTAAAATAGCCAAGCACTGCTGATAGATGCAAAATCTTAGGTTTAAGGCACGCGCCTATGCTTAAGGGATGCATTACTTCTCCTCCAGGCATACTAACCCTCACCTCGAACCTATCCCTTACGCTCACCCTAGTATACGTCAAGCACAATGTCAGGCCAGCCCAAGGCATAATCCACCAAGACACTGATCAGACACTGATTTCTACACCAGTCGCATACACTACATACAGTCACTCGCACACATGAAGTACAGAAAAAAATGCTTCCCCTCTACAGGGGTAACATAATAGCAATAATCTGAAGCATATTCTTCTGCAGATGCCCATCCAACTCCACCCCCTTCAAAACCTTAACCATTCGCACAAAATGGCTTGCTCCATAAATGGGGTGAGCCACACCACGACTCACAGCGGCGAAATAGCCGTAGCCTCGGATGGCCAGTGCAATCTGCTTGGCGCCACCTGCCGGGTTATCCATGGCGCTGCGGAACTCCCGGATGAAGAACCGGAAGACGGTGGTGTTCGTCTGGCCGTCCTCCGCCTGGCTGACGAGAACCTCCGAGATCTGCCCACAAAAGAATGTTTGGCTTACATTCCATCTTTCTTTCTTCCTCTGATTTCTTTTACCAACAGTCTAGACCACAATTGAAGGGGTCCATGCCTAAACCTGATAACTGCACTTACCAGCAGTGGAGAAAAACGCTTTTAAAGTTTGAAATTTTAGTAATAAACACAGGTTTTTCCCACCGCATTGTTTTAAAAAATGCCCACTTCTAATCGGTTTTGAGGTGTAAGACTTACATATGTGATAGAACAGAGGCCAAGAAATACCGTGGTGGTAATAGTGCATTTTCCTGATAAGCGGAGTTATCAAGTTTATGCATAGACCCCTTCGATTACTGGACGCATTTTTTTCACTGCCTTTTAATTTTTTCTTCTGAAAACTAAAATGGTCATGTAAAAGAGCTATTTACTTGATACTGCACACATTCCTGTACTAACTCGATACCGCACACACCCAACGACTTGTTCGTGTAACACTCCCGCATAATGAAGCTAGAAGTGGTTGTTAATACTGACCTGTTTGAGGACGGCCTCTAGCGCGTAGTGGCCGGCGTGCATCATGTCCCTGTTGTGGTGGCTGCTCCAGTACTTCAGTCGTGTGTAAATCACCTGTGTGCCCGGCGGGCATAGAAGGCATGTGTGCGGCGCCACACACGCACAGAGGAAATGTGTGCGGCGCCACACAGGCACAGAGGAAATGTGTGCGGCGCAAGACAGACATAGAGGAAATGTGTGCGAAGCCAAACAGACATAGAAGAAATGTGCGCGGCGCCAAACAGATAGAGGAAATGTGCGCGGCGCCAGACAGACATAGAGGAAATGTGTGCGGCGCCATACAGACATAGAGGAAATGTTTGCGGCGCCATACAGACATAGAGGAAATGTGTGCGGCGCCAGACAGACATAGAGGAAATGTGTGCGGCGCCATACAGACATAGAGGAAATGTTTGCGGCGCCAGAAAAACATAGAGGAAATGTGTGCGGCGCCAGACAGACATAGAGGAAATGTTTGCGGCGCCAGAAAAACATAGAGGAAATGTGTGCGAAGCAAGACAGACATAGAGGAAATGTGTGCGGCGCCAGACAGACATAGAGGAAATGTGTGCGACACAAGACAGACATAGAGGAAATGTGTGCGAAGCAAGACAGACATAGAGGAAATGTGCGCGGCGCAAGACAGACATAGAGGAAATGTGTGCGACACAAGACAGACATAGAGGAAATGTGTGCGAAGCAAGACAGACACAGAGGAAATGTTTTCGAAGCAAGACAGACACAGAGGAAATGTGTGCGAAGCAAGACAGACATAGAGGAAATGCGTGCGAAGCCAGACAGACATAGAAGAAATGTGTGCGAAGCAAGGCAGACATAGAGGAAATGTGTGCGGCGCAAGACAGACATATTGGAAATGTGTGCGCAGCCAGACAGACATAGAGGAAATGTGTGCGAAGCAAGACAGACATAGAGGAAATGTGTGCGAAGCCAGACAGACATAGAAGAAATGTGTGCGAAGCAAGGCAGACATAGAGGAAATGTGATCAGCGCAAGACAGACATATTGGAAATGTGTGCGCAGCCAGACAGACATAGAGGAAATGTGTGCGGCGCCAGACAGACATAGAGGAAATGTGTGCGGCGCCACACAGACATAGAGGAAATGTGTGCGGCGTCAGACAGACATAGTGGAAATGTGTGCGGCGCCACACAGGCACAGAGGAAATGTGTGCGGCGCCAAAGAGACATGGAGGAAATGTGTGCGGCGCCACACAGGCACAGAGGAAATGTGTGCGGCGCCAGACAGACAATAGAGGAAATATGTGCGGCGCCAGACAGACATAGAGGAAATGTGTGCGCAGCCAGACAGACATAGAGGAAATGTGTGCGGCGCCAGACAGACATAGAGGAAATGTGTGCGGCGCCACACAGACATAGAGGAAATGTGGGCGGCGTCAGACAGACATAGTGGAAATGTGTGCGGCGCCAAAGAGACATGGAGGAAATGTGTGCGACGACAGACAGACATTGAGGAAATGTGTGCGTAGCCAAACATACAGAGAGGAAATGTGCGCGGCGCCAGACATACATAGAGGAAATGTGTGTGGAGCCAGACACACAATAGAGGAAATGTGTGCGGCGCCATACAGACATTGAGGAAATGTGCGCGGTGCCAGACAGACATTGAGGAAATGTGTGCGAAGTCAGACATACATAGAGAAAATGTGCGCGGCGCAAGACAGACACAGAGGAAATGTGTGCGAAGCCAGACAGACATAGAGGAAAATGTGCGCTGCGCAAGACAGACAGAGGAAATGTGTGCGGAGCCAAACATACAGAGAGGTAATGTGCGCGGCGCCAGACAGACATAGAGGAAATGTGTGCGGAGCCAGACAGACAACAGAGGAAATGTGTGCGGCGCCAGACAGACAATAGAGGAAATGTGTGCGGCGCCAGCGCACAGAGGAAATGTGTGCGGCATAAGACAGATATACAGGAAATGTGTGCGGCGCCAGACAGACATAGAGGAAATAAGTGCGGCGCCAGACAGACATAGAGGAAATGTGTGAGGAGCCAGACAGACAATACAGGAAATGTGTGCGGAGCCAGACAGACAATAGAGGAAATGTGGGCGGAGCCAGACAAACATTAGAGGAAATGAGTGCGGCGCCAGACAGACATAGAGGAAATGTGTGCGGCGCAAGACAGACATAGAGGAAATGTGTGCGGAGCCAAACAGACAGAGAGGAAATGTGTGCGGAGTCAGACAGACAGAGGAAATGTGCGCGGCGACAGACAGACAGAGAGAAAATGTGTGCGACGCAAGATAGACATAGATGAAATGTGCGATGCGCCAGACAGACAGAAATGTTTGCGGCGCAAGACAGACATTCAGGAAATGTGTGCGGCGCCAGACAGACATAGAGGAAATGTGTGAGGCGCCATACAGACATAGAGGAAATGTGCGATGCGCCAGACAGACAGAGAGGAAATGTGTGCGGGCGCCAGACAGACATAGAGGAAATATGTGCGGCGCAAGACAGACATAGAGGAAATATGTGCGGCGCAAGACAGACATAGAGGAAATGTGTGCGGCGCAAGACAGACAGAGAGGAAATGTTTCCGGCGCCAGACAGACAGAGAGGAAATGTGTGCGGAGCCAAACAGACATAGAAGAAATGTGCGCGGCGCCAAACAGATAGAGGAAATGTGCGCGGCGCCAGACAGACATAGAGGAAATGTGTGCGGCGCCAGACTGACATAGAAGAAATGTGTGCGGAGCCAGACAGACATAGAGGAAATGTGCGCGGCGCAAGACAGACATAGAGGAAATGTGTGCGGAGCCAGACAGACATAGATGAAATGTGCGATGCGCCATACAGACATAGAGGAAATGTGTGTGGCGCAGGACAGACATTGAGGAACTGTGTGCGAAGCCAGACAGACAGAGAGGAAATCTGTGCGGCGCAAGACAGACAGAGAGGAAATGTGCGATGCGCCAGACAGACAGAGAGGAAATGTGTGCGGCGCCAGAAAGACAGAGGAAAATGTGCGCGGCGCAAGACAGACATAGCGTGCCGCGCCAGGCAGTTATACACAGAACCCCGCTGTGCGGCGAGTGGTGGACGCAAACCCTTTTCAGGCAGTCAACGAACTAGCACAAACCCGTATGATAATTAAATAACGTTATTTGTTTATGCCCATCCTAAGATTTTGCTGTGACATGAAATAAACCCCATTCAGCGTACAGCTGTATATCGCTTTAAAAGAATGGAAATGTTGTGGAGTTTGGACGAATTTTATTACTTTACTTTTGTTAATTCTCCCTAATTCGATACAAAATAGACTATATATAACTCCCTGCAAATACATCGGTATTTACCTCATAGTCGTCGACTATGTATGGACTAAACTGACCAGCGTGTTTACGCAGCAGCTCCAGGGCACTCCGAGGCATTTCATAGCGACTGATCGGAACTGACGGGTCAATAGCCATTTTTGTGTACTTGTAGATGTCATACGAATATTTGGCCTCTGAAATGGAAACAAATCAAAAATTCACCAAAAAATCCAAAATTTTCTGACAAAATAGTACTGTTAAGCTGACATTTTTATTTTTGTCGACTTACTGAATTACAGTATTATGTCTTCAAAATCAGAAAAGAGGTTTCCCGAGACTCACAAACTTGTGGACATACGGCAAATTATGCGGAAACTACGTGTACACCATAAAGCATCTGTAGTCAGCACACTGAGCTATGCAACGTTACTGAATTCAACACTGAATGCGGCCATTTCTGAGTCCTGGCGCCCCCCCCCCCCCGCACCTCCTCCTCCCACCTTTTCTCCCCTCATCCACGACACACGCCTCACAATGACGTTTTGATCACCAAACGTTAGAGAGACGCACGCTCCACGCTCACCTTCTTGGGCTGACTGCGTGAAGTTGATCAGCAGGTGCGTGAGGCCCTGCAAGCAGCCGGCTATAACGGGGAACTCCGGCTTCCTTGTCTTCGTCGTCATCTACAACAAAAATCTCATACTCGCTGAATGGGCAACAAAGGCACTATGACATGTCACGCTTTTAGCCTTTAGACCCCAAATTTATTCCCTCTTATACTGGACACTAAAATATATGATAAATGTTAAGTATTAGAGCGCAGGTTAACTGAATTACCAGAACGCCAAAAAATAGGGAGGGGGTGGAGGGGGAGTGGATCCTACCTCTTGTTTGAACGTGGGGGAGGAATCTGGCAGAGTGACCTACCTCTTGTTTGGGGGTGGGGGAGGAGTTGGGACAGGCAAGGGGGGAGCACCTCTTGCCTGGGCGCTGAGGTAGGATTTCGAAGAGGGAGATGTGACCTACCTCTTGTGTGATTGTCGAGAAAGGTTTACGAGAGGGTGGGGGGTTACCTACTTTTATCTGAGCGTGGGGGGAAGGGTTTGAGACAGGGACGGAGCTGACCTACCTCTTGCTTAAGGGCCTTCATGTAGATATCCAGCAGTCGATCGCTGTGGCTGATCATTTTCTCAAAGAAGACATCAGCCAGGACCCCGAGGACGTGATACAGCTGCTGCTTTACTGGTGTCACACAGTGATGTAAACAACTTAACTAGTATGACACAGTGATGTAAACAGCTTTACTGGTATGACACAGTGATGTAAACAACATTACTTGTGTGACACAGTGATGTACACAACGTTACTAGTATGACACAGTGATGTAAACAACTTTACTGGTACGACACAGTGATGTAAACAAATGCCTATAAACAACTGTGGATACATAAAACGACGATATCCTGTTTTAATAATAACGCCTTTAACGAAGAACACAAACAAACGTTTGGACAACTTTGAAGCTCACTTATGAAGCACCCTGTTATGAATTCACGACCTTTGAGCCACCCCGTACAAGCTCCATGCTCCATTACCTGTCGCAGTAAGTTTCGAGCCACCCTGTATAAGCTCCATGAAGAATTTGTCTTTCAGCTTCTCAATCTGTAGTTCGTCGGCCATTTTGGAACCCACCACTTGTTTCAAAAGCTTGAAGCAAATATTGTGAAACAGTATTTTTAAACTGTATCGATGAAATGCTGCTACATTTTTTTTCACGTTTGCTGAACACGAAAAGCTAACGGTACGAATTTCACAGAAAACTATTTCAGCTCCGCGTCTTTAAATTATTAGGCCTGCATTTCATGATCAAGCTCGAAATTTTGAATTTATCTTACTGAATCGTAATTCCTTATCGCTATAACAAGGTCAGCAGGTCACGGACACAGCATTAAATACTGTAACAAAACTCCAGAGAAACAAACCGAAACGACTGGCTCGACCCCCCCCCCCCCCGCCCCCCCCCCCCCCCCACCCTCCCAAATGTACGTACCTCAATCAGCAAGGGAATGCAGCAGTTCTTGACCTTTGCGAATCTCTCCCTCGTGAACAACGACATGGCGATGTCCTGACAACGTAGCCAAGCAAATAAAGAGGCGGTTTACTTTCAACATCTCAAACTGAGGCACTCCCTACATCCTAATGGGGAAGAATGTGCTCCTTTATGAATTAACTATGCATCCATGTTCCTTCTCTCTCTCTCCTAATAGTATCTGTCTTTTATATTTTAAGACCTTCGCACACATATATTTATACAACAGTGAATTTTGTGACGTGGAGTAAGCTCAAACAAAATACCTTAATATCCACCGCGTACGGAATGACTTTGCGGTCAAACTTTGTAATAAACGCCAACAGCATCTCCAGTATTTCAGCCTTGACCGATTGATACTGAAATTGCAGAAAAAGAAATGATTATCCGACACAAACGTCAACATGAAATCACTCCAAGTGTCCACCAGTCCTCTGATATACAAAATGCATAAAAGTACTTGAATACTTTTTGATGCATCACAAAATACCCCACCGCCTCGCTGATGGCGGTCGCCTTGCATAGGTACATGATAACAAAGCAACATGACCTTCTCCTCCGTCACTGCGGACGGCACACTGTCTCGTCGATTGCGTCCGCCTGACGTACCTACTTGTTAACAGAACATAACCCCCCCCCTCCATCGCTGCGAATGGCACACCGCCTCGTCAATGGCCACAGAACAACATGAATCCCGCCCCCCCCCCTCCCTCAGGCACTGCGGGCGACACGTCGAGGACGATCGCCGTGCGTGCTATACTAATGATAAAACATGACCCATCTACCCTTACTGCGGACGGGCACACTACCTCGTCGATTGCGGTCGCCTTGCGTAGGTATGTGATGACGCCATTGTCTTTGTTGAACAACAAGGAGCAGCAATACTCTGTCAATCAAAATTAAATGTCATGTGTCGTTGTGGTTACTCAAAAACACCTTCATCTTGATTTATAGCAACACTTACCAACTAGCTGATTATTTGATAGGACTAGCCAAACAATTAAACCAATTTTGTAGTTCCGCTACGATCAGTCAAAAGGCATTTCTTCACCCCGCTGGCATAATATAATATGGGCGTCAATGGCGAGAAAAACTGAAAAATCCTGGTTTACACTTTCCAAAGCAAATACTTTTTCCAGTCCAAAAGTGGCCAACACTGAAAAAATGAGCCTATTTTGGAGGAAACCAAACCCTGAATCAGAAAAAGCAATAAATTGTGATTTCCTGTGAATGGCTGATCACATGTGTCTCCTCCATCGTTGAAATATATTTTATTATCATTTTTATGATTTTTCTATCATTGATTGAGCCTCAGGGGTGCACATAAGGATTTTTTACCTTCGCCAATTTGGCGGACGTTCAACTCACCTTCGCCAAATCGAATTCACCTTTGCCAAATTAACTTTTTGCTAAAACTGTAAGTTAATTTGTTTATTGCATCTAAACTATTCATATTCTTAACTATATTGTCCAGTTTATGTCTTTACAGAGCTACATCGGTAGTTTTTTTTTGCGAATAACCACTGCTTAAACATAACAACAAAACAACAACACGAAAACTTTCCAAGATATCTCTATCATATCCTTTTTATGATTCACCGTTTTGACCACAATCAGTAAATGTTAATCCATAGATTGTTTCTACTATATAACACTTTATTTTCCATAACGCGATTTGTCAGCTTTGGTGTCAATCCCTCAATATCGCTCGAGTTTCCCGGAATGCTATTTAGTGAGCAGCTCGCGCAATGGCTACATCTAGACAGAGCAGAAGCGGCTCAAAAGCTGATGATATCAGATCAGAAGTCAAGCAATGCCAGGATGATATAAAGACATTACTCGATGCGCTAGAAAGACTTCAACGTGAAAACAAAGAAAAAGACAATAAAATAGCGGTCCTGGAGCGCAGAATTGAAGATCTGGAACAGTACTCTCGGATAGATGACATAATCATTCAAGGACTTGACCCAAAACATAAAAGTTATGCTAGAGCGGCTAACTCAGGTCACACACATGAAGACCAGGACAATGCCCCTCAAGAAGAACTTGTTCAGCTCGAAGATAAGGTGGTGGACTTCTTAGGTAAAAAAGGTATCGGTGTGGAAAAATCTGACATATCAGTCTGTCACACCCTAAAACCGAGGCGTAAGGGAGACACGCCAAATATCGTAGTTCGGTTCGTCAATAGAAAATCTAAGATCCGAGTACTGAAAGCAGGAAAGAACTTACGCGGTACGAAAGTATATATCAATGAACATTTAACGAAGAAAAACCAAGACCTGGCATATAGAGCTCGAAATTACAAGAAATCTGGTGAGATACAGGCAACTTGGACTTGGACTGTAAGGTATTTATCAAAACCAATGGCAACGACGACACTGCGAAAGTGTACATTATTCAAGATGTACAAGACTTTGAAAAGTACGGAATTGGTATACATTAGATGTTGTGACAATAAACATGTTTTGTACATAGCCACATGTACCCTAGAGTCCATTCGCAAAATATCTACTCTGGTAATCTTTTCTGTATGTTATACAGCATGTCAGTATCACTGCCAACTGTATGTGTTACATCCTAGTTACCGTTCGCAATTAGCATTGGTCGATGAGGAAGGGTTTAATCATGGTGTCATTGCTCAGGTGCCGTAGTTTTCGATTATACCAATTGTCACGTCGAACTTCTAGTCGTATGTATTCATGTGCAATATTCTTATATGTTACTATGCCCTTGCATTTTTGTCAAAATGCTATGTTAGTGAAACAGAGCTATTCTACACCACTTAAATTGGTATTACCGCTCAATTTATCTGGTGGGTTCGAATTATTTATGCTAACATTATTTCATTATTGTTAAATCTTCATGTCTTTGAAATCTGTCTATTTAATTTGCTGTAAGGAGCTTGTAGCTGCTCAGATGCAGTGTGAAATCTGTAAACGCAAGCTCCATTTTAAATGTACGGGCATTAAGAGAAATATTTTACAAGCTCAAATTACAATCCGTCAGCATTTCAATTGTTCTTTATGTATGGAAAGTTTTCCCTTTTCCATCCTAGATGACGACGAGTTTCTCTTTGAAAACTCTTCATTAGATATTAGCAAACACATAAATGATCTAAAGATGTTATGTAGTAAGTTTGATTGCTTTGAATATAACGAATACAGGCCGTACGAATTTGGAAGCGATATTGATCCAGACAATAATTTTTATAATGGGCTGGTTCAAGAATGTAAATATCTAACTATTAACGAATTTAATTATTGTATCAAAAGTGTGAAAGAGTTTTCGATTATTCATTTTAATATTAGGAGCCTCCGGGTTAATTTCGAACAGTTGTCACTCTGTGTTGATTTGCTTCAGAAAAAATTTCATATTATTGCAATATCGGAAACCTGGCTAAGTGACGATGATTCTTTAAACATATTCAGACTGAATGGATATGTCTGTCTTACAACAAATAGAAATCATAAAAGAGGAGGTGGAGTGGCCTTGTATGTCGACTCAGACATTAAATTCTCCAAACTTAGTACATTCTCTGTATCTATACCAGACATACTTGAATGTATAGCGATTGAGATTAATGTTCCTAACGCTAAAAACATAATAGCTAGTTGTATATACAGGTCTCCAGGTGTCGCCATAGACCATTGTAATGAATTTCTTGAATCAATGCTTGTCAGCATAAAAGGTAAATCCGTATTCTTATGCGGTGATTTTAATGTCAACCTTCTCAAATGTGAATCCCATTCTGGCACCAAAGATTTTGTTGATCTGTTATTCAGCTATAGCATGTTCCCACTTATCAGTAAACCAACGAGAGTCACGAAGGAATCCGCTTCCCTGATTGATAATATATTCACTAACGTTGTACATAAAGAAACTGAGAATGGGATTCTCATTAACGATATTAGTGATCATCTTGGTGTTTTTACGGTATGTTACGATACAAGTTTCAGAACTAAAAGGCAGAATCACAACTATTTCAGGAGACACGTAACTGATGAAACTATTTTCAAATTTACAAGTAATTTAGATTCTTGCAATTGGAATGAAATTTTTTCCTGCTCCGACGTTAATGAGGCATATGAAGTTTTCATAAATGAATTTAAAAAGATGTACAATAAACACTGTCCTCATAAACTTGTCAAAAAACGTTCACAGCGTCCGCACAAGCCATGGATGACGCCAGGTCTAATCAATGCTTGCCATAAACGAGATAGATTGTATAAACGTTATATTGATTGTAAAACCTTAGAGAATGAAAACAAGTTTAAAAAATATAGGAACAAGCTAAATTCCATCTTAAGATATTGTAAGCGAGCTTATTTCACACGTTTGTTAGAAAAACAATATGGTAATATTAAATGTATGTGGAAAATTCTGAACAATGTTCCAAAACGTCAGAAGGAAGCAACCAGTTTTCCAGAGACTTTTATCGATTCAAATGAAAATGTCATTTCAGACTAAAAGAAAATAGTAAATGGGTTCAATAACTTTTTTGTAAATGTCGGACCTAACTTGGCCAAAAATATTGACAAGGTGGAAAATGGAAATATATTCGAGTACATGGGTAATCCATCAGTCAAATCTATGTTTTTAAATCGTGTTGAAGCGAAAGAAGTATTTGATGTTGTACGTTCATTTCACAGTAAAGTTTCCACGGATAGCGACGATGTAAACATGTCAATTGTTAAACATGTTATTCCTGCAATTGTTCACCCTTTAACATTTATTTGCAATTTGTCGTTTAGTACAGGAACATTTCCAAACAAAATGAAACAAGCCAAGGTGACTCCTTTGTTTAAATCGGGTGACAAATCCAAATTTAGTAATTACAGGCCGGTGTCCCTATTATCACAATTCTCCAAAATTTTGGAAAAGTTATACGAAACCCGATTAAACAATTACATCGATCAGCAAAACTTGTTAAGTGACAATCAGTATGGTTTTCGATCTGGTAGATCTACAGCTCTAGCCTTAGTAGAGCTTCTAGAGGAGCTAACCAATTCAGTTGATAAAAAACTTACAACTGTTGGAGTGTTTATAGATTTAAAGAAGGCCTTTGATACCATAGATCATAAGTTACTATTGCAGAAGCTTGACTTCTATGGTATTAGAGGCCTACCAAACGAATGGATAAATAGTTATTTGACAACTCGGGAACAATATGTGCAGATGGAGAATTGTATATCAGACCTTCTCAGTCTCGCATGTGGAGTACCACAAGGTTCTATTCTGGGAACTAAACTTTTTATTTTATATATTAACGACATTGTTAACGTTTCAGGATTATTAAAGCTCATTCTTTTCGCCGACGACACAAACATTTTTTTTTACATGTAAGAACGATACGAATATGAGTGAGATAATAAGTGGTGAATTGTCAAAACCAAAACAAATGGTTTAAGTTGAATAAGCTTTCGCTTAATGTATCTAAAACAAACTTTATGGTATTTGGATATTGTAAAGTTCGTCATGAAATTAATATTTCAATAGGCAATGAACAAATCACACGTGTTAATTCGACCAAATTCCTGGGTGTCATTATTGACGATAAATTAAACTGGAAAGTGTACGAAGCAAATTATCAAAGTGTATTTCAATAATGTATAAAACCAGTTTCGTTTTGAACGAAAAGGCTCTACTCTTAATATACCACACATTCTTTTTGCCACACATGTCGTATTGTCTTGAGGTCTGGGGAAACACGTATAAAACTAATATAAATCCTATATTTCTACTACAGAAAAAGGCTATAAGGATTGTATCTGGAGTTGATAGGTTAGCGCATACTTCTTTGCTGTTTTATAATCTGTGTCTGCTAAATTTATACGATTTAGTTAATTTTAAAACCTTAATTGTCATGTTTCAAGCAAAAGCGTGCGTACTACCTAAAAATATTCAATGTTTGTTCAAAATTAGTGATAAGAAAACCAGACAACACGGAAACTTTGAAAACAAATACTCAAGAACAGTCGTTAAACAACACTGTATTAGTGTCAAGGGAGTTCGCTTATGGAATTCGCTGCCGAAAGAAATGCGAAGCATATCTAAAATTGGTAATTTTTAAAACCATCTTAAAAAAATGTACATATCGGATTATGAAGGAATTGTTTGATAGTTAATGCCAAATATTATGTAGATAGATAAACAAGGGTATGTTACGCTAGTTCGAAACTTTCAGTGTTATTCTTATATTTATAAACCGCTTAATATTGTCAACTTAATCAAAGTAGTTTTTTTTCGTAATGGAATAAATACGTTCGTAATGGGCAAGCATGCTTATAAGCGACGCTTTAAGTCTGTTAAGTCATTGCTTTCAGTTCGTAACTTCTTCTGCAAACTTATGTTTACTTTCGGAAATAAACCAATCCAATTCAATTCAAAAAAAAATACTCAGTCCATATTTTTATGTCTAAAATTCACCTTCGCCAAATGGATTTCACTTTCGCCATGGCGAAATGCGAAGGTCTTATGTGCACCCCTGATTGCTTCATCTCAACCTAATACTGTCGAAAAGTCAAAATTTTTCAGCGAATTCCAAAGGCCACTCGTACACACTGATGTCATACGAACGGATCAACCAGTCAATAGCGAGGGATTTTCCCTGTACCAGAATTGTTAAGGAGCAGAAATGTCCATCACTTTTCTTTGCAAATCTACGAGGATTAATAACACGTTCTTGTCAATGATTGCTTTTCACAGATGCTTCTCTTTCGTACGTATTTATAAAGATGCCTTCAAACTTTGTCTCGAATATAGAACTGAGTTTTTGTCATGGTACGAAAGGTGTTGAATTAGAGTAGACCATAACTGGTGACAACACCATGTTAACTTTTGATTAAACTTAATAAGCCAGATGCATATTTGCCAACCCCTTCGAAAGATGTTCGCTGAATTTCACCGGTATCCGCCCAAAATGACTCCGCCCAAAATGACTCCGCCCAAAATGCCTCCAAAAACTGCAAGGGGGGACAAAATGACTCCGCCCAAAATACCTCGAAATCTTATTTTTTCAAAGTGAAGGGAAGAATGGTTTATTTTAATAAATGAAAAAGACAACTCTTGTTAATTCACATTTTATCAAAACTGATAATCAGAGTTCTTGTTTCTCCAAGTTCACTGGCGCATTTAGCTAATCAACTCAGTTAGCAATCACAGTGTCTCTAACTCACTCACTCAGTGGCTCACTTTACTCATCAACTCAGTTAAAAATCACAGTGTCTCTTAACTCGCTGGCAAATCAACCCTGGAGTTCTTGGTTTTCCAAGTTCACTGGCGCATTTAGCTAATCAACTCAGTTAGCAATCACAGTGTCTCTAACTCACTCACTCAGTGGCTCACTTTACTCATCAACTCAGTTAAAAATCACAGTGTCTCTTAACTCGCTGGCAAATCAACCCTGGAGTTCTTGGTTTTCCACGAATCATGATTATGACCATTTCCAAGACGAGGATCGTTCATTTCGGATGACGTTGACAATGTGCCTTTGCAATGATTTGTACGCCGGCAACATCGCCATGAAATCCTACCAGTCTTCAACTCTCTGTTTTTGACATAAAGGAAGCCATTGTGTGAAACTTTCAGTCCACCTTTATTGCTTTCGAACACTTCCATTGCAATATTACCAATGGACATTTGATAACTGCTATGTATCCCACCCCCCATATATATGCATCCTGACCAGAGTCGGGGTAACGTGCGTCTACTCAAGGCACAGATTCTGGCAGATTTATGAAAACAAAAAAAAAGCGCCTCTATGTCGCCAGCGTTTTTTTTTTTTTATTTCAAGCCGGCATTACACTGCTGCGGGATTAAGTGTGTCTACTCAAAACAGTTTCTGGCAGCTTTGTGGAAACAAAACCACGCTTATCAAAGTCCTCCGGAGTGGGATTAACATGCGTTTCAGGCCGGCAGTGCACTGCAGGGGGATTAAGTGCGTCTACTCAAAACACCGTTACTGGCAGCTTTGCGGAAACGAAGCCACACCTCTCACACTCCCCGTGATCAGGATTAAGCCCGTCTACTCAAAACACATTTTCTGGCACTTTGCCAGAAATAGTTAAAAAAAATTCGAAATAATATTTCGGGGCATTTTGGGCGGAGTCATTTTGTCCCCCCTTGCAGTTTTTGGAGGCATTTTGGACGGAGTCATTTTGGGCGGAGTCATTTTGTCCCGGATTCAATTTCACCAATTTGGATCTACTGTAATAACCATTCTTTCGCCCTTCCCTCGTATAGGAAGTGAAGCATACTCCAATTATCGCTAATTCTGCCACTGCCCCGGACTGGAATTTAATGAAGGTCAAGTACTGTATTGGAAAGAATTCACTGGATAGGAACTGGATATGTGAGCGATAACACAGACTAGACGAAAACCAAAATAATACAATTGACAAATTTAAATTGAAACTACCAATGTCTTTTTCTGATGTATCGTGCAGACAAATGTGACCAATATCGCCTACGATATCATGACCTTTCAGAGACCCATCTACTGAATCTTCTTTAGAAAATGATAAATTTAAATCACGAAGCTTTTCTTCTAAACTTTCCGCCATGGCGTAAACGGCTATCTGCACGCTTATGGTAATGAATAATTATCACATTTCCAGATGAAAGAAATCCCCTCCACCTGGTGAGGGGGGGGGGGGGGGGGGGGCCTAAAGATGGGAGATATTATCAGAGGGCTGATACAGGGGAATGATGGAAACGGGCAAAAAGACTTGAGGGCGCATACACAAATAACATGAACAGATGGTTTACTTCCGAATCATTGTAGTTTTTAAGCTTTGTCGTAGTTTTGTAATTTTAAGAGTATTTAAGCAAAAATTGATATGTTTGTGAAAACAGTTCTATTTGGTATGTACTGCCTTTAACTTTAGCTAATTTTGGATCTCCGGTGTGATTTTTCTTTTGTTTAGCGAGCGAAAATACAAGTATTTCCCCATAGATATCACTGTTGCCTTTTGAATTCTTTTTGTTCTATTGATTTGCAGTACTAGACAGAATTATTGGTACTTTGTAAGTACTCTAGGTGTGTAAAAGTACAAACCAAGTACCGTATTGAGTATTTTGGGTACTTAAAAGAACATGCTGCGCAAATTCCCTTTTTTCCAGTTTTCCGGGTATTTATCCTGGTACTTAATCTGCCTAATGTTGTTTTCCGGGTACTTTAGGTACTTGACGATTTTTTCAGTACTTTATGGGTACCTAAGGTATGTAATGAGCACCTAATTTGTTAGCTTAGAAAATTGGCATTTGTGAGCATGACTTGGTGGTACTTTCCAGATACTTTCCAGTTTTGAGGTACTTAATGATGTTCTTCGGGTACTTAAGGTACTTGATGATTTTTTCGGTGTTTTATGGGTACATCGGTGCTTAATTTGTTAGCATTTTCTCGGGAACTTGAGGTACCTAATGATGTTTTCCGGGAATTCAAGGTACTTGATGATTTTTCGAGGTTTTTTCGGGTACTTAAGGTACTTGATGACTTTTCCGGAGTTTTATGGGTTTCTTAAGGTACGTAATGAGTACCTAATTTGTTAGTTTAGAAAATTGACATTTGTGAGCATGACTTGGGTGGTACTTTCCAGATATTTTCCAGTTTTCCGGGTACTTGAGGTACTTAATGATGTTCTCCGGGTACTTAAGGTACTTGATGACTTTCCCGGTGTTTTATGACTACCTGGGTGCTTAATTTGTTAGCATTTTCCCGAGTACTTGAGGTACCTAGTGATGTTTTCCGGAAACTTTAGGTACTTGGTGATTTTTCGAGATTTTTTCGGGTACTTAAGGTACTTGATGACTTTTCCGGAGTTTTATGGGTTTCTTAAGGTACGTAATGAGTACCTAATTTGTTAGTTTAGAAAATTGACATTTGTGAGCATGACTTGGGTGGTACTTTCCAGATATTTTCCAGTTTTCCGGGTACTTGAGGTACTTAATGATGTTCTCCGGGTACTTAAGGTACTTGATGACTTTCCCGGTGTTTTATGACTACCTGGGTGCTTAATTTGTTAGCATTTTCCCGAGTACTTGAGGTACCTAGTGATGTTTTCCGGAAACTTTAGGTACTTGGTGATTTTTCGAGATTTTTTCGGGTACTTAAGGTACTTGATGACTTTTCCGGAGTTTTATGGGTTTCTTAAGGTACGTAATGAGTACCTAATTTGTTAGTTTAGAAAATTGACATTTGTGAGCATGACTTGGGTGGTACTTTCCAGATATTTTCCAGTTTTCCGGGTACTTGAGGTACTTAATGATGTTCTCCGGGTACTTAAGGTACTTGATGACTTTCCCGGTGTTTTATGACTACCTGGGTGCTTAATTTGTTAGCATTTTCCCGAGTACTTGAGGTACCTAGTGATGTTTTCCGGAAACTTTAGGTACTTGGTGATTTTTCGAGATTTTTTCGGGTATTTAAGGTACTTGATGACTTTTCCGGAGTTTTATGGGTTTCTTAAGGTACGTAATGAGTACCTAATTTGTTAGTTTAGAAAATTGACATTTGTGAGCATGACTTGGGTGGTACTTTCCAGATATTTTCCAGTTTTCCGGGTACTTGAGGTACTTAATGATGTTCTCCGGGTACTTAAGGTACTTGATGATTTTCCCGGTGTTTTATGGGTACTTGAGTGCTTAATTTGTTAGTGTTTTTTTCGGGTACTTAAGATCTCAAATGATGTTTTTCGAATACTTAAGGTACTTGCTGATTTTTTCGTTTTTTTATACTTAAGGTACTTGATGATTTTTCTGGTATTTTTATGGGTTTCATCAGTTACGTAATGAGTGCCTTATTTGTTAGCATCAGTGAGCATGTCTTGGGTGGTAATTCCCGGGTATTTTATCGGGTACTTAATAATGTTTCCGGGTACTTAAGGCATTTGATGATTTTTCCAGTGTTTCATGGGTCATTAAGGTACATAATGAGTACCCAATTCGTTGGCTTAGAAAATTTACTTTTGTGAACGTCTTCTTAGAAAATGGGCATTTTATGAAGATGTCTTGGCAGGTAATTCCCGTTTATTACCAGTTTTCCGGCAATCCTTCCGAGTACTTGAAGTATCTAATAATGTTTTCCGGATACTCAAGGTACTTGATGATTTTTCCGGTGTTTGTATGGCTACTTAAGGTATGTAATGAGTGCCTAGTTTGTCGGTAAAAGGGTATCCCCAACGCAACCAACGGACTATTTGTAAGACAAAGATGAGTGATTGCTAAGCTTGCCAAAAACTGCTTAGCTTCGCTTCAACGAGTACCTTTGCACTCGATCCAGTTGATGGAGAAACGAGTTCTTGGTAAGATTTTACGGTATCTGTGCGAGATCGGTAAGCGATGTCACCCGGATAACTTGAGTAATTGTTACCTCTGCTTCGAAGGAGCAGCCGGCTGTCTAGTCTAGACCTTGGCTTTTTGGCCTGAGGAGTAGATGCCGCTGAAGACTCCAGTCTCTTCTTGGTCGCTGGTATGAATGGCAAGGAAGACTGCCACTACCTTGGCCTGTTGTGCTACCGGATCAAAGATCTACACATAACAGTGTCTTGTAACTCAACTGTCAGCTTCAACAAGGTCGGGCGGAAAAAGTTATGATTGGCCGTCTATTGGTCAAATCGACATCTGCGAACGTCTTCTGCACTGATATTTGAATGTAACAACGTTTGGTCACGCCGTAACACCGCCAAAGAAACTAGCAGATAAACATGCAGCTTAAATAGATCGGAAGATGGTGCCACTATTGAATCGAAAACACGATCAAACTGTAAATTGTCTCCATTTCCACAAATTTGCGAAAGTTTCGAAGGTCACATCTTGAAATAAAAGTGTGCTCAGACGGCTTATCACATTTTTAACGCTTACAACCTTTTGCCCGCACACGAGTCCAATCCCTCAACAGGAAATAAAGATTGAATCCTCCAGGTGCACCCATTGGTCGCGACGATTCTCCAAAGTAAAAAGCTGCATGCCTCAAAGCGATAGACATGCTGTGCAGCTTGCGTGCAGATCACCGGCCTGCTAGCTGTAAGGTCAGTAGTTCGGAATCGACTGAAGGTCTACAACAGAAAGAAAGCCACATAAGTAGGCAATAACGACTGTTGTTGCCATTAAAAAGTCAATCAAATATAACACGACTCAATCACTTAAAATTGCATAAAACACTCAAAACTGTGAAATAAAGTTGATAGGGACGTAACAATGACATCCTGTCACGCCGATGATCCTCGGCAGCGACGACCAGTCCAAGCGACGAGTCGCCCAGTCATGTCACGTCAGGTGCTTTGAGAGTGGAAGCAACGACCGGTTACAAGATCGATCCGTCACCGCCACGGGACTTGACAATGGCAAATCGTAGCATGTAAGATCCGTATCATGATCTACCTGTCACTGCCACGGGTCGTAACACTGATGACACATTTCATGCACGAGCCGTGACAGTTACGACAAATCACACACACACAACACGTCACAACCACGGTTCGTGACAGTCACGTCACAGATTACACACCAGTGATTGCGAAATAGAGGGAAGGCTTCACATGGTCACATACTCGATCAGGTAATCGTGACGATAATACAACCAGAATTTCAAGTAATTCACGTAGAAAACATACATGAACCCCCTATTGAAGCTTTATGCTTTTGGCAAGGATACAGATACGTTGCCACTGCGACTGCCAGGTGAACAACTCAATAGCCGTACTACACGTAGCCAGCCAATCCACTATTCGGCACTGTATCAAGTCGCTGCAACACTAACACGCTTGCCATATTGACACAGAAAGAGACAATATTTGCAACCTTTGCAAAGAAAAGTTGCGGCAGTATCGACTAAGCGTGTCAGCAGCAACGTTAACACGAGATCGACTGCGGATGAAAATCAGAAAGAAAGCTACGTACGTATGCAATAACAACTGTTCTTGTTAAAATAAAGTACAACACGACCCAAACACTGACTATTGCGCAAAAACATTAAAAACAGTGATAAAAAGCCGATACAGCCACGTTATCACGTGACTGAGACTCTGTGAAGCGAACTGTGACATGAGCGACCCTGCGCTGTGTCGATACCTGTCACTTCAGCGAGTGGCACGTGATCATGGGTCGTGGTCACGTGGATGATCCTCGGCAGTGATGACCCGTCACAGTCACGAGTGGCCACAATTACTACTCATCACATACATAGCGCATGACAGCAAGTATCCGTCGAGTAATCGATTCATCACTTGATTGGCTCCTCACCCTTGCAGTTCGTGACAGCGACAACCTGTTGCCGACACAATCCGTGATAGCAGTGACCTATAACATGATCGACCCGTCACTGCAACGGGACGTGACAGTAACGCCCGTTACGTACAGAACTCATGATAGCGGTGAGTCATCATAATTGTGTAAGTTGCAGATCAAAGTTGATGCAGCTCTGTTAACACGTGATGAAGACCTTTTTCAACGACCCGTGACATGCGGGCGTCGACACTGCGTCGACACCTGTCGCTGCAGCAAGTGACATATGACGTTGCCGCAGACACAACCCGGCATAGTGACGACCCGTTGCAGTCACGGGTTGGGACAGGTACGACCCGTCACGTGGACAAGTCATGATAGCGCTGACCCTTCCCAGCGAAGAGTGGTCCTAGTCACGACTCGTCACAAGCACGATACATAACAGTCACAACTCATGGTCACATAATGGACACTGTTACGGGTCCTGACAATGATAACCAGTTGTAAGCACAGTCCTTATAGCATTAGCTCATCACTTGATTGAACGGTCACTGCTACAGGTCGTGGCAATGACGACTGGTAGCATACACGACTCGTGTGATATTGACCTAGCCCAGGGCATTCGCTTAGTTGAGGCAATTGGAGCGGACGTCATACCTGTTTACCCTCCCGAGCTGGAATCGCACTTGGGACCTTGGGATTAGCAGCTCCACGGTCTACCCAATGAGTCAACCGTCACCCACTATGCCAGGGTTACGTATCATAAAAGACCTAGACTGGAGTGATACGCCTCTGTAGACACAAGTCACATGATCGAGTGATGCTGAAATGGTGACAGTTGTGTATAACAGCAAATTGATCACGTGATTGTACCTGTGTCGTGACTTATGGTTACGCCATGCTTTTGACTAGTCTTGACAGTTGCGTATAACCGCAACACAGCCGTGTGACAGGTCGTTGCTGTCACGATATGGGCTCGTACTCGAATACGTGCTCGTACCTGTGTCGATCGTGACACGTGCTCGATACTTATACCATGTTGGTGTTGCATATACAACTCGTGATAAGAGATACCGATCACCTGATCGAGCCATCACTGCCACGGGTGGTGGCAATGGCGATTCGTTGCCTATACGACTCGTGATAGCAGCGACCTGTCACATGATCGACCTTTAACCGCAACGGTCCCTGACAGAGACGACTCGTATTGATATCACGACTTCAGCTCGTATTCGATCACGTGATCGTATCTGTGCCGATAACCCTCGTACTGTGACACGTGGTCGATGCCTACGCCGTATTTTCGCTGCAGCAACCCGACACAGTGTCGAGGTGTCGCACCCTTTACAGGCACGACGTCGCTGCAACGACCACGTGAACGACTCAACGTCGTGTCAGAGGTGAACATGAGCAGCTAAACTATCCAATGCCGTCTTAAGCGTCACAACACTAAATGGCGTTTCTATCGCAGAAAGAGATAGTGTATGCAACTCCCCAAAGAGAGTTGGCGCAGTATCGAGCCAGTGGAAAACATGACTTCCTAAACCTGTCCGACGACCCTACAATGCCCTGTTACTGGCAGAAGGGAAGAGGAACGCTGGAAAGTTGAAGCTTTCCTGTTTGCAGAGTCGACTCGATGCAAACAATGAGGGAAACCCTAGAGATTGAAACTTAGAAACTATCTCACTGTCTATTACACATAACCTACACTACGTTCTTGATGGCAGGGATGCAATAAGCAATAAGCAAACGAACTACCACGTATAGGAATCAGCAAAGTCAGCAAACTAGTGAAAACGTACACCGAACAACATAAAACTTACAGTGTACGTAAATATAATATCCCAGATAAATAATGTCTAAAAAGTAAGCATTAACCTTGATTTTGATCCGTCATTTTAACGAAAAGTTTACCGGAGAAAAATCTCCTGTTACTCGGATCGCGATATGCTGGGAATGGTTCAGTTACATGACAGAAACTGCACCGACGCTGATTGGCCGGTTGGTTGAAAAGCATTGTAAAAATAGCAACAGGACACCACGTGGTGCTATTTGATCCACAAACGATTTTTATTATTATAGATCGAACATGCTGAACACATGGGAAAACCGCATAGTGATGGCTTCGTAGTCTATAAGCCGATATTTTTGAAATTGAAAACAGGTATACCATACGATCTGGTATGTATTTTATTAGCCAAATCTTTATACTACCGCTCGGCCCAGATATTGTCATTCTGAATGGATGTTGAGTGTGGAATGCAACTGGCTGCTTTCATATCTGCCTAGCGGGAAATGCACTCTTCATCACCAGCTCATGCATTCTTTCATCAACCATATTAACTGCTTCTCTGCTTTCTCGGTGTTTCTAATCACTTCTGTACTTCTGCTTCGATTCCCTCGTTTAGCTAACACACCAACCTCCCACGCCCCCTCTTAACAACCACCATCACCATCCAATATTTGTTGCATTTGGGAAATTAATGTCGATGAAATGTACCAAAGGCCTCCATAAATAATGTCACACTGAGATAAAGAGAGGCAAGGTGTTTTTAATTTCCCTCAATGCTTGGGATCGTAAACGATATGATAATATTGTGAAACTTAATAATCACGTTAGCGAGAGAGAGAGAGAGAGAGAGAGAGAGAGAGAGAGAGAGAGATTTCCGAGTCACTACAGCATAGAAAAGGACTTACCTACGATGAAAGCAATATGATATATATGCAGCCGTCTCTGAATTATAGAGAAGTGCGATAATAAAATCATACGCACATCCCCCGCCAACTTCCGGTTTGGAGCTCGAAAGTGACATGGAGGTCAAGAACACCGGAAGTTATACCTTACGTATCGTTGTATAGGGGGTAGAGGTCGAAAGTAAGGTCAAAATTACTCTATCTCTTACCGTTTTCGAGATAAAGGCCAACTTCCGGTGTGGGGATCGGACGTGACCTGGAGGTCAAGGACACCGAAAGTTATACCTAACGTATCGTCGTATAGGGGGTAAAGGTCGAAAATGAGGTCAAAATTGTTCTATCTCTTTCCGTTTTCGAGATAACTCATTGTTTTTGTTAAATAACGTTTTTCGCGTTTTCAAGGTCGTGATCAAGGTCAAGGTCAAAAATTTTTATCGATTGCTTTAGGTCACATCGCTCTTTATATATGTGCCAAGTTTGGTTTTTCTAGCTTCAACTGCCTTGCAGTAATTGTCTGAAAACCGTTTGATCTTTTTCGCGATTTGACCTTGACCAGTAAGATCAAGATCAAAATTTTTTATCAGATGCACCACTTTCGATGACCCTCCATACATGTGCCAAGTTTGGTTGGTCTAGCTTCAGTGGTCTGGGACGTTTTCGAGATAATTCATTGTTTTTCTTAAACATCATTTTTCGCGATTTCAAGGTCATGGTCAAGGTCACGGTCAAAAATTTTTATTAGTTGCTTTAGATATCATCGCCCTTTATATATATGCCAGGTTTGGCTTTTCTAGCTTCAACGGCCTTGCAGTAATTGTCTGAAAACCGTTTGACCTTTCTCGCGATTTGACCTTGACCGGTACGGTAAGGTCAAAAATTTTTATCAGGTGCATCACTTCTGATGACCCTCTATACATACAAGTTTGGTTGGTCTAGCTTCAGCGGTCTCGGAGGAGATGTCTGGAAACCGATTCGGCGGAAGAAGAACAAAAATTAAAAAAAAAATAGGTGAAGAATTCGAGGCAATCCATCCCCATTTAGCATTTTCAATGCCAAATGGGAACAAGGATTTTCTGCAAAAAACTGTTGTTCTATAAGATTTTGAATTTGGATATAGTGGCATTAATCGCTATGCAGGTCAATACCTGGAATGTTTTGAAAAGCTTGTTAATCCTATCAAGCACAATGGTGTTTTTGGATAAAATATAGATGTGATTCTAGGCAATCGATTTTTGCGACATGATTACGATCGCAGTGGTCACGGCTTGAATAGATCGAACTTGATTTCAATTAATCCTATCGATGTCAGTATAAACAAAAAGACCGGTTCACATGGAAGCGAATATCGGCGATTTTCTCCGAATCATTCGAATCTTATAGACATCGAATCCAAGCCTGAACCTTCTCTGTGGCAGACAAAGATAGCAACCGTTAACGTTTGTTCGCTTCAGGCTAATCGCCATCTAATTACACCCCTACTTGGCGAGCTTAACTTGGATATAATATGTGTTACTGAAACATGGTTGCGTGATGATCAGGAATATATCGCACGTGGTTTTACACCCCGGCTTTATGTTTCACCGCGCCGAAAGACTTGGAAAAATTGGAAGGGGGAGTAGGTATTTTGTCCCATGTTGGACTTAAGCCTAAAGTTGTAACTGAATCCAAATATCGATCTTTTGAATATATGACAGTACAAGTTTCTTCGGTTGATCACTTTAGGCGAATTGTTTCCCTCTACCGCCCTCCCTCTGGATCATTACAATTATTCCTAGAGAAAATAACCTCCTTTTTAAAAGAGGTATGCCTTGGTGGTACCAAAATAATTATCACAGGAGACTTTAACATTAAATGGAACGATAGAAATTCCGTCTATGTTAAGCAATATATGGATATTCTCTGTGTTTTTCGACTTACTTTACATGTAGAACATGCCACACACTCTACCGGTAATATTCTCAATCACGCTATAACTCGGAACTCTGACAATATCGGTATTGCGAAAATAGACATGTCTGACCTGGTATTTGTGTCCCCGTTTCTCTTCAAAAACCAAAAAAAATGAATCGCGTGTCGTATGCTTTCGGAAGGTAAAGGAAATTAACATTGAGGATTTTAAACTTGATATCGCATCCTCGAGGGCATTTAAAGAATTTGAAACACTACCATTAGAAGAACTTGTTAGCTGTTACAACTCAGACTTAAGTGAAATTCTTGAAAAACATGCACCTCTCATTAGACGAAAGAAAAAACTACCAAGACGTGAACCATGGTACACTGAAGAATTGCATAATCTGAGACGAAAATCGCTAGCAAAGGAGAGGCATTATCGCAGATATCGTCTTGATGATGATAGGAAGGCATTCAATAGGTTGCGAAAACAATATTTGGATACACGTTTTGCCAATGAAAAGTCTTTTTATAGTGAACAGATAATTAAAAATTCATTTTATCAGAAGTCCGTCCTTAGAACCGCTAATCAAATTATGCACAGAACAATTGTTAACCCAATGCCAAGTCGTGATTCTGATAAGATATTAGCTAACAATTTTGGAAATTTCTTTACTGAAAAAATAGATAAGATCAGAAACAACTTTTCCCCAGAAACTGAAAATGCCTTTAGACATGACCATCCCTTTAATGGTATCGTTTTTAATTCATTCAGCTCTATAAATGATGAAGAGCTTAGATCCATCTTTTCTAAAGTGGCGCTGACAACTTGTGAACTCGACCCCCTGCCTTCCAAATTAGTAAATGATACGCTATCGCCAATCATCGCCAATCATCTTATGGATTGTAAATCTATCCCTTTTGGAAGGTACCATGCCTCAAGAACTAAAAAGTGCTCTTGTTCGCCCTTTACTGAAAAAAACCTGGACTCGACTTAGAATATAAGAATTACAGATCGGTCTCTAATTTATCCTTCCTGTCAAAAATAATTGAGGAAGCAGTTAATCGACAACTGTCCGTACAAGTTCAATCCAATGCGCTTTTTGAAGAACTTCAATCGGCATATCGCCCGTATTCAAGCACTGAGACGGCGCTTTTAAAGATATTTGACGATATACACTTCAATTAGGATAATCGTCAGGTCATTTTTCTGGCCCTCCTCGACCTTAGCGCGGCCTTTCATACCTTTGATCATGGCATACTCATCGGTCGCTTGGATAGCACTTTTGGCATCAGAGGCAGTGCACTTAAATGGTTCTCTCTTATCTAGAGAATCGTTCGTTTAAAGTTGTTATTAATCAAGCATTTTCGGATATATTCCATTTGTTATGTTCAGTGTCGCAAGGATCAATCTTAGGCCCACGGTTGTATACACAGTATACAAAGTTCGTGGGAGTGATCACAAGACTCCTTATTCTGTGCTTTCACTGATACGCGGACGACACGCAGATATAGAAAGCAGTATCCCCTAGGTCCCCAGCTGATCAAATGCTCGCGAAATTGTATCATGGCAATTGAGGATTCCCTCCATAGCAACAAACTCAAACTGAACAGGGATAAAACAGAGTTTTTAGTTTTAGTGAGTCGGCACTATCGAGATTTAGCAAACATTGATTCAATTGATCTCGGTACGGATGTTGTGATGAAAACAGACTCGATCAAAAATCCCGGATTCATAATGGACTCTTCTATGTCATTAGAAAATCAGATAAATGATGTTCAGAAGAAATGTTATTTTTATTTGAGTTGTATAAGAAGTGTTCGTCCCTTTCTTACGGAATATGTTACCAAGGTGCTTGTACATGCCCTTGTCATAAGTCGGTTGGATTACTGCAATGGACTATATTACGGCCTCCCAAAGAAGCTCATCGCGAAATTGCAGTCGGTGATGAATACCGCTGCAAGAATTATAAAACAATTACCACATGATGGTAGTATCCGCAACGCCTGTAAATGCCTTCATTGAATTCCTATTGAAAGCAGAATCATCTATAAAGTCTGTATTTTGGTTTATAAGTCATTGAAAGGACTCGCCCCTGCTCATCTGGCGGTATAACCTGGACGATCGCTCCGACTGGAGAAAGCACTTTGTTTTGTGGTAAAGAAAACCAATATGAACTATGGGGACAGATGTTGCTCAGTTGCCGGAAAACGTGAATGGAATCATTTACCATCCATTTACCATCCAAAATTCGTTTGTCTAGAATACTACCTGAATTTAAGAGTCAATTGAAAACTCATTTATTTTTAAAAGCATACGATGATTTAATCTAGTTACCTGTGGATATGATTTTAGTAAAACAGTATGTAGCGCTTAGAGGATATGATTTTAGTTATAGAACTGTGCAGATTTCTAATAAGCGCTTTATAAAAGACAGTTATAATAATAATAATAATTTAATGATTGAGGCAATATTAGTAACATTATGTACACTCATTTACAAATAGGCCCTTTGAAATACCACAAGCACAAATATTCCAAAAAGAAAGTAGTGGCAAAGAATGAGAAAAAATCGTAGTGTAATGCATTCAATTTAAAAAAGATAGTAATATTAAGTTATGTGGTTTTGGGCCGTCATGTTTAGGACCGATTGTCTATTTTTGTCGTTGTCTTTGTGACGTCATATTCATGCAGTGTTCTGTGACTTGTACTAATTGCTGGCTTGCTATTTGAAAGATGATTTGAGGATTAATATTTCAATGAGCGTTTAATATTGTTCCATTGTGCCTATCACACTTTGTTCAGTATGTAATATGGAAATGATATAGGCCCACCTGGGGCTATTTGACCACATTTTATGAAACGTCATGGCACCGATTAGTATTCAGCGAACTGATTAGCTGTCAAATAATGTTTTATAAAGACTTTGCTTGGTAAATAACGTTTATATATTTTATACCAGGGCGGTAAAACATAGGCAATTGCCTGATTGAATGATTGTTTTTGCGGGAAATTTGCAACGATTTTAGGTCACATGTGTCGTAAAATGGATTAAAAATGGATTTCTTATTGGTGAGTTGAAATATCCACGTTCTTTAAATAAATAAGAAGATATTAAAGTAAATAATTTAGCATGGTATCAGTTCGCTTAGAAATACTTTTATGAATAATTCATGCATCGCAAAATGTGTGTTCATGTGTGCCGGTCATATTTAAAGGATCTGAGAGCGGAAATTGTTCAAATTTGTATGTTTTTCGTCGCTTTCAATGCCAGAAATAAAAATGGTTCTTTTTTATTGAAGCGACCGGCAGCACCAAGCCGAAAGCGAAAAATTATTTAACACCTTCTCAGCAGTGCACGACTATATTATGAGTTTAACCATAAATTTGTGAATATATTTGCTCTATGTTATAAAAGCGAGACTTTTGATGCATTGAATATCGCGTCAAACGATTTCGTTTAACGAAAATAATGCCGCTTTTCATAAACTTCGACATGTAAGTTTTTTCAAGTGTAAATTTCTACCGTAAATACAATTTTAACTGGTTTCTTATGGAGGGCGAATTCTGTAAAACTTAGCATTCTCATTTGTCTCAGTAATAAAACGGGAACATGTTTAGAGTAATTTAAACATGCAACACTTTTTTTTGTTTACCAGGGTTGAATTCATCATTTTTGAAGGCCAATTGCTGCGAATATCCGGCATATTTAGGTAAGCAATGATATAGAATCATAATGTCTCTTTATGAAATGTGCAGTGTGTTGTTGAATAATGTTTAATGTAATAAGAAAATGTAATAACATGCGCTGTGTATTGTATTGATGCATCGGTGCTAGGCTCTTAGATTGTGGCATTTATATTTGTTTAAGTTGTCATTTTGTAAATATCTTGTACTTAATTACTCAATGATTAATAGTTACATTAATAATTATTCTATATACTTACTTAAATATTTTGTTGATTTCATGTTTTTTTTGCAGTTTTCGCCATATGTCAAACAACCACATGCAAGTGAATTAAAACCACGGTGAATAGGTAATGCGACTTTTCTTCCGAACGTCACCACAATCGGATTGAGACTGCAAAAATGGTCCAATAAAAAGATTTAAGGAAGCATAATCAACAAATTCCATTCAAAATAACAAGTAACCACAACGGTTAAACTCTCTGAAACCTGTAGCCTAGGTCTAACAATTTAGTTTACATGTTTAATTGATATACAAAAATCGTATTTTGTTGTTTTTTTTGGAAAATAAAACCTGCATAATTTAGTAATTTGGTCTAAAAATATCATTACTTAAATATTAAAGGTCCTTTTGCCTTAAAAACTGCATTTTATTTCAAGAAAAAAAATTGGAAAGAAATTTTCAGATTAGGATGCACCGCAACAATTTAGTTAATAAAAATAAATATTTCTTAACTTACTATCATGTCACAAAAAGAATTTGATTGTCAATGAATTGAATTTCTATTGCTATTTGAAATATAAGAACAGCCATAATTCCGACTGTGAAAAATATATATAATATATATAACATAATATATAACTTACACCTCTTTTACATCTCACTGTGATCTTTTTCTGTAGGAAAAATTGTCATACTTGACTTTTCTAAATTTTAAGATTATCGCTTTAATCTTGAAAAATATCATTTTGATTAGATGTTAGGTAGACGTTGAACGAAAGCATATTATATTGAAGTTTTTTCAACTTTACCACCTATCAGATTCCAACATCTTTGCAATATCGCATATTTCCTTGTTAAACAGATAATATTTTCCATATTTTTTGTCATAGCAACGTTATTATTTTATATATTTATCATCCAATATTTGATTTCTGTATTTTCATACAAAGCGAAACTAAACGAAAGAAGGAGCAAGATGACTGCCTTGAATTATTGTTAAAAGGGGCGAAAGTTGAACTTGCAAATAGCACAATATACAGCTTTGATCGATTATGGTCAATGTAATACTAAATTGTTTATGTTATCATTCAATCGCTTAAAGCTTGTTCAATTGTGGTCCGTTGGAGTGACCTCAGTTTTTTTTCAAGTCATAGCATTCGAGATCACTTTGATCTAACTATATTATAATAAAGCTACCTGGTCTAGTATTGCTTTTTTAAAGTTTTTTTGAGTTTATTTGAAGAGTGGTGAGATGTCGTTGGTTTGAAGAGAGGGGTAGCCAAAGAAGAGTAAATAACATTCTAGTCACCGGATATGAGAGGACCTGCTAAATAATACCAAGCTTGCAGTTGTCGTCTGGTATAGAGACATTGAAAAACATCAAAAACATTGCATCAAATTATTTCTGTGGCAAACGAATATTTACTAACATGTTGATCCATGCTGGCAAGTTCAGAGGATGGTTATCAGTGATAGCAGGTGTTAGGCAGGTGTTAGAAGCATTTTAAAGGAAGACATAAAGGAAAGAGCAGTTTCAGGACGTTCTTTTATTTTTAGCATACATTCAATTTTTCGACTAAGTTTCTTTACAGACTCAGAGACGCTGATTTCAAAATTGGGCTTATTTATGATAACAGGCCGTTGTTGTCCAACAGCCGACCTCTATGGTGGTTCGGTCTGTTGTGGATAACATCTCTTTACTCTGCAGACCCACTGGGGATTCGGCGCAAAATTGTACTCATAAAGGAGATGAATCACTTTAAAAAAGTCACTAAAATACAGATATCAGTGACTTGCACACTCAGAAGATCCTTTTTCACCAATGTGCGACAATACTCAACACTGAGGGATGCACAGTAGAGCATATAGAGATATCCATTCGCTCTGTGTTAATACATAACAGATTGCTCTCATCAGATGTCAGCTTTTTTATAGCAACACTGCAAGCGGTATTGTATAGGTTTAAGGGTCTTTTAAAGTTTTTGTACGTATTAAAACGTGCGCAAAAAGCTGCACAAAGTTAGTTTTGTCTTAAAACAGAAAATGGCTGTTGATGACAATGACGAAGCTTTACGTGCAACATAACATTGTGAATCTTCAAATAGTCAAAGTATCATGATAAATGTGTTATATTGCAATGAAAAACATTATAAAGTCTAATAGGGATACACTGCACATTGTTATTTCCAAAAGCAATGATGTTTGTCGCCATTTTGAATGAAGACCCCAATTACGGCTTTTACGACAATCTGATGTGTCTCAAGCCTTTTCTCCCCAGACGTTTCAGAATGCCGTAAGACATTTAGAATCCCAGAAAACATAAAGAATGGTCTCAGAATGTCGTAAGGCATTCTTAGAATTCCAAAAAAACTCCACATGACATGCAAATAGCGTTGTTGTTCAACAGCCAGCCTCTTCAGCGGCTCGGCCTGTCGTGTTTGCAACACCTTTTTACTCTGCAGGCCAACTGAGGATCCATTGAAAATAATACTCATAAAAGAGCGGAACTGTTTTTTGAAATCTCCATCCGCTCTATGTTTATAAATAACTGACAGATCCCCTCAGAGATCAGCATTGCAAGCGAGCATTGTAAATATTTAGGGGTCTTTGACATGCTACTAGCACATATCATACACTGGATCCCGCGAACATCTTCATTTCAAAACATTTAGGTTATGCGGAAGTAATTGCCCTTAAATTCAAACTACACAAAATCATCGGTAAATACTATTAATTTCAGTATGTGATAGTATGCTATATAGATAACCACTTTTAAGCTTATCAAAGTTTGGCTTTTGCTTTCATATATGTCCTAGGATTTACAATCATAGGTAAAAATGAGTGATAATACAGTGTTTGGTATAAGCCAAATTACACTTTGATCGTTCCCAATAAAAATGCGCAAAAATTCCTGCGTTTCGAATAAAATAATCGGGTAAAAAATGAAAGAAATGATAGAGAGATTTTGCCTAAATGTCAAATTACTCTTGCACCAAAGTGCAATCGGGTTTTTAACAACCCGTTGGATATTTTAAAAACTTATTAAAAGTTTTAACAAATGGTTTCAAGTTTCATTTTCTTTTATGTACCGAGTATGAGCTGTTTTTGAGATATTTCTTCCATATTTTTCTATCATTTTCCATTTCTTTACCCGGTTCCCACGCAGTCGAAATTCAAAATTCTTGCGCATTTTATTCGAAACACCGAAAGTGTGATTTGGCTTATTGGCACGAGTACTCGTAGTGCCCCAAAGAGCATGTTTGCTTTTAAGGGTGTATCGTAGGTCAGCTGACAAACGGTCAACTGTTCAACGATTATAATGAAAAAAAAACGGACAACTGATCGACGTTTCTGTCACAAATTTTTAGAGTCCAAAAAACTTCCTCTCCTGAGTTACATCGAACAAAACGAAAGCTGTAAAAGGACTCCCGTCCGATCTCCCCTTCTATGCCCGATAACCTGTAAACAGTACATCATAACTCATTAACCTAAATGCCAAGTTCTTGCTCGATGAAATGAGAATGGCTAATGGATTCCATCTGTTAAAAACCAAGTATTTCAAGTGCAGTTGCTATAATTTGGTCTAAGTTTGACAATGAGAGCAGGCTTGCCGGATCGTACTTTTTTTAAAGATTTAGTCTTTATTTTCGCATCGTTCTTTTTTTTGCCTCAAAACGTACCTTTTTTCCACAAGCGTACTTTATTGTTCTTTTTTTTTTAGCCCCAGCGTTTTTTTTAGAAGCAGGAATATAACAGTTGTTGAAAGTATGTGCGAATAAACGCTTTTAACTTGAAAAATCGTATATTCTCCCAGGATTTTAGCCTTGATGTCTTGAAATTTTGGTGGAAGGTAGGGCGCATATAAGTTTCCACCTGGCTATTGCTTTCTTGGCAATTCGCCAAAAATTGGCGAAAATATATATTAGCGAAAAACCAGATCTTTTCCTTGTGGGAAATTAGTCTTACTGTTTTGAAATTTTAAGTGAAGTTAGCAGGCTTTACTACTACCTAGCTATTACTTTTTTTGGTGATTGACATACGGGCTAAATTTTCCAGTAAAATCTTAATCTTGGTGATTGGCCAGCTGGCGAAAATTTTCAGTAAAATCTTAACTAACTGCTGAAAAATAGTCTTCCCGTGTTTGAATTTAAAGTGAAGGTAGCAAGAGTTACCACCTACCTGGCTGTAACTTTTTTGGCGATTCGCCAAAAATTGTCGAAAATATTGGTGAAAAGCCTTTTTTATCGTAGCGTCTTAAGCATTTCCAGGAAGGCAATCTGTCTTGAAATTTTACGTGAAGGTACCAGGCGTTACTGCCTACCTGGCTATTACTTTTTAGACCAGCCGACTATGTCGGGCTGTTCTTATCCTATCAATAGAGGGGTATCCGTCGTCTGTATGTACGTATGTAGGTGTGTAAACTTTTACTTAAAATGCTTTTTCTCCTTCAGTTTTGATTGGATTCCTCTCAAATTTTACACGAATGTTCTCTAGGTAGGGCTCTCTTTAAAAATTATTTTTTTCGCGATCCGCCAAAAATTGGCCAAATGAGGGACATTTGAAAGTTTTCGGTTGCCAATTTTCAAAATGCTTCTTCTCCCACAATTTTGATCAGATTTTTTTTCATATTTTGCACAAATATTCCCTGGGAAGGCCTCTTCTCAAAAATTGCTCATTTTGGCGATCCGCCAAAAATTTGCCAAATGGGGGACATTTTTTAATTTTTTGGTATCTAATTTTATAATTGCTTCTTCTCCCACAATTTTTGATCGGATTCTTTTCCAATTTTGGATAGTTGTTCTCTAGTTAGACCTCTCTTGAAAAATTACTGTTTTTGGCGATCCGCCAAAAATTGGTCAAATAAGGGAAATTTGTTATTTCATGGTTGCCAATTTTCAAAATGCTTCTTCTCCCACAATTTTGATCAAAATTTCTTCAAATTTTGCACGAATATTCCCTACTCATTTTGGCGATCTGCTAAAAATTGGCCAAATGTGGGACATTTTTTAATTTTTTGGTATCTAATTTTGAAAATGATTCTTCTCCCACAATTTTGATCGGATTCCTTTCCAATATTGTACGATTGTTCTCTAGCTAGGCCTGTCGTGAAAATTTACTCTTTTTGGCGATCTGCCAAAAATTGGCCAAATAGGGGACATTTGTGATTTTATGGTCACCAATTTTCAAAATGCTTTTTTTCACAAAATTTCGATCAGATTTTCTTCAAATTTTGTGCGATTATTCTCCAGGTATTTCTTTTTTGAAAAATTCCTCATTTTGGCGATCCGGCAAAAATTGGCGATATGAGGGGTATTTTTTAATTTATTGGCGTTTAATTTGGAAAATACTTCTTTTCCGACAATTTTTATTGAATTCCTTTCCAATTTTGTACGATTCTTCTCCAGTTAGGCCCCCCATGAAAAATTAATTTTTTAGGCGATCCGCCAAAACTTGAATAAACATGCGCACTGCTCCGAAATACGGACCTCGCATCGACGCAAGTTTGGTAAACATGCGCACTGGTACGAAATCGAACCGAGCATCGGCGCAAGTTAAATAAATGTGCGCACTGGTCCAAAATTGAAACCGCGCGTCAATGCAAGTTAAATAAACATGCGTAGTGGTCCGAAATGCGAACCGCTTATCAACGCAAGTTAAATAAAACATGCGTAGTGGTCCGAAATAATAACCGCGTAGCAACGCAAGTTAAATAAACTTGCGCAGTTGTCCGAAATGCGAACCGCGTATCAACGCAAGTTAAATAAACATGCGCACTGGTCGGAAATGCAAACCCAGCAAAATAATACCAAAACATTAAACTTAAGTAGTGATGTTTTAGACGCGGCGTTTTCTTCTTTTCAAAAGACACATGCGTTTGGTCGTTTTGATCGTTTCTGCTGCTTGAACTAATTGTGTATGTCCGACAGTACATGTCAACAGTACACATGTGTAGATACAATTTCGATACGTTGTTCGAAGTTATTTTTCTGGGAAAAAAATCTTTGTATGTATTTATCGGTCTATGTTCGGGTCCGTTGCTAAATTAATTATTTAGCTAGCTCATTGCCATCTCGTCCTTTGAAGCTCAATTTTTCAGGGAAATTGCCTTTTTCAAGCACGCCGGATTTGGTTTTATCGCTTTTCGTTAGCTGGGGCTTTGTCCTTGGACAAACTTGTACAATGTGACTACCACTTTCGGCAACCAGACAAGCTTATTCATAGATTCACTAGATCTCGGCTGGTCACAATGTCCCTGGACATTCTTGTTTTGGTGAGTGGTCAAAAACTGATGCAGATTTTGGCGAAAAACAAAAAAAAAAAAACAGCAAAAACTTTACTAACTGCTCGAAAATAGGCGTACTGTGTTGACATTTAAAGTGAAAGTAGCCGGAGGTACTTCCTACCTGGCTGTTACTTTTTGGGTGATTGGCCAAACATTGGCTAAGCTTGTGGCGCAAAGCCAAAAAATATTAGCGAAAATATTGCCTAAAAACCTTTTTTTTCGTAAAATCTTGACCATTTCAAGGAAAGTAACGTTACTGCCTTGAAATTTTAAATAATGGCAGTAATCAATATTACCTAACTGGCTATGAATTTTTAGTGGTTGGCAAAAAGCGGCGATTTTTTGGCGAAAAACCAAAGAAATTTCAGTAAAATCTTGGAGAACTCCAGGAAAATAGTCGCCTTGCTTTGTGATTTTAAATAGCAGTACCACATTACTACCTAAGTGGTTGTTACCTTATAAGGAATTTGCCAAAACTTGGCAGAAATATTGGCCAAAATATTGGTCATGGAAATATTCTACAATTTTGGTGGGAGGTAGGGTGCATCGATGTCCACCTATCTATTAGTTGTTTAGGGGATTCACCAAAAAATTAGCAGAAATATTGGAGAAAAAACGTAATTGTTTATTTATTATTATTTTTTTTTTGAAAATTGTTAAACCTTAACTAACTCCTAGAAAATAGTATTAATGTCTTGAAATTGTAACTGACGGTAGCAAGCCTTAATATCTACTGTTACATTTTTGGTGATTGGCTAAAAAATTCCCAAAAATGTTTGGCGAAAAACCAAAAAAAAAAGAAGAAAAACCCATAAAATCTTGACGAACTCCATAAAAATAGTCTGGCTGTCTTTAGATTTCAAGTAAAGGCAGCAAGCCTGACTGTTTAGCTGGCTATTACAATATTTGGTGATGCGCCAAAAATTGGCGAATAGTTTGGCGAAAAACTAAGAAGATTCCAGTAAAATCTAATCTCCAGGAAAATAGTCTTACTCTTTTGAAATTTCATGGAAAGGTAGCAGGCAATATTACTGGCCTACTTGCTATTACTTTTTTTTTTGGTGATTGGCCAAAAAATCGGCGAAAATTTTGGCGAACAACAAAAAAAAACTCAGTAAATTCTTTACGAACTCCGGGAAAATAGCCTCATTGCATTGTAATTTTAAGTAAAAGTAGCGTAAACTACTGCCCAACTGGCTATTGCTGTCTTCCAATTTTAGATAAAGATAGCCATCATTGGTACTTACCTGGCCATTACTTTTTTCGTAATTTGGAAAAATTGGCGCAAATATTGAAAAATGAAACTCATACCACAGGAATGGCGATGCTGTCGAAGACTAAGCTACTAGTATAAACAGTCTTTGGTTCTGTCTTGAAATTTTGTTAAAGATAGTGGTCATTGGCACTTGCCTAGTTATTGTTTTTGCGTTATTCGGAAAAATGGTGGAAATATTGGTGAAAAACCAATTCTTACTAAAATCGTTACTAGCGCTAGGAATATAATGTTAACTTCTTAAAATTTTGAACTATGGGAGCGGAAATTAATAATTATGTGGTTTTATAACCCAGCCGACTTTGTCGGACTGGGTTAGTGGTATCCCTATAGGGGGCTTGAATGTATGGGCGTATGTTAAACTTTTTCTTTAAAATGCTATTCCTCATACAATTTTACTTCAATCGTTTTGATATTATGCAGGAATGTTCCCTGGGTGGTCCCCCCCCCCCCCTGGCTATTACTTTTTTTTACGAGTGACGAAAAACGGACAAAATGGCGGCACTTTTTGTGCCCCTTTTGAACCAGTTTTAAAATGCTACTCCTCCTACAGTTTTACTCCAATCGTTTAGATGTTACGAAGGGATGTTCCACAGGGGTTCGCCTACCAGGCTATTATTTTTTTTTCGCGGTTCGCCAAAAACTGCCGAAATGGCGGAAATTTGAAGTTTGGCAAAAGCTGGAATAAATGGTAGTAAATAACTGAATTGTCAAACTATTCATTTCTCTCAGTCTTTTTCAAATAGTTATAAAATTTTAATCAGAAGTTTCTTAGGTGCTTCTCCACCTGGTCTTTGCTTTTTTCGCAAATGACCAAAAAAATGCCGGAATGGGGAATTTTAATAATTTTTTTCTAAAATTGTGTAAATGTCGGTAAATACATGAATCTTCAAAACCCAACCTCTCCAACATCCCTTTTCGGGCAGCTTCCACCCGGGGAAACACGTTTTTGTGTATTAAAATTATGAAAAAGTTACGTTCAGAAACAAAGTACTTCATTGTTTTGCCTAACAGTATTCGTTTCAGAGTTTTTCTCTCTTTCCTTATTCGGTAACTCGGCTGGAGCATGTCCTTGGACATGCTTGTTTTGGTGATTTTATCGCCTCTTGAAATACGTACATCTATTATTATTGCCGTTGACAGCTGTTCTTGTTTATTCAAGAAAAACGCATACAAACTATTTCTGAGGCTTTTTAGGACACTTTTTATCTTTATATTGTTTATTTTCAACAGTTTTGGCGTACTTTTTTTGTACTTTTTTTCTAAAGCGTTCTTTTTTTTGTACTTTTTTTTGCCATTTTTAAGAGTACAAGTAGCAAAAACAACTTTGACGTTGACATATCATTCAGTTGCACATACCGTGCAACTGTGAGGCTAAATTCCACATTCAACCAATAGAGAGCCACCATGTGCTCCCTCCGCAGCATGGATCCCCCTAAAATGGTAGTGAAGCGCTAGTTTACGCCGCAGTGCAGTAGCAGTCGAATATATAAGGAGGCGACGCACGCCTTTGGTCAAGTTTTGGCTACGGAACGACAAGACTGCTACACCTAACGCCTCAATACGCTACTACGATCGGACATATTTGTAAAACAAACTTCTCGGATTTACACAGACGTTAATTAACAAATTTAAGTTTGTAACCTTAGCAAACTATGGTAGTCTTGTCGTAGATTTAACTGTATTCTGGATTTCGCGCATGTGTAACTTCGCTGGTATTATGACGTGGATGTTTAACAATAAAGTTCGGAAGTTGACGAATCCGTAGTCATTTCTTCCTCTATGTAACTGGCCAGTATCTCCCTAACGACATCCCTACGGGCCGGCCAGTTTACAAAGCAAATTAGTGCTGTCTCACGTCACAAAGCTACGAGGGCAGAGTACCTGTCACCGCCAGTACCTCACAACCGCCTATAATCCCTATTGTGTCTTCGAGGGTCAGCAATTGCGTGGCAAAGATAATCCCGGAAACCCTTCCCTGTCACCTAGTGCATGGCGTACCCGAGTTTTCAGTGTCCCGCTTGTATCTCCGAAATGTGCAATACAATAAAAACCGAGACATGGTGGGGCCATGGTGTCATGCCACAAGCACCCGTCCTTCTTTACAGTTGTGGTCCTCCGAAAAGACGCAGCAATCTATGTGACCAAGATTTTGAAAGACGCCGTTTGTCAACCGCCGAAGAAATGCACGAAGCGCCACTACTCGGAATTCAGAAGCGCACCGAGTTTCTGCTTAGGGAGCTTATCGAAGGCCGCAAAACACTCGATGAATTTCTTCGCGGAATTGGGCACAGTTTTTGATTTGAACATTGGTAGTTTTGTGACATGATACAGTTATCGGTAGTGATACATAATCTTACCTGCTTTTGATATGGTATTAACAGAGAAGTTCTTAAGTTGTCCGTTTTTTTTAGCCCAGCTTACGTTACACGTAAGCTGGGGTATTCCTATCGGTTTGCGGGCGGTGTCCGTTAGTTAGTTAGTTAGTTAGTTAGTTAGTTAGTTAGTTAGTTGTTTATTTAGTAAACTTTGGTTCAAAATGCATCTCCTCCTACAATTTTGATTCGATGTCATTTATTTTTGGTGTGAGGCATCCCTAAGGGGTCGTGCATACGGCTTGTGCTTTTCTAGTCGATCGGGTGATTTTTGAATTTTTGGCGAATTTTTAAAGAAAAAAATTTAAAATGTATCTCCTCCTACATTTTTGACCGGATGTGATTTATTTTTGGTATGAGGCACCCCTAAAGTGTCGTGCATACGGCTTGTGCTTTTTTAGTCGATTGGGCAATTTTTGTATTTTTGGGGAATTTTTTAAGCAAAATTTTAGAAAATAATTCAAAATGCATCTACTCCTACAATTTTGATTCGATGTCATTTATTTTTGGTGTGAGGCATCCCTAAGGGGTCGTGCATACGGCTTGTGCTTTTCTAGTCGATCGGGTGATTTTTGAATTTTTGGCGAATTTTTAAAGAAAAAAATTTAAAATGTATCTCCTCCTACATTTTTGACCGGATGTGATTTATTTTTGGTATGAGGCACCCCTAAAGTGTCGTGCATACGGCTTGTGCTTTTTTAGTCGATCGGGCAATTTTTGTATTTTTGGGGAATTTTTTAAGCAAAAATTTAGAAAATAATTCAAAATGCATCTACTCCTACAATTTTGATTCGATGTCATTTATTTTTGGTGTGAGGCATCCCTAAGGGGCCGTGCATACGGCTTGTGCTTTTTTAGTCGATCGGGCAATTTTTGTATTTTTGGGGAATTTTTTAAGCAAAAATTTAGAAAACAATTCAAAATGCATCTACTCCTACAATTTTGATTCGATGTCATTTATTTTTGGTGTGAGGCATCCCTAAGGGGTCGTGCATACGGCTTGTGCTTTTTTAGTCGATCGGGTGATTTTTGAATTTTTGGGGAATTTTTAAAGAAACAATTTTAAAATGTGTCTCCTCCTACATTTTTGACCGGGTGTGATTTATTTTTGGTATGAGGCACCCCTAAAGGGTCGTGCATACGGCTTGTGCTTTTCTAGTCGATCGGGTGATTTTTTAATTTTTGGGGAATTTTTGAAGAAAAAAAATTTAAAATGTATCTCGTCCAACTTTTTGATCCGAAACCTCTCAAAGATCCGATGACCCTAAAAGGTCGTGCATACGGCTTGTGCTTTTTAGTCTATCGGACAATTTTTGTGTTTTTAGGGAGCTTTTGAAGAAAAATACTTCAAAATGCATTTTCCCCTACAGTTTTGATCTTTCTCTCTCTCTCTTTTTTTTTTTTTGGTTTGAGGCATCCCTAAGGGGTTGAGCATACGGCTTGCGCTTTTTAGTTGATCCGATAATTTCTGTATTTTTAGGGAATTTTTGAAGAAAAACTTCAAATGCATTTCCTCCTACAGTTTTAATCCGATTTCATTTATTTTTGGTATGAGGCATCCTTAGATGGGTCGGGCATACGGCTTGTGCTATTTGACTCGACTTGGGAATTCTTGATTTCGATAGGGAATTTTTGATGAAAATACCTCAAAATGCATCTTCTCCTGCAGTTTTGATCAGACATCATTTATTTTGGGGCTGAGGCATGCTTAGGGTGTCGTGAATACGGCCTGTGCTTTTCGAGTCGATCAGAATTTTTGGTGAATTTTTGAATAAAAAAACTTCAAAATGCATTTCCTCCTACTGTTTTTATCAGATTTCATTTATTTTTGATACAAGCCGACTTTAGGGGGTCATGCATACGGCTTGTGCTTTTTGAGTGAATTGGAAAACTTTTGAATTTTTTTCGGAATTTAAAAAAAAAAAAATGAATCTTCTCCTGCAGCGCATAAACGCAAGTTAAATGAACTTGCGCAGTAGTCAGATTTAACAACCGCACATCGACGCAAGTTAAATAAACATTCGCATTGGTCCGAAATGTGAACCATTGACGGAAGATAAACATGCAAACTGGTCCAAAATAAGCACCGCGCATCAACGCAAGTTAAATAAACATGCGCAATGGTCCGAAAAAAGAACTACGCGTCGACGCAAATTGAATAGACATTCGCAGTGGTCCGAAATGCGGATCGAGCATCAACGCAACCTAAAGAAACATGCGCACTGGTCCGAAATGCGAACCGCGCATCAACGCAAGTTAAATAAATATGCACACTGGTCCGAAAAAAGAACCGCGCATCAGCTCAACCCTAAGAAACATGCGCACTGGTCTGAAATGAGAACCACGCATCAACGCAAGTTAAATAAACATGGGCAATGGTCGGAAATGCGAACCGCGCATCGACGGATGTTAAATAAACATGCGATCCGGTCCAAAATAAGCACCGCACATCAACGCAAGTTAAACAAACATGCGCACTTGTCCGAAAAAAGAACCACACATTGGCGAAAGTTGAATAGACATGCGCAGTGGTCTGAAATGAGAACCTCGCATCAACGCAAGTTAAATAAACATTCGCAGTGGTCCGAAGAAAGAACCACGAATCGACACAAGTTGAATAGACATAAGAGTCGGGCATCGACGGGACTGAAATAAACATGCGTTCTGGTCCGAAATGCAATTCGCTTGTCAACGCAAGTTAAGTGGTCCGAAATGCGAACCTCGCATGAACGCAACCTAAAGAAACAGGTACACTGGTCCGAATTCCGAACCGCTCCTCAGCGCAAGTTAAATACACATTTGCACTGATCTAAAATAAGTACCGAGCACCAACACAAGTTAAATAAATATGCGCACTGGTCCAAAATGCGAACCACGCATCAACACAAGTTAAATAAACGTGCGCACTGGTGGAAAATGCGAAACGTTCATTAACGCAAGTTAAATAAACATGCGCACTGGTTAAAAATGCGAACCGAACTGCGCATTAACGCAAGTTAAATAACGTGCGCACTATTCAAAATAAGAACTGCGTATCAACGCAACTTAAATAAACATGCGCACTGGTCCAGAATAAGAACCGCGCATCAACTCAAATTAAAGAAATATGCGCAATGGCCTGAAATAAGAACCGCACATCGACACACGTTAAATGAACATGCGCACTGATCCGAAATAAGAACCGCACATCAACACAAGGTAAAAAAACATGGGCGCTGGTCCGATATGCCAACCGCACATCAACGCAAGTTGAATAAACATGTGCACTGGTCCAAAATAAGCACCGCGCATCAACGCAAGTTAAATAAACATGCGCACTGGTCCGAAATTCGAACCGCGCATCAACGCCACTTAAATAAACGTGTGGAGTGGTTCGAAATGTGAACCACGCTCCAACGCAAGTTAAATAAACATTTGTACTGGTCCAGAATAAGCACCGCGCATCAATGCAAGTTAAATAAACATGCGCACCGTGCAAGTTAGATAAACATGGAAACTCTTCCGAAATGCGAACCGCGTATCAAGACAACCTAAGGAAACTTGTGCACTTGTCCAAAATAAGTACCGCTCATCAACGAAAGTAAAATAAACATGCGCATTGGTCTGGAATAAGAATCGCGCATTAATCTTTATTAAGTTAAATGAACATGTGCACGGTTCCAAAATGAGAGCCGCGCATCAACGCAAATTAAATAAACATGCGTACTTGTCTGAATAAGAACCGCGCATCGAGGCAAGTTACATAAATATGCGCACTGGTCCGAAATGCGAGCGTTGTTTGAAGGTATCTATGGCAGACTATCCAGTCTACCAGAGATACAAAAAATCTGTTCCCCATTTTTCACGTAAAGAAATATTTGTATGCATTTATCGGTCTATGTTCTGGTCCGGTGCTAAATTAATTATTGAGCTAGCTCTTTGCCGTCTCATCTTTTGAAGCCCGATATTTCAGGGAAATTCCTTCGCTCATGCACGCTGGAATGGGTCTTATTGCTTTTCGTAAGCTGGGACTTTGTCCTTGGACAAACTTGTTTATATTAAGGCGTTGGTCAGTTTGTATGTCTCCCTGTTTTTAACTTGGTGTCCATATGTACTCGTCGTCCAACTTGTAGATGACTCCTGCAGTCTTCCTGTGACAGTAAGAGTCATAGTTTCTATGATACAATTTACTATTGATGCAATTTTGCCAATCTCGGCGCACGATTGGGGCCTGTGGCGTTATTTTAGAAAGGATGCATCACATAACTGGCTCAATTATAAATTATGGCGTTCGTTTTTATATTCAAATAACACTTGTACTGAGAAAAACATAACTTCTTGAAATAAGTATATAGAAGCCCCCATTGTCGCCTAATAAAACAATGCACAAGCAATCGCAAAACTATTCTTTACTCCAGTTTTTGAGTTTCGTCGAGGTAGAATATAACATGCCAGGGTACTTCTCAGTGACCTTTTTTAAGAAAAAAAAACCTGCTGGTTCGAGCCTCGATGACCTGGAACGTGCGCCGAAAGATCCATAGTCTTGAAAGTTGAGATCAGTGGTCCTTTCTGTTGCAGGAACTGTGACCCTTTCTGTCCAAGGAAGATAGAAAAGGTCCGCTGGCACAACAAAAAAGTTTCCCTCTGCAGCATTGTTTTATGACCATAAAAATCGTGCGCCATCATTGGATTCGTTTATGTGATACCCACTTTCTAAAATAACGTCATTGCCCCGCTATTTACATTTATTTAATACATATGTGTGACCGTCTGGGGAGATTTGTAAAGACTGATTCCAAGCTGCTGATTGGCCATAATTCCCTCTCAGTCTTTGTAGATACCCATTGAGCCCCATCTCTCGAAGCTTGGCGCAGATTATAAAGCTGTTAACTACTAACTAAAATATGCTGTAAATAATCTTTACGACATGCATAAAGAAATGACAGAACTTGAAAAAAAATTACAAAATTCCATTTTACTAGAAATCTATTCACAAGTGGGCGACAAAGGGACAGAATAATATAGAAAATAGTTTTAAAAGCTCCTATAGTGGCTTATTAGATTTCATAGTGAGTACATTGAATGAAAATTGGTATTTTGATATTTTCCATGATTACCTTACAATCTATAAATTTGCAGTTGAAATGAAGCATCCATCGGAAAGGTCTGAAAGTTAACACACCTGAACGTTAAAATTTAACTTTTCTGGTGTATGTTTATTACGATTACTCAAGCGTCCTTTACATGCACATGGCCAGCCCACAATCAATGACAGTTGATTGATTGTGATTTGCTGTCATTCACGCAATATACGATCTGAAGCAAATGCGTAAACTGGTGTTGCAGAGTGAACTTTCCTCTACATACTATCATAATTAAAAAAAAAACTGGTCCAGATCCTTAAGCATAAAATTTTCGCGGACACCTTTTTCAACACGCGATGGTTATGATGTGATGTGGCCATGAAATATTAGCAAACTGCATCACAAATTGCTGCTTATAAAATCCCGAGAAATATAAAGGTTTATGTTGCTAGAAAAGTAGTTTCAACACACAAACCTCGTGTGCACAGTTACAATGTGAAATTTATGATGGACAAACTCTGAAATGGTACTGGTTTTGTGGGAGACGAGAATGTTGGTATCTTTAATCTAATCTATCATATTCTACCTTTATGTGTACTAAACTCTAAATTAATATTCCCAATAACGAACGTTAAAATGTTGTGTAGTATCAACAATGTATGTTGGCAAATAACAACCAATCTCTCATCGCCCGACAGCCCTGCTGTGGTATAGGCCGCCGACAAGATCCCCCCAGTTTCCTCTGTACTGGGCAAGACTCTCCCAGCTGCCCCGATGTGTGACCCATTCTCTGCGACCAGGTCACCACGCTATTTGTTCCTCGGTCGACCTATCTTCTTTTTTTTTTCCTGGGAGCAAATAACAGAACGATAGTATTCAACTAAACACCTCTTAAAACTTTTTCAACACAAGAAATTGAAAGTGTAGAAACGTCTCTTCAAATATGGAGGTCTTCTGTGATTGGATGTTAAAGTCTAGAAAGTTAAACAACTATCAGCTGGCTGTTGCTGACCAGTGTTTTAAAATACACACAAACTAAGAAAACGCCAAAAAGAAACACTTTTGCTCTTAATTTGACTACACAGTTTAACAGTTTAAAATAGTAAATTATTGTGTATTTTTTCTGATGTATTAACTCCAGGTTACCAAAGTATTGCATAAGAAATGTTGGCATTTACGTCTTTGTTGGGCTAAGTTTTTTAACAGAACACGAAACTCGGAAGATAAAGGATGAAAAAATGCAGTCTTGAAGTATTCAAAGCATTTTTACATTTATGATTTACACGAAAGTTAAATATGTCTTGATAGTTTGGTCTCAAGCTTAACAGCAAAAGCTGTTCTAACAACTTATCCGGAGGAAAGCAATACGAGGAAGTTACACCAACTTGACCTGAAATTATACATTGCGACACTAAATGTAGTAGTTTGTTCTTGTGTTAGATGGAGTCAATGGCGAACCGCCGTGGACAGGGATGTAATCGCGGGTGACAGGGAGGGCTGATTCAGTACATAAAAATGCTTTACCTATTACAGGGTATCTCAAAAAGCGGAAATATGTTCCATTTCGAAGCTGTTCCCTCCCGTATCCCTATTTAGTACCGCTTAGAGCTGAAAGCGGATACTCGTGTACACGATCAAAATTAAACCAAAATCTCCGGTCTGATATACTCATGAAAAGTGGTACTTACAATAAAGTTAAATTTATTAAAAAAATATAAAAAAGTCATTGAAATATTCCGGTTACGAGATGTCCCATTTCTCCAAAAGTTACGAGATGTCCGGTTTCGAGATGTCCGGTTACGAGATGTCGGTTACGAGATGTCCGGTTACGAGATGTCCGGTTACGAGGTGGAATCCGGTACACCTCGTAACCGGAGATCTCGTAACCGGACATCTCGTAACTTTTGGAAAAATGGGACATCTCGTAACCAACAAAAAAAAAGCATGAAATCTTACAGCTGAGAAACTGGTTATTTCTACATTTAAAATAACACAATCTTTTTAACAATATTCACTTTATTTACCAAAGCTTGTACAACCTAATCAATTGAAAAAAAAACAAGCAAGTAAACCGAACATACGTTATAGACAATTCAACACCAATATGCTATAAATCTGTGTTCTGAATAGATCAGTCACTAAATTTAAATCTTAATCCGACGGGTTGATCCTAATCCTTACTTGCCGCAATTTGACGATGATGTGGATTCAGCTCACAATCTTTCATCTTACTACATCTATAGACTTTCTTATCCTAATCTGTTGTTAAATTTTAATCTGAATTAATTGTCCTAATCTTGCCGTGATTTGCAAATGATGTGGATTCATTTGGTTATCTTTTATCTCAACAGATCTGTAGTTTAACTGATGATAATCCAAATGTAAATCATGATCAAAATTAAACCAAAATCTCCGGTCTGATATACTCATGAAAAGTGGTACTTACAATAAAGTTAAATTTATAAAAAAAAATACAAAAAAGTCATTGAAATTTTCCGGTTACGAGATGTCCCATTTCTCCAAAAGTTACGAGATGTCCGGTTTCGAGATGTCCGGTTACGAGATGTCGGTTACGAGATGTCCGGTTACGAGGTGTCTGGATACCCACGGTACCGTGTAGTGTCTTGCCACTACAGGGATCCAAAACCCATTACACAATACACGAACTGCTTCATGAGCTCTGAGCGAAACGAAAACCAGTGTGATGCTCTGTGGCTGTGGCGCTGTATCCTAACAGCACGCCCCTCCCCGTGTAGTTATTGATCCGGCGCAATGTCTTTCACAGCGTGTATTGTAACAACACGGTGCACGCTATGAATACGCTTATCTTCTTACGGTGTACTCGTGCATTTAGCATTTCATCAAATTTCAAAATGGAACATGGCAGAAAAAACGTTCTTGTTCTTCTAAGCCCTTGTGTACACGTGTGCTGTTCTTGGGGTCCGTTTCAGCTCTACTATAGCCCTATTTTACCTTTGTAGTGTTCATACCAGTACGACGTCTATAGTTGATGCATAGTTGACACTTTCCTATTTCCGAATTAGCGTGGTCCTGAATTGGATATGTTTCGGCAAGTCAGACAAGCCAGTGATATAAAGATGCGTTAAAAAGGAATAGAAAGCATACACCCACAAATCAATTTTTTTTTTTAAATCTATAGTGTGAAACAGTTTTCCAGGTCTGATCTCGCGAATTTACTCTGTCCCATTCTGCGACAGGTTCACACAGATAGGATAATAACATTTTTTCACATCCTTACTCTTCTGCATCCTTACTTATTAAGTGACACTTAAAATCTTTATCTTCGCCTCTGATTTCTGTTCACCTTGTCTTTCCTGTCTGTACATGGACCTTTTTATCTTTCTGTATGTCACAAGCATGGGGACGCCGTCTCTTACATTTTTGGGAAATTTTTAAAGTTTATTTGTATGATTTTACTTTATAAACGCACATATTTTACATGTGTTTGCCGTTTAGGATAATTTCTATGAGTTTGGTGTTTAACGCAACAGTGAAGGCTGTATTGGGACGCTAAAGGGACGCGTTGGAAAAATAGAAGGAAGAAGGTAAAAAAAAAACAGAAAGGGTAGACCAAGAAAGAAATTCCAACAATAGTCCTCCAACAGTGGGCCTGTTCTAAAGATTCTCCGAACCCACAAGGGGGGAGGGGGGCATTGACTTTAGTAAGGCTTTAAATGCAAGAATCGCTTTTGTAGCACTGATTCTTTTAAGAAAGTCGTAAAGCGATGTAGTGTTGACCGGTGCTTCGAGGGCATGCATTAAAAATTCGACAGTCTTCATACTGGTCTCATCCAGTGCTGTAGTACTATGTTTCTTTTGAATGCCGGACAAAAGCCCAATAGGACAAAACCCCAGTCATTTTACGGATGAGGACAAAACCCCAATCTGGACAAAAGCCCAATAGGAGAAAACCTCAATAATTTTTTCCTTTTTATTACAAGAATGATGTATTAATAATGCTCAAGTTACTCTGTTTACACAAGTTACGACTTCTAAGGAAGTTTTCCCTTCTTTTTGTGACGTGCTCATCGGCTTGCGAACTTGAGCTCCGAATTATAGTGCGCTCGAACTACTCTTCTTGACCCAATTTTCATTTAGGTGGGTGTGGTATTACTAAAGGTTTATATGTTTGTCAATTCATATCTGGCAGTGGTAGAACGTCTTAGTTTCAGGCAAAGCTTAGTGGATTTGGCAACCTAAGAACCTGAGTCCAGGAGGTTTGTGATGACCTCAGTGCCTGGGCACACGTTCTTGCTTAGTGTATTTTGGAATAATTCTGAACAGCAGTAGTTATTACAAATATCAGGTAAAGTTGTAGCCTGGTATGTATGCAGTGGCTATTACTTAGTACGAAATCGGTTAGTATGAATTATCGGCTAATGCAAAGTAAAAAGGCCGGTCCCGATATTTCTTTCCCATTGACTGCCATACAGACATTAATCTTATTCAGTGATCGGTTAGTACGAAGTGATTAGTACCGGGGTTGGCAGGTTTCTCCCATTAGGGTTTTTACCCTGGGTTTAAACCGGGTTTTTACCCCAGGGGAGAAATACGTTTCTCCCGCAGTTTCTCCCGTAGTTTCTCCCCTCTTTTTTATTCTTTTATTTTGTCTTGCTTAACGTACACGTTAGAATACACAAATGTGTGATCGACATTTGTTATTCAGGCTTTCACTCTCTTTCTTTCACTACAAGGCAGGTGCCTTACTATTCTACTCATGATCAAAGAAAAATCCGTTCTCTGTCAGCCTGTGTCAAGGTACTGACCTGCTTATCTTTCAGTTACTCTCCGAGCTACGCCTTAACAAAACGTCTTAATCCTTATATCTCAGGAAATGTAGAGATTAAGGGTGTGAGTAATACTCAACAGCTACAGAAGGGTTGTCAAAATTTACGGCATTCTCATTACAAACAAATTACGATTGTTGTCTTTAAATTATCAACTCAAAATGTTTAAAGGAGGAAGACCTAAAGATAAAGTTTGGGAGCACTTCAGTTTGTCTGCGAAGGATAAAAAATCATATGCTAAATGCATTTACTGCGGGAACGAGCAGTTGGCAAAAGCTCATCTTGCAAAAGTATCGCCATCTAAATGCACTAAACGTGAGAGAAATGTGCCAAATGTCGATGACACGACAGTTTATTAAATAATTTGGAATAAAATGCAAATAAACGTTGAAAGAATTTTTATGCCCGACGTTTCTCCCCTGTTTCTCCCCCATTTATCCCCGGAGAAACATTTCTCCCCGGGAGAAACCCTAAATCCCGAGTTTTTCCCCTATTTCTCCCATGGGGAGGGGAGAAATACCTTTCTCCCTGGGAGAAACCCAACCCTGATTAGTACGAAGTGATGGGCTGGTACGAAGTGATTTTTGTCGGAAAACAATATCGAACAAAGGTTTTTTCTCAGTATTCCCGAGTACAGTGTATTTATAGTTCATTTGGCACTTCCTGCTCGAGTACAATAGTATCTTATGGTAACTTTAATTTAACGGTCTAGACGCTGCTGTTTGTCTGGTCTGAGTTACTCGTGTCAGATAATGGAAGGACGAAGAAACTGGTCGTCAGTAGCAACTTATACACTGGTGTTTATCAGGCCCGATTATTTTGTGTTGCATAATGAATTGGACAAAGAGACAGGCTTCAATAACAATTCAAGTACCGAAAGATTGAAATAGCATTTCTAAACATATAGAAAGGTATTTTTATGAGCCACAATAATTGTACATAAAAGATGACATAAATTATAACTATTGTTTACAAATATGTTGGTTTTATCGTAGTTGCAAAAAATGAAAATGTACACACAAGAGTAATAGAAACAACAGCCTAAAACAGCACTTAGTTTATAATTGTTGGAAGCAATACAGAGAGAAGTTTAAATAATTTTCAGGCTTGAAAAACTTGGGTGAATAGGCCATGCTGCAAATTCATGAAATATCGGAGTATCGGTTAGTACGAATAGTTTTGTCCAGTCCCGTCGACTTATCCGATACCAACTATATTTATAAAGGATTATAAATAATAAAAATTTATTTTGATTTATATTTCAAGGAATGAAGAGCTGCGGGCCAGTACCTCAGCTCCCGAACTGATGGCGAACGGAATGGCTGTGAGCTCTTCTTGCGGTTACTACGAGCAACTATGCAGTTAACTGGAATAATGCCTGAAAGTGTGCATTTGTAGCATTCAGCGTTGTTATCTTTTCGTCTGTGGTGAGTTGTTTTTTTTTTTACTCCGGGAGTTAATGGCGATGTGATAAAGCTCTGTTCATAACGCCTGCCTCGAGGGAGATGGGTGGTCGGGTGGGTTTTAGTTGATCCCGATTTGCGTATGTGATGAAGGTAATATTTGTTTGTGCAGGACCATGCTTTGATATTTTGAAGTCATCTGTGCATGAGATATGCAGTATGACGTCAGCACACATCTCCTGTGGGTCGTTGTGACTGGCCTGTGATGGGACATTGTGACTAGCCTGTGATTGGTCATTGTGACTGTCCCATGATTGGTCATTGTGACTGGCTTGTAATTGGTCATAGTGACTGACCTGTGGTTAGTCACAGTGACGCGCTTGTGAGCCCTCTGTGATAGCCTATATTGTGACACCTCCAGCATCATGAGCACTTGTATGATTATGGGCCGTTCATCGTAAGAACAAGGTTGAAATTGACGTCAAGGGTTCCTCCGGGATGATAGCCTTAACTGTTTTTTGCAGATTCTGGGAGATGATAACCAAAGACACCTTCTGCTCGTCCTTTTTTTTGCTTCCGCACCACACTTCTATGAAATTTGCTCGAATTTTTCAGTTTTTTTTTTAGAAATAAGGCACTTTCGAGTCAGTGAATATATTTTGGAATAACACAATAAAAGGAATCCGGGACAGTACGTCCACAGACAGAACGTCCATACATGTGTACTGGAACAAAACGTCCACATTGTAGAAATTATAAAATTACATAACAAAAGTTAAAAAGAAAACATACTATATATGAATTTGAAACTTTTATTTATTGATCAATCGCTTCGCGTCTCTGAATAGTGCTTTGTTCTCGTTTAATCTCAGTGACCACTCATGTGTAATCACTTAAAGTACTACATATGCTACAAACTAATTGCTATACAATCAGATCAGTCTTTTGCTTATTTGATTTCACCTAAAGTGCAACGTATGCTACAAACTAATTGCAATAAAATCAGATCTGTCTTTTGCTACTTTGATTTCAACTGTTTGACCTGTTTAAAGCATTCAAAACGTACTGGCATATTATTCATCATGTGCGTTGCTTTTGTACAGTTCCTACAAACCTAACTCTTGGATCTTTCTCCAAGTCTCCTGCGACAGGTGATAGAAACACCCTTGAACGTTTACTTCATCTCCAAGAACGTCTTCGACCGCCCGAATAACTGCTTGCCCAAGGTCACATTACACTGTCGCTGGATCTGGGTACAGATTGAGTGACTCACAATAATCTAGTATAGCTCGAAATAATTCTTCGTATTGCTCGTTCTTGCTTGGGACTTGCTTTGAAGTAAGGCGTAAATTATGGCAGTTGTCGTATTTCCGAGAGGAACACGCACGACATACATCTGGAGCAAACCTGGCGGTTTTGTCTTTGCCAAGAAGTGGTCTGCGTCGTTGTTTAGCGATGCGCGTGTGTCGTTCATCATAGCTGCTGGAGCGCAGTGGACGTTCTGTCCAAGTTTTCATTTGTGGACGTTCTGTCTAGATACCCTATAAAAGTGTTAAGGCTATAAAACTTTATTGGTCTATTCCGAAAGAGGCTCACTGTGTCAAAAGAGCTTTTTTTCGTCCAGGACGAAAATATATCTACTTTTTATTTGCTTGATACATTCTGGTTTTAAATGATAGTGTGTTCTGATTCGTTTGGATACCAGAGCTGGAAAAAGTTTGAATTTTTATTTTTGTTTTTGTTTAAATCGACGTGTTTTTATTTAAATGAACAAAAAATTCAAAGAGTGTGCCCAAAGACATATACAGATTTATTCACTAGATATCATTGGACTTCTGTACACAACGCTTATAGCACATAATTACACCTCCGGCTTCTAAAGACGAGGGACAAAGCTCATCGATTCAACCATAAAATTTTTGCGACGCTATGTAATTGAACATACAACTCTAGCTGCTTAATTACACCCCAGGCTACTAAAGACAACGAGTGACATATTTGGACAATGGGGTGATGTACATTACTAAAGGTAACGAGTAAGATATTTGGACAGTAGGGTGGTGCAAAGTCGTGAAGCGAAATACTTGTTTATTTACATGCGTCTAACTTGCAACAAAATTGTAACCGAATTTTAAAGGTGACTTTTTAAAACTTTTTTACCTTGGGTTACCCTGGCCATTTTCCCCTACCCTAAAAAGCTTTTTTATTTTCAAAATGAGGGATATTTTTCATTCAGGCCTCCAACCTTTAATCAATCTCATGGCGAATGTGATGGATTCCCATGCAGTTTTAGACAGTACTGTGGATGAAAATATATAAAGCTTTCCGTGCTCTGGAGTTTTCTAAACTGCCTCTGCAACCCAATTCTGCAAATTTCACAAAACCATACCGCCAGTTTCCTGTGCATAGATATGAGGATATACCGTGATGGTTGAGGTCTGATATATACGTTGTTATATGCGATATATGTTATGGATCAACGGTAAGCTGCGTACGCGTGGAGGGAGGGGGCAGGGGATGGGCATCAAATGTGCTCACGTCAACGTTACAGCCAATTTGTGACGTCACAAAGGTCGTCTATGACCTTTAAGGAAGGAATAAATGTTGAAAGAATTCTCAGCAGTGACACGGAAGATTCCTACAAGCTGATATTTGGGCCGGCGGTATCTGTAAACCGCAGAAGTGTAACAGGCAGCTTTGTCCATCCTCTCCCATGCAACAGTCAACCCTGAGACGAACAAAACTACCGTCCTGAATATGGCACAAATTGTACATTGTTATCAGTTATGGCATTTTATGTAGTAGTTCATCAACACTTTTTAGTCTATTTTGTTTTTAATCCAGTATCTGCAATTTTTAAAATAGTCGAAGTCGAAAAGAAACAAACACAAGGGGAAAAGCTGTGTGTAATGGGAATGTTGTGGTTAATTACTGAAAAGTTTAATTTTGTGTATTGTAACAGAATACATTACGCTTTATAAATGTAAAAGAAATGGTCCTGCTAAAGTTATCCGCTCTTGCAAGATAAGTAAAAAACAAAGGTATCCATAAAAAAAACAATCTTTTCAAACTATTTGAGTGCAACGTAATGTCGATTGAACTTTTGGATAAAACCATGTATCTGTTACACAGTGTTTTAGTGGTGTTGTCGGTCAGCGGTTACTCTGGATCGGTTTAATGGAGTTATCGGTGAGCGGTTACTCTGGATCAGCCTCGTTTTAGATCTGCAAACATTCGAACGAAACTTGTTAGCTTGGGTGTCACTTTTGATGGTTACAAAGGGAAACATTATGAAAATTTATTCAATGAAAGTCAGAGAATGCATGTCTTGTTATGTCCATGCGGGGAAAAGTTAATGCTTGTTAAATCGGTCGCTTCTTCTGTGTGAGGTTGTGGTCAGTTGGTTTGAAAAAAAAATTAATTTCGCAGGGTACCATAAAAGTAAAGCTTCTTTATTCACTTTTCCTAAAATAAAGAATCACCTTAGTAGAACTATTTGTTGCCTTTATAATTCAAATAAATACGGTTTATGTTCCCATAAATAAAAATATGAAAGTTTTGATGACTTTCCGTAATAGCTGAAGTATTCTCAATCGGCTCAATGTCATGATGAATTGATCGAAGCAAAAAAAAAAAAAAAAAAAAGCAATATGCTGGCTCATTGCTATAAATAGTTCTGAGTATTTACAATTTGTTTGTGGGCGTGCGGTAACATCAGACAGGGAGGGTTCGGAGATGTCTTTGTGAGGATGTGTATGTGTGTGGTGGGGAAGGGGGGGGGGCGGGGCTGCGACAGCTGCGATGGTACTTCCAATATGTTGATTGGTTGTTATTAGTAGTGATATGCTTTTTTAATGCTGGTCACCTTTTGGAGGCGTGGCGAAAGAACATGTATCGGTGTTGCCACCTTTTCCTCAGTTATATTTCTGTGATAGCGAATTGCTTCATGGTTTCAGCGAGCGATATTTGTGGTTCTAAGGGTTTTTTTCAGCGAGCGATATTAGTGGTTCTAAGGGTTTAGTCTCCTTCCCTTCGGAACCACACTGCCAGGTCACACTTCCCCCACCCCCCCCACCCCTGTGTGTGTGTGGGGGGTAGAGAGGGTGGGGGGGGGGGGCTTTCTGTGTTGGAGATGTTTTGATATATGTTCAGCACTACGCCCTTTCCAAATGCTTGCCAAGAATTGTACATAACCCCTCAAAATTGGGATAGGAGAGTTTACGAAACCGAAAGATCAATTAAACTTGTTTTCGAAAACATACACTAGGGGTTTCACATCGCTGTTGCCAAGCAACAACGTTTTAAGTAGGCCAGTTTCTCTGATACGGTGATCTATTTATAAACAAAATGGTTACGTACGTGTATTCATTAACTTTTGAATTTACTAATGTTTTTCAGGGTTCGAAATAAAACGTTCCTTCCCCCCCTTGTTAAATTGCTTTAAAACAATATCCACTCTTGTTTTGATTTTTGATTATATCTAATTTCTACATTGATTTTGACAATTTGAGCGAGCCTACATGATGTCTTTAAAGCTCTCGTCGATCCCCTGCATTTCGTGTCGCCACAAGTGTCATTAGATATTCCACGTTACACAGGTTCGAGTGGCCCACAAATGCACAGTTCCTCGTGAAAATAAAACCATACACTTTAGGCTTGATTGTGTAACGGGGAAGTTAAATAATGATCATATACATGCACTAAATGCTTATATACTGTTGTCGCCTGCAATAACTGCAGTAAAGTACTTTATGGCATTGTAAAAAAAAACTCCACGGAAATAGCGTTATAACATAAAGCTTAATAAGTTTATAGCAGTAGGTGTGTGTTGTCTTAGTTTAGTCCAGTTATTTCTGTCGATGCAGAGCGTTGGATATAATACAGTAGTTGGACAGAAGGGATTTTCGTGCCTGCGTTGTGACCCCACGGTTTGTAGATCATCACAAATATTATTTATGTGTTCTATTTTTAATGACGTGATGAGGAAAATGTGTAGTAATTATTATGGTTTCATAACAATCATGTTTGATCGAAGATCAGGTCGTGGTCAGATTGTTTTGATTGATAAAAATATTGTAGCTGTTATTGATAATAATAATAATAATAATAATAATAATAATAATAATTAATAATAATAATAATAATGATAATAATAATAATAAATAATAATAATAATAATAATAACTCCCCTTGTGGGATGGGGGGGGGGGGGGGGTCCTAAGAATGCACCCATTGCGTTCTGTTCGGTGCATGGCGTAGGAGGCGACTACGGTAATCGGAATTTCTTTTTTTTTAAATCTTCTTTTAGTATTTTTTCATTCTTCCTTCTTTTTCCCCCACTTGTTAGCAAATGCGTCTTAATATACCCATCCTAGTTGGTGAACGGGACGCTAAACGCCAAACAAACAAACAAACACACAAATAAACAATAACCATAACAACAGCAACAACAGCAATATAAATATCATCGTGCCTGAGGTGCGGAGACACGCAGTTATTGACAATGGATAAGTTTACATTTAAGCGATTCGATTAACGGTCACGGTTTGCCCACAGGATTTTCAAAGTTAATAAAAAACAGCACCATTTTTAACGAACAAGAGACACACAAAATAGGTTGCGTGATTCGGCCAGATTAGCTCGTTCCCGCTGCCGTTAGCCCAGTGAACGGTTCCAGCAGTAAATGGGGCAGCATTGACCCGGTCTCGGGGTTGTCATCACAGCAGGAAACCACTGTATGTGGCCGTAAACTCTGATGTCTCAACATTAGCTTCCGTACCGTCAAACCTCCGTCATGCGACATCCGTAATGATGGACCTCTGTTACGAACAGGACCGGGCATTTTCTTCCTGAAATTTCCTAGATCGTGGAGGAATTTGCTAATCGAATGAAGTTAGTTGCCCGGTGGAGTGTGTCTCACATACAGTCTTAGTTGTGGCGTAGGCTGTGGTTTGTTTTGATTTTATAAAATTGCAGTGGTTTAAGGTTTAAACTAAAATTCAATAAAGGAAAAGAAACATAAAAGTGAAAAATGTTTTATGTTGTTTCCTAAACGGACACGTGTCAACCCTGTAAGGTCATTTAAATGAAAATTAAGTCTTTGGTTCGTCAGAAGGGGCAAGGATAGTGTATAAATAAATGTGCGTCGATTAACCTTGAGGCTTGATTTAGCTTGAAGGACAAGAAATGAAATGAGAGGTGTTTAGTAAAATAGAAAAAGACATTTGAAAAATGAAGTTTGATTTTTTAATAGCAAAGAGGAATGACCAGAATTAGAAGTCGAGTTGTGATATGTAGTATGTGAAGAGTTGTGGTTGGCCGTGGTCGGCATCTAGGTCAAGTGCTTTGGATCTGTGCTAACACCCAACTTCCCAGCGCAATCTCTTAAACCTCTGAAAGATGTTGTTTTTTTTCATCAGGGACCGTTATTTTTGCAAAAAAAAATAAATGTTATAACCTCTTAAAGACGTTTTTAATCAAATAATAATAAAAAATAGCCAGGAAGTAAAATAAGGTTGTTTCTGTTCCCGGTCGCCGTGGAAAACTTTCCCAAAATGTGTATTTTGGGGGGGGGGGGGGGGGGGTTTCGAGGTTGAGTTCGTTCAACTCTATATGGGGAGTATTTCGATTTATGGATAACAGTATTTAAAACAAGATTGTTCTAAGCAGATTTAGATGTTTTGTGACAGTTTCCGCTCAAAATGTTTTCGGCGACTTTGTAAAGCCGCTAATTTGACAATATGGTGTTAAAAGTATAAGCTTGTTATGCCCTTTTGTCAGACCAGCCGATGTCCTCGGACTGGTTTTGTCTGATTAGTAGGGGGAGGGGGTGGGGAGGGGGTCTGTTGTCCACATGCTGCATGATTGTTCACTAAGTGCGCGGTCCTTTCTTGAAAAATACTTTATTTTGCGATTCCCGCCAAATATTACCTGTAATGGCACAATTTAAACTTTTCTGAGCTGTTGCCCCAGAATGCGTTTACCCCTTGCTGTTTTGACTGGATTTGTTCTAAATTTTGGAAGAATGCTCTTCTGATTTTTTTAAATTACTTCAGCGAACCTGCAAAAATTATCGTAAGGCCCTGATGTCAGTTTTTCAAAATGATGCATTCAATGTTAGTGAGATTGTTTGAAATTATATAGGAATGATCATGTTTAAACCACTTCAGATTTTTAACCCCCCCCCCCCCCCCCCCCAAGTGATTGGGCAATCGCCGGCCTCTACCACTTTTTGTCGATCATACCAGCCTTTTGATACTTGATAACCTAGCTCTCGGCTGGTCACAATATCGCTGGACATTCTTGTATTTTGTCTCGCAGATCTCTAAAAGTCGTTTATGTTTTTAATCGCGAAAAAGCCTTTAAAAACCTTTTTTAGTTCGATAACCTCTAAGGATAAACGTTATTTTTATCAAAAATCGCAGAAAGCCTGTAACACTCTTTTATGTAAAATAAGAATGTATCAGCGAAATAACTATTTACGAAATAAGACACTATTTCGGCCAGTCATTCTATTTTGGAAGTGGCTAACGATTACCCAGATTTTCTGAAACACTATATATATTTCAATGCCCACATAATGTTTCCTCGTAAGTTTGTCAGTGGTTTGTCAAGAACTTGTCGGTTGTCAGTTTGACAAGTTTGAACTCGTCAGGGCCTTGACGAATATCCCTCCAATGCGTCGTCACACAGTGAGAAACACTTGTCGCTTACTTGTCAGAACCTTGTCGTCAATTTGTCAGGTATAACGTCATTATGACGTCACTTCCTTTTCAAAAGAACTGAAATTGAAATTTCTTTGCTTTTAGTGAATATTACCAGAATTATCACGTCTTGAAAATGCATTTAATGGCTAAACCACAATGTAAATGCACACATCATAATCTTTTCATGTTTTGAAATAAGTTGTAATATTTGTAAAATGTTTGTGAAAATTGTATTATCACCCACTGTGTACTTACTGTTATGTAATGTAAACAGGGTGAAGGTACTGGGTTATTTTTTTAATGTTTATTATAACGAAATGTGAGAGGACTGACCTGTACATCACTGGCTTTGTAATGCTTCCGCCTCCAAAACTTAATCTTTAAGAGATGTCAAAGAGGGACCCACTTCAGTCATCTCTTCAGAAATCAGTAAATAAATTAATGATATTAGTTATTAATTTACATAATATTATAATTTTAATGATATAATTAAAACAAATTTAGCGAAGTGGCTTCGAGATACTTGGTAACTTCCTACTTGTTTTCAGTGTAATCCTTTGTATAACCCTCCGTCTAATCCTCTATATATCGTCCAGTTTGATAAATTTAGCCCCGTTGCCTAATTTGGTGGCTGCATGGTTAAACTGGTTCATGGGAGTTTTAAATGCCGGCATTTGCCAAATCTTAGGCGAATCCCAAAAAATTTAGACCTCTCCTATAAGATTTGAAAGCACCGCGACAAGAAAGTCATATACAGGAGAAAAACTTTGAAAAACTGGATCGCTAAAACTTTTCAGAAGCTGACATCATGGCGATTTTTTTAGGGTCGCCAAAAAATACTTCCAAACTAGACCGAAATGCGCTAGAGAGTGAGATAACCCACTTGGATAAACAAGAGAAGAAATTTATGCCTTATATTATACTGTGTTGCTTAAAACTCAGTGTCTTGACACGAACACGTACTTATTTATGCCTTAATTCACGAAGCATATGAGTTGGAGTTCCCCTTGCGATGTTCGAGGTATATTGGTAGCCTTGGTTTGTGACCTTGGCCGACAAGGTCGAGTTCACCAGAGTACCTCTTACGTGGTATCTATTAGGGCCATAGGGTCGAAGATGAGCTCAAAAGCTGACTGTTTTCTAGATAACAGTCAATTACCGGTTTGTGATTTTGACGTTGGACGAGAATTAAAAAATGAAAAAAATTGGCCAATTTTTGGCGGATCGCGAAAAAAAAAACCTTTACCAGAGAGGGCTGCGTCGAAAATATTCTTAACAAATTTAAAGGAATTTGGAGTATTTTGAAAATTGGTTACCAAACATTTTTTCGGATGATCGCCAAAAACATTTTTCCAAGAGAGACCTGTCCAGGTAACATTCATAATAATTTAAAGACAACCTGATCGAAATTGTGGAAGAAAAAGCATTTCATGCAAAATTTACGTGTGTACATGGATACGACGGATAATGTTCTAAAAAGTGACTTACATTGGAAACGGTTACGCATTCAGCGATTTACACTTTCTAACTTATTTTCAAACTCCTCACAATATACTTGTTTATATGAGGTAAGTTTACCTTGATCGGTTTTGATGTGGACCTCATTTTCGAACTCTAAATCGTACAAGGTGTAACATAATGTGTAATTTGTATGTTGTCCTTTTTGACAAATATGGCCAAATTGGCTTATTTAGTCAAAACTGTTAAGTGTGTAGATTATTATCCTATCAGCTGATCACAGTGACCCTGGGCATTGTTGTTACAAAATTTTAACCAAATAGCCGATTTGGCCAAACATGGTACAGATTGTAATTTGACTGAATTTTAATGTGCTTATTACCATGTTACTGTTGAATATTAATGTTCGCGGTTGGTCGCGATGCCCCTAGACTTGTTATACCTGATAAGCTATATAGATATCAGCTGGTGACAGTGTCCTTAGACAATGTTGTTATTATATCTTTTCAAATGATTTTGTCAATTATTCTTTATTCGGATCTTTCGTCAGTCACTTGTCAAACATATTTTGACGAATTTGTGACAAGATATTAACCAGCCGTAGATAAGGTATGGACAAACGCTGTAAATTAGGATTTGACAAACGTGTGACAAAAAATGACAGGTCAGTGACAAAAACAAATTTTTAACATGTTTGCATTGTCCAGTTAGGCATCGTCAGTTTGACGAATTTTGGATCGTCAGTTAATTTGACGAAATTATGACAAATTGACAAGTTCTAATTGACGAGTTTCTGACAAATTATTGACGAATTATTAGCATGACGAATTATCGACAAGCTGTAAACTGACGAATTAATGACAAATTTATGACAAGGTATTGACAAACTTTTTATAAGAATGTATTGACTTGGTCATGGACAATGCAAATTAGCCAGTCTCTGGTCAATTCGACAACTTTTCGACAAATGCTTGACAAAGGCATATTATGGGTGTGAGATTGCATATTTTGTTTATTCTAGAATAGAAGTTTTTCTTTGAACTTCTTGTACCGAATAGGGTGTTAATTTTTTCCTCGTATCATTTTTTAAAACTGGCAAATTAAGTAAATAAGTATTTATGAAAATTATACAGGCAACTTGGACCGTTAATTTGCTAAATGGGAAGGGAGGAAGAGGAACAAACTGTGCGGGTTTTGTGTGGAGTGTATAAAGTTAAAACGTTCTGATCGCTACGTTGAAAATATCAGTTGAGAAATCTTGCCTGTATTTGGATTTCTTTTGTTCATCAATGTTTTTTATGAAAGATCATATAGACTTGTAATTATGAGTTTATTCGCAACGTAAAGCTTGAAGTAATATTAATTTTGTTCGCAGATATTTTCCCATTATGCAAAAGTGTGAACTGTGGATACTTCTGCTTGTGGCAGCCCTGCCCTGGGCGACCTGCGGGCCCGACGAGGTGCCCGTCAAGCACTGGGATTACATCGTCGTCGGGGCCGGGCCCGCCGGGCTCCAGATGGGATACTACCTGGAGACCGCGGGCAGAAACTATATGGTGCTGGAGCAATCTAACGTGTCAGGTGAGACGCGTGAATCTTAACACAGTTCGCGTAAAAAAAGGCACCGGGAGGTATTGACAAGCAGAGATTTAGTGAGGGTATTTTGAGGGGGGGGGGGGGGGGGATGGGGAAGGTGTGTGTTTGTGAGGGAGGGCAGATCAGGGTACTGGCTGCAGATAATTGTGAATGCGCGTTTTAAGGGGGGGGGGGGGGGTAATTGTGTATGTGAGTATAGGGAGCAAATTATAGTGGATGTATTGGGGTGAGAGTGGGTGTACGGGGGGGGGGGATGATGGTGGGGGAGATGATGGTGGATAAATGTGCGGCAGGTTGATGGTGGATGTATGTGGGGTGGGGGGGGGGGGTGAGGGTGGATGGGGGAGAGGGATGATGGTTGCTAGGAATCAATGTGTAGGTTGGCAGATGAGGGCGGGGTTCGTGGAGGGTGAGAGAGGCTAGTTAATCAGACTACAGATGTTGGAGGATGAGAGAAGTCAGACGTTTCTTCTTCGTATTCGGCTTCTTTGCCATGTATGTTTTGCTCATTCCTTTCCATTACGTGTCCCTAACTAAACGACACAGTATTGCAGGGCAAAAAGTTCACTTTTCAGCTCGGGGTCCCGCGGGACCCCAAGCTCTGAAACCAGGGGTCCCGAGGTAAAGTGGTGGGGTCCCGACATTTTCGGGCAATACAAAAAAGTTAAATTCTATAAAATCAGTTTTATTGCAACAAAAAATAATGCGATTAGTGATATCATGCAAATCACAAAACTACTACGTTTAACAACGAAAAAGAAACACTGAATGATGCTACATTAAACAATGAAAAAATCAATCATTTTCGATCTTAGCAGTGATACTGAACAGTTGCAAGAGAACACCGTCTTTTTTCTGAGGTCCCGCGGGACCCCAGGGTCAAATTCCAGGGGTCCCGAGCTGATTATCAGGGGTCCCCGGGACCCTGTGAACTTTATGCCCTGGTATTGATTTGAGATTAACATAAATGACATGTGATGTATTTACATTTCAGGAAGCTTTTTCAACGTCTATCCTCGGCACGATCGTCTGATTTCCATTAACAAACGAAACACGGGAAAGAGAAATAAAGAATTCAACATGCGCCACGACTGGAACTCGCTGCTGAGCCATGACGACAGCCTCCTCATGCGTCACTACTCCAGGGTAGGCGCGTCGGTGGGTGGGGGGGGGGCGGAGGGAGGGGGAGGGGGCATGACTGGAACTCGTTGCTGAGCCATGACGACAGCCTCCTGATGCGTCACTTCTCCAGGGTAGGCGCGTGGATGGGTGGGGGCGAAGGGAGGGGGGGGGGCATGACTGGAATTCGCTGCTAAGCCATGACGTGAGCCTCCTCATGCGTCACTACTCCAAGGTAGGCGCGTGGATGGGTGGGGGGGGGCGGAGGGAGGGAGAGGGGGCATGACTGGAATTCGCTGCTAAGCCATGACGAGAACCTCCTCATGCGTCACTACTCCAAGGTAGGCGCGTCGGTTGGGGGGGGGGGGAGGCGGGGGGGGGGGTGGAGGGAGGAGGAGGGGGCATGACTTGAACTCACTGAAAAGCCATGACGAGAACCTCCTCATGCATCACTACTCCAAGATAGGTGCGTGGGCGGGAGGTTGGGGAGGCATGGCAGTCATCTATCTCAAGAAAATCTGTTCTGCATGAATAAACAAAGTAACTGTTAGGTTATCAATTCTGAAACTAGCTTTCTGCTTTTAAAGGCTGTATATTTTTCTCTACAGGAAATATTTCCACATAGACGCACCTTACTTCAGTATTTGGATGACTTTCAAAAAAAGTTAAATATTAAAGTGCAGTTTAATACTCAAGTGTCTGGAATTATTCCGACCAAAAACGAGGACAAGAGATTCATAATGCGAGATCAACATGGAAATATTTACAGCTGCAAGTAAGAATGCATTCCTTTTATTTTAAGACGTTCCCTGTAGAACAAGTAAGATTTGTGAGATGTTCCCTGTGGATCAAGTCAGATTATGAGATGTTCCCTGTAGAACAAGATTTGTGAGATGTTCCCCGCAGAGCAAGTAAAATTTGCCCAAATGCCACTGGTCCGAATGTTTCGGGCCGAAATGTCGCTGGCCCAAATGCCTGAATACGATAAGATAAGATATAAGATAAGATAAGATATCATTTTATTTCGAAACTTGCAATCGTTAAGGTTGAATTGCGTTCGAAATTACAGGGTAAGTATGCGACGAATATTGTGATCACTTATCAAATATTTCAAAATATCTATTGTTATCTGTTGTTCTCGTTGTTACATTTGGGCCAGCGACATTTCGGTCACTGGCATGTGGGCCATGAAGTGAAAACTATGGCATTTTCTACACTTGAGATAAGCACTAAGCAGGCAGTATGACGAAAAGTATTGCTTGCGTGTCCAGAAATCTCATTATGGCCACGGGTATTGCTAAGCCGCACAAGCCGCTGTTTGAGGGCAGTGAGTTCACGGAAGGCTACGAAGACGTCTCGACGAATCCCGAGGACTACGAGGGACAGACCGTTCTCATTCTGGGTTAGATTTCTGTTCTCAAATCCTCCCTCCTGTTCAAGATTCCCCCTTACCCTACGTGTTTCCCGTTCATCTCCTGTTCTCTATTGTTCTTTCACCCCCCCCCCCCCGCCACCCTCCGCAGACCTCCGTTATTTCCACCCTACCACCCTCCCAGACCTCCGTTATTTCCACCTCCACCACCCGCCCAGACCTCCGTTATTTCCACCTCCACCACCCGCCCAGACCTCCGTTATTTCCACCCGCACCAACCCGCAGACCTCCGTTATTTCCACCTCCACCACCCGCCCAGACCTCCGTTATTTCCACCCGCACCAACCCGCAGACCTCCGTTATTTCCACTACCGGTGTCTCGCACCGTCACACGAAATCTTTCTAAGAAACTTTTTTGCCAGTTCGAAACCTTTCTAGAAAAAAAACGGCTTTGCTACTTGCTCTATGACATGGCTTCCCTTCCCCTATTCATCCCCCCCTCCCCTCACCCTCACCGAGATCTGTGTGTCACTAAAGCTGATATTCCATTAACGCGCGGCTCGTACACGACAAGCACCAAGCATGTCACTATGATCAGCGTATTTACGAGTATGCAAATAAAGAAAATATCATTCATGCACGCTGTAGCTGTTGACACGTGCGATAGGCTCGTGCAAATATTCCTGTACCCCTTAAGCGTTGCTTTTGATGATGAAAAAAAAAATCGCTTTTTTATCTTTGCGTTTTGATCACGAAGATAAAAATAAAGGCGAAAACAAAAAATGAGGTCACAGATCCAGATCAAGGGCTACATATGTGCGGAATGTGGTGGTCCTAGGGTAAGTCTGACCAGAGGAGTAGTAAATACAAAATGACGGACTAGTAAAGAGGGAAAAAAAGGTCAGCAACATTGGCCCCGTACAACTTCAGTATATTCCTTGCAAGTCTTCGACTTGCCAAGTGTTAAAAAAATCACTTTTTCAACTGCTGGAAATTGAAAATCTTTTAATTTTGCCAGTTTAATTAAGTTTTACGTGAGGGTGTTGGAACGACCCCCCCCCCCGTCTCTACCCCTAGTAAAATTGCATATGGCACACGCATTATACAAGTCGTTTTGTATCTACAAATGAAGTACTGTTGAGTACTGCTATTTGTCACTCACAGACGTGGCGTCACCATTTTGAGGCCGCTTTTTTAATTCCCCACTTTGGGGATATATGCGATCGACCGCGTGTCGGTCTGTCGGTCGGTGTGTCGGTCTGTCATCAAGAGCTTTTTAACACGATAACTCAAAAACTCCTGCAAGGATTCTCATGAAACTTGGTATGTAGCTTCTATGGGAACAATCACAGATCGGTGTTGTAAATAGGGGAGGTTTGTCCAAGGAAAATGGACCAGCTGGACTTAGAAAATTTTAGCTCTTGATTGACTATTGTGTGAGCTCGTTAACACGATAACTTAAAACCTCCTGCAAGGATTTTCATGAAACTTGGTATGTGGCTTCTATGGGAACAAACACAGATCGGTATTCTAAATGGGCCAGGTTTGTCCAAGGAAAATGGACCAGCTGGACTTAGAGAATTTTAGCTCCTGATTGACTATTGTGTGAGCTCGTTAACACGAAAACTTAAAACCTCCTGCAAGGATTTTCATGAAACTTGGTATGTGGCTTCTATGGGAACAAACACAGATCGGTATTGTAAATGGGCCAGGTTTGTCCAAGGAAAATGGACCAGCTGGACTTAGAGAATTTTAGCTCTTGATTGACTATTGTGTGAGCTCGTTAACACGATAACTTAAAAACTCCTGCAAGGATTTTCATGAAACTTGGTATGTGGCTTCTATGGGAACAAACATAGATCGTTATTGTAAATGGGCCAGATTTGTCCAAGGAAAATGGACCAGCTGGCGGCCTGTGGGGAATATGTGGGCTGTGCACACTGCTCTAGTTTTTTTTAAATGTATCTGCAGATGCGGGACCTTGATTTCTGATCGACGATGACCGTATTCTGTTTAGCGAGATTATCCTGCGTAAAACCAAGTGAGTTACATGCCCCGTCTGTCCTGGCCGGTGGGCGTGCGTTGCATGCCCCGTCTGTCCTGGCCGGTGGGCGTGCGTTGCATGCCCCGTCTGTCCTGGCCGGTGGGCGTGCGTTGCATGCCCCGTCTGTCCTGGCCGGTGGGCGTGAGTTACATGCCCCGTCTGTCCTGGCCAGTTGGCGCAAGTTGCATGCCCCGTCTCTCCTGGCCGGTGGGCGTGAGTTATATGCCCCGTCTGTCTTGGCCGGTGGGCGTGAGTTACATGCCCCGTCTGTCCTGGCCAGTGGGCGCAAGTTGCATGCCCCGTCTCTCCTGGCCGGTGGGCGTGAGTTACATGCCCCGTCTGTCCTGGCCAGTGGGCGCAAGTTGCATGCCCCGTCTGTCCTGGCCGGTGGGCGTGAGTTACATGCCCCGTCTGTCCTGGCCAGTGGGCGCAAGTTGCATGCCCCGTCTCTCCTGGCCGGTGGGCGTGAGTTATATGCCCCGTCTGTCTTGGCCGGTGGGCGTGAGTTACATGCCCCGTCTGTCCTGGCCAGTGGGCGCAAGTTGCATGCCCCGTCTCTCCTGGCCGGTGGGCGTGAGTTATATGCCCCGTCTGTCTTGGCCGGTGGGCGTGAGTTACATGCCCCGTCTGTCCTGGCCAGTGGGCGCAAGTTGCATGCCCCGTCTCTCCTGGCCGGTGGGCGTGAGTTACATGCCCCGTCTGTCCTGGCCAGTGGGCGCAAGTTGCATGCCCCGTCTCTCCTGGCCGGTGGGCGTGAGTTATATGCCCCGTCTGTCTTGGCCGGTGGGCGTGAGTTACATGCCCCGTCTGTCCTGGCCAGTGGGCGCAAGTTGCATGCCCCGTCTCTCCTGGCCTGTGGGCGTGAGTTATATGCCCCGTCTGTGCTGGCTGGGTTCACCACGCGCATTTCATGTTGCTTTTGACGTCGCTGCATGGGCTTTTTGAATCTGGCGTTTTATCGTATTCAATAATGCACAGGCTCATTTATATATAGTGCTAGGTCTGTAAAATCAAATACAAGCCATTAGAGACTCGTAAAAAGAACATCTTCTTCTCTTCATGGAAATGCTCAACTATGCCTTTATCCACTTTTGTTTCGTGTGGGAGATAAAGTTTTGCTCTTTTCCGCCGTGTCCTTTAATCGTGTTAAGCATCACAGAAACGAGTGACTGATGACCGGAGAAAGATGATACATTAGTCATTAGGCGGGCATAGATCAAAAAGCGGCCCTATCTTTGGAAGTCTCCATAATGAAGTCATGTCTTTGATGTCACTGTCTTATGTCTTGTATTCTGTTGTTGGTATAATGCCTGTGGCTATGACATCAAGACGTGACTAGTTACGTCCCATGCTGAACAAACCCGGACGTTGTCGGGTGCTTGCCTCTGTCAGTCGGCATCGTTTTCAGCTGTGTCTTGTTCTGTCAGTTCCCTCACTCTGTGACACACTCTGCCGTTCAGCTATATAAAAACTGGCGTACATGGCATTAGGGAAAAATATTCTGAGTTTTGAGAACACGTAGACAAAAATGACACACAGTTGTTGCACATACTGTTGTGTACGTACTGCTGTGCACGTACTGTCGAGGGACGCAATAACGTGGTACGTACTGTCGTTGTATGTACTGTCGTGGGACGTGCTGACATGGGACGTAATGTCGTATGTACTGTCGTGGGACGTCCTGTCGTTGGACGTTCTGCCGTGCATTTATCTAGCTGTGCTCCTGTTATTATCCAAAACAGAAACTCTTAATTACAAGACGTTGGTTCAAAGAAAAATCTTTTCTTAAAACTATGACAGTATAAAGAAAGCCTAATGCCGCCTCGCGGGACTGTGGGCTACAGGAGTGAGGCATGGGGGCCTGTGTACTGCTTGAAACATCCGTCCTGTGTGACTGCCATCCGTCTTCTTCTCCGTCAGTTGACACAGCTCACAATTTAAAAAAAAGGAACTCGACGCGTCTAGCCGGCTGATTTTCCTAGTCTTGTTTCCGGCGCACGTTTTCTATTACACATCCGGTTTGATTGTTTTGGACTATCACAAGGGCATCAATGGACGTGTGATTGGGAGGGGTGGGTGGTGGGGTGGTGGGTGGGTGTGGTGGGGGTGGGGTGGGCTGGTGGGAGAGTCTGTGATGTAAGAATCGACGGTGTTAGCGTCCACAGAAGCGCAGCCTGTCAGGTTTAACAGATCATCTGTGCCCCTAGCACCTCTCTCCTCCTCTATTCTTTTGTTATGCTGATGGTATAGTTTTCTTGATATCAACATCCCACCACCCAACAATATCCTAACGCTTTGTATGCTCTGTACATACTAGAGCTACGCTTTTCTGTAAAAACTCTTTCATAGGCTTACTGCGGAAACACTTAAATCTTGATAGGTAAAAAACTCGGTTTGGAGCAAGGTGGTCTTAAGGAATGTAGTCTTGAGGAAGACAGTTTTGAGCAATGTCGCCTTGTTAATTGTGACAGTCAATGCATGTTGTCTTGGCAGGTCGAGGCAATTCGGCATTTGAGCTAGCGGATAGTATCTACGGAAACACGAACCTGATACACATGCTGGGCAGGTCCAGGGTCAGGCTGTCCTGGTCCACGCACTACGTGGGCGATCTCAGGTCTGTCTCTACGCCCGTCGCTTCTAATGGTTTTACTGTTTTTGTTGTTTTTTGTTTTTTTGGGTGGAGAAGATTGCGGGTGGAGGGGGGGGGGGGGGGGGGTGAGGGCGTACTGCTGTAACGTAAGGAAAACGTGCTGTTGTGACGTGAAAAGGATATGCTGTTGTAGCGTGAGAATGACATGCTGTTGTAGCGTGAAACTGATGTGCTGTTGTAACTTGAGGATGCCGTACTGTTGTGACGTGAGAATGACGTCCTGTTGTGACGTGAGTATGACGTACTGTTGTGACGTGAGTATGACGTCCTGTTGTGACGTGAGTATGACGTCCTGTTGTGACGTGAGTATGACGTACTGTTGTGACGTGAGAATGACGTCCTGTTGTGACGTGAGTATGACGTACTGTTGTGACGTGAGTATGACGTACTGTTGTGACGTGAGTATGACGTACTGTTGTGACGTGAGAATGACGTCCTGTTGTGACGTGAGAATGACGTCCTGTTGTGACGTGAGTATGACGTACTGTTGTGACGTGAGGATGCCGTAATGTTGTGACGTGAGAATGACGTCCTGTTCTGACGTGAGTATGACGTACTGTTGTGACGTGAGAATGACGTCCTGTTGTGACGTGAGTATGACGTACTGTTGTGACGTGAGAATGACATCCTGTTGTGACGTGAGTATGACGTACTGTTGTGACGTGAGAATGACGTCCTGTTGTGACGTGAGTATGACGTACTGTTGTGACGTGAGAATGACGTCCTGTTGTGACGTGAGTATGACGTACTGTTGTGACGTGAGAATGACGTCCTGTTGTGACGTGAGTATGACGTACTGTTGTGACGTGAGAATGACGTCCTGTTGTGACGTGAGAATGACGTCCTGTTGTGACGTGAGTATGACGTACTGTTGTGACGTGAGGATGCCGTAATGTTGTGACGTGAGAATGACGTCCTGTTCTGACGTGAGTATGACGTACTGTTGTGACGTGAGAATGACGTCCTGTTGTGACGTGAGTATGACGTACTGTTGTGACGTGAGAATGACATCCTGTTGTGACGTGAGTATGACGTACTGTTGTGACGTGAGAATGACGTCCTGTTGTGACGTGAGTATGACGTACTGTTGTGACGTGAGAATGACGTCCTGTTGTGACGTGAGTATGACGTACTGTTGTGACGTGAGAATGACGTCCTGTTGTGACGTGAGTATGACGTACTGTTGTGACGTGAGTATGGCATGCCGTTGTGATGTGGCAAAGACGTCCTAGTGTAATGTGAGTATGGAGTACTATTGGTACGTGAAAATGGTGTACTGGTGTGACGCGAGTGAGACAATATGAAGCGAATCTGACAAACTCTGAGCTTCGAGACTGACATGTTGTTACGATTAGAGAAAAACGAACTTCTGTGGCACGAGACTGGCGTCCGTCTATGACGCGAGGATGACGTACTGCTCAGGGGGGGGGGGGGGGCTCACACTGTTGTATAGCGAGACTGGCGTCCATCTGTGACGCGAGAATGACGTACTGCTCAGGGAGGGGGGGGAGACTCACACTGTTGTATAGCGAGACTGGCGTTCATCTGTGACGCAAGAATGATGTACTGCTCAGGGGGGAAACTCACACTGTATACACTGACATTTGCGAGTGCCATTTTCGTGTTTAGGTAAAATTATGAGGGTGTTTGCGTTAGGCTTTAAAGACCGTCCGTATTTTGGGGTTGTTTGAGGGAGATCGGGGGAGGGGGGGGACTCACAAGATGTTATGCCTTGAAGCTTGGTCTGATCCAGATCTGGCAGGAATGTTTCACATTCACTGCTTATTATGCCACAGTCGACAGATTTCCCTTTTTACAAACACGAAACGCCATGCTCTTCGTGGACCGTTATTTTTCCTACGCCCTCTAATTTTTTTCAATAATGAGTATAACAGATCAATTAAAATTCAGTTTTGTTTTTGGCTTTGTGTATTCGATTCAAATAATAGCTCGGATGTAGAAGAATTGTTCTGTTTGCAATGATAATGTATTACAGTTAAGTATTCCATGTTGACTTCCGCATTTGCCACCCGTGAGTGTGATTTCGATTTTATAGTTTATGATATTTTTTTCCTTCCCAGAGCTGTCAACAATGGCCTGCTGGATACTTACCAACTCAAGTCGCTAGATGGCCTCTTAGAAGTACCTGTCGACGAGATCCGCCTTAAGAAAGACGACGACGGCATGCTGTGGCTGGAGGTCGCCGAGGATGAGGGGGTGGAGGGGGTGGAGGGGGAGGTGGGCGTGGCTGAGTTTAAGGCCGCAGACAACTTTGACAACTTCGCGATGCGGGACGCCTATCACCGCGTGATTCGCTGCCTCGGATGGACCTTTGACGACAGTCCGTTCATGAAGTGAGTGTGCCGGCCAATGAGGCGGCGTCAGGAATTGCCCCAGCTGTAAAGGGATTTCGAGCTGGCATCGTTAAATGCTTGGTATGACGGGGCCCAGTTGTGAGGTGTTTTAGAGGCGGGATCAGGGAATTTCTGGTATGACGGGGCCCAGCTGTGAGGTGTTTTTGAGGCGGGATCAGGGAATTTCTGGTATGACGGGGCCCAGCTGTGAGGTGTTTTTGAGACGGGATCAGGGAATTTCTGGTATGACGGAGCCCAGCTGTGAGGTGTTTTTGAGGCGGGATCAGGGAATTTCTGGTATGAAGGAGCCCAGCTGTGAGGTGTTTTTGAGGCGGGATCAGGGAATTTCTGGTATGAAGGAGCCCAGCTGTGAGGTGTTTTTAGGCGGGATCAGGGAATTTCTGGTATGATGGGGCCCAGCTGTGAGGTGTTTTAGAGGCGGGATCAGGGAATTTCTGGTATGATGGGGCCCAGCTGTGAGGTGTTTTTAGGCGGGATCAGGGAATTTCTGGTATGACGGGGCCCAGCTGTGAGGTGTTTTTGAGGCGGGATCAGGGAATTTCTGGTATGATGGGGCCCAGCTGTGAGGTGTTTTTGAGGCGGGATCAGGGAATTTCTGGTATGAAGGAGCCCAGCTGTGAGGTGTTTTTGAGGCGGGATCAGGGAATTTCTGGTATGAAGGAGCCCAGCTGTGAGGTGTTTTTGAGGCGGGATCAGGGAATTTCTGGTATGACGGGGCCCAGCTGTGAGGTGTTTTTGAGGCGGTATCAGGGAATTTCTGGTATGACGGAGCCCAGCTGTGAGGTGTTTTTGAGGCGGGATCAGGGAATTTCTGGTATGAAGGAGCCCAGCTGTGAGGTGTTTTTGAGGCGGGATCAGGGAATTTCTGGTATGAAGGAGCCCAGCTGTGAGGTGTTTTTGAGGCGATATCAGGGAATTTCTGGTATGAAGGAGCCCAGCTGTGAGGTGTTTTTGAGGCGATATCAGGGAATTTCTGGTATGAAGGAGCCCAGCTGTGAGGTGTTTTTGAGGCGGGATCAGGGAATTTCTGGTATGAAGGAGCCCAGCTGTGAGGTGTTTTTGAGGCGATATCAGGGAATTTCTGGTATGAAGGAGCCCAGCTGTGAGGTGTTTTTGAGGCGGGATCAGGGAATTTCTGGTATGAAGGAGCCCAGCTTTGAGGTGTTTTTGAGGCGATATCAGGGAATTTCTGGTATGAAGGAGCCCTGCTGTGAGGTGTTTTTGAGGCGGGATCAGGGAATGTCTGATATGACGGAGCCCAGCTGTGAGGTGTTTTTGAGGCGGGATCAGGGAATTTGTGGTATGACGGGGCCCAGCTTTGAGGTGTTTTTGAGGCGGGATCAGGGAATTTCTGGTATGAAGGAGCCCAGCTGTGAGGTGTTTTTGAGGCGGGATCAGGGAATTTCTGGTATGAAGGAGCCCAGCTGTGAGGTGTTTTTGAGGCGGGATCAGGGAATTTCTGGTATGAAGGAGCCCAGCTGTGAGGTGTTTTTGAGGCGGTATCAGGGAATGTCTGATATGACGGAGCCCAGCTGTGAGGTGTTTTTGAGGCGGTATCAGGGAATGTCTGATATGACGGAGTCCAGCTGTGAGGTGTTTTTGAGGCGGTATCAGGGAATGTCTGGTATGACGGGGCCCAGCTGTGAGGTGTTTTTAGGCGGGATCAGGGAATTTCTGGTATGATGGGGCCCAGCTGTGAGGTGTTTTTGAGGCGGGATCAGGGAATTTCTGGTATGATGGGGCCCAGCTGTGAGGTGTTTTTAGGCGGGATCAGGGAATTTCTGGTATGACGGAGCCCAGCTGTGAGGTGTTTTTGAGGCGGGATCAGGGAATTTCTGGTATGATGGGGCCCAGCTGTGAGGTGTTTTTAGGCGGGATCAGGGAATTTCTGGTATGACGGGGCCCAGCTGTGAGGTGTTTTTGAGGCGGTATCAGGGAATGTCTGATATGACGGAGCCCAGCTGTGAGGTGTTTTTGAGGCGGGATCAGGGAATTTCTGGTATGACGGGGCCCAGCTGTGAGGTGTTTTTGAGGCGGTATCAGGGAATGTCTGATATGACGGAGCCCAGCTGTAAGGTGTTTTTGAGGCGATATCAGGGAATGTCTGATATGACGGAGTCCAGCTGTGAGGTGTTTTTGAGGCGGGATCAGGGAATTTCTGGTATGACGGGGCCCAGCTGTGAGGTGTTTTTGAGGCGGTATCAGGGAATTTCTGATATGACGGAGCCCAGCTGTAAGGTGTTTTTGAGGCGGTATCAGGGAATTTCTGGTATGATGGGGCCCAGCTGTGAGGTGTTTTTAGGCGGGATCAGGGAATTTCTGGTATGACGGAGCCCAGCTGTGAGGTGTTTTTGAGGCGGGGATCAGGGAATTTCTGGTATGACGGAGCCCAGCTGTGAGGTGTTTTTAGGCGGGATCAGAGAATTTCTGGTATGACGGAGCCCAGCTGTGAGGTGTTTTTAGGCGGGATCAGAGAATGCATGGTTTGACATGGCCTAGCTGTGAGGCGTTTTAATGAAGAATGAAATTCTTTACGCTCATCTTTCGAAATCCCGCTTCCAGTTTTCAGAGATCCTTCAACATCTTTTACAAGTGAATTTTCACATCCAGGGATTATTTTGTTGGGGAAATGCCCGCAGTTAAGAGGGATTTTGAGATCAGATCAAGGAATCTGTAATGGGAAATGTCCTCAAATATAACTGAAAATATTTGAAGTGAGTCGCCTTTCATGAGTGAAAGTAATTGAAAAATAGAAAAAATAGTGTTTTTTTTTATTTGATAACCCATACACAGTACATAATCAAGACGTTTGTGTTTTAAGAATAAGCATTTAGTCGGCATTACATAAAGACTGTTGGAGTGGTTAACATTTTTGCAGGAACTTAGGCAAATTCCCCAGTCGTTACTTATTTTGCGTTGTTGAAATTTCTTGGCCGTCGCAGCCGTTACTCTTGAGTGATATAAGAGGGTTCCTTTCGCACTTTCCTGAAGTTATTGACACACGTGTGTAGTACTGGCATCTTCTTGGCACACCATTGGCGAATTTAGTATGTAGTACTGCGATTGCATGACTGACACTGTCTTGCTAACATAGGATTCAGTAGTATATATGTGTCCTTTTTGTGTAGTGTGTAGTGTTCCTTCTCGCTATTTAGCCAGCGGTATTTTCTACTTACAGTTCTACAGCCATTCGTCGAGCAAAAGGCAAAAAAAGCAAATACCCCCTCATCTACCAGGATTACCAGTCCGTCGATTTCAAGGGACTATATTTTGCGGGCACGAACACGCACTCACTGGACTTCCGTAAATCTGCTGGCGGATTTATACACGGCTTCAGATACACAGGTATGTGGTGACGTCACCATGACGTAGCTGTGATGACGTTCCTCATGAAGTTATCCCATTACTGTTTTAATTTGCCAAGTAAAGAGAAAACGAACCAAAAGAAAAAAATTTAAAGAAAAACTAAATAAATAAGAAATAATAATAATAATAATAATAGTAATAATAATAATAAACGCTACATGTGCAAATTTTTTAAGTCGTGGCATCATCATGTCGATATATATTGTCGTGATACAGCTGAGTCGTTGTTCTCACTGCCTGTCTGTAGCTGTGACGTGTCTGTAGATGTGTGTACTTTGGTCTCGTTCAGTGAGGGCGCTGCACCACAGCCTGGAGTGGAAGAACCACGGCGTGCCATGGCCGTCAGTGGTCGGGGGCATCGACCAGCTCCTGACCCGCATCGTCAAGCGCATCAACGAGGGCTCGGGCATCTACCAGATGTTTGGTGTGCTGGGTGACGTCATCGCCATCAGCGAGTAAGTGGGTAGTGCAATGACGTCATGGCCATCAGTGAGTAAGTGGATAATGTAATGACGTCATCGTCATCAGCGAGTAAGTGGATAGTGTAATGACGTCATCGCCACCAGCTAGTAACTGGATACTGCAATGACGTCATCGTCATCAGTGAGTAAGCGAGAAGCATCTTTCCTCATGCCCAGGGAAAGCATTAGCTCTGTTTGTGATGTCACGGTTTGGGCACAGAAAACATCTGTGAGATAAAGAAGTGACCCGGCCGGTCCATAAAAATAGTTCCGAATTAAACAAAGGAAATGGTCCGGACGGCTGGGTGTAATTGTTTCAAAGCAAAAAAGTTAACCAGGGGGCTTTAATACTACCGAGCGCTTTCAAATTAGACAAGTTTTTTTTCTTTTACAATAGTTCTTTATGGGCTCTTGTCCCCTTTCGGAATGCCCTCCCTCCCAAGGTTTCACCAGTGCTGGTGTCTGTTCCTCGCTATAGCTGTGAATTTGCCTGATACCAAACAGCTTGTGCAGGAAAAGTGGGCGTATGAGTATAAAAGTGGGCGCATGAGTATAAAAGTGGGCGTATGAGTATAGAAGTGGGCATATGAGTGTGGGCGTAGGACGCGAGAACAGTTCACATCTCGAATTTTACCGAAGGTTTTAGTAATCAATAAATATAATGTGACGTAAGCTTACTACACAAACTGTTTGATGACAGTGCGTTTTACAGTGACGAGTGTTCGATTATCCGATATATGTGAAATGTGAAACAAAATAGTACGCAGTTATCCGGTTTGTGTGGTCGTTCGCTGTAGATTTATCCGATTTCATCTGTGTACGAGAAATAACGTGGTTTCATCTCCCTCTACAAGGAAACATGAATAAATCAATAAAAAAACTATGTCTTTTTGTTTTTATCCAGAGATGGCACAGAATTTGAGTACTTTGAGGAATTTCCAATCAATCTCATCCACCGGTTCAAGAGCTATGCAGGTAAGTCAGGAAAGTATTGACAAGTACACTGTGTAGGCGCATCAGGGGAATAAAAAATCTTATTAGCGGAAGGGGGGAGGGGGGTAGAGGGTGGGGTGGTGGGGTGGATATCAATGGATAGAACCTTAGGGTGTGTAATAGTGTTGCTGTCAAAGTGGATGAGTTGTCTTGTTTATTTCAGGGAAGGAGATTAAGAGGCTGATAGTGCTTTCGATGGAGTATGGCAAAGAATTCTCGGGGCCCGGAAAAGACGTTTTCCGGACTGACCGTGCTTCCGGAGAACCGTCGGAAGGCCACATGTCCAACTTCCTACATCCGGTCTTCTACTATTACAACGAAGTGCCCAAAGGTAGGACTGCTGCGAAATCATGCCGCAAATATTTTGGTACAGTAGTCCCTTTTTACCAATAGTAAATAGAGTGTATCATTGCGCTGACTTGGATTGCTTTGGTTGTTTATTTGCCACGGATTATGTTATTTATTAAAAATAACACTAAATAAAGCAGGAAGAAGAAAACACATGTTTTCCGTTTATAATCATCCTGAGAGAAAATATAACTTCACAAAAGATTTTCCTGGATTTTACAGGCAAAGGTTTCTTATGTAATATATATATATATATATATATATATATACAGTTATTACCATACACATTTAACGCATTTAACATTCTAGCCACTGACATGACGAACCGACGGCCGAGCGAGATTCTGCCCCGCCCGGACAGAATCCACCACATTGTGGAGGATTTCCTCACCGACTTCACCGCACCTGTCAGTCACATCCTGCTGCTCAGGTACAGCCCGTGGGTCAGCCAATGGATTCAGGCGGTTGGAGGGGAGGGTGCAGGGGGTTGGAGGGGGGATAGATATGCATCTCTGTGTGTATTTTTTGGGTTAGAACAAAAACAATTCAGTTTTTAAGAGCCGTTTTGCTATGTGAATGCGTGGGTCTAGTAGTCAACATCGTGCATAATAACATTCAGCACTCAACAAGTAAAACACATCGTTTGTTTTTCTCCTTCATGGTCCGTCATTTTGTCCCTACTTCTCCTCTGACCCCAGTGGATGTAGGACTACCAAATTTTTCACATGTATAGTACTTGATGTAAAGTTGTGCACCTTGCTTTTTGTTTTTAGCACACATGGCCGTTGGCTATTGCCTACATGCGCTATCAAGTAGGACCTCTGTTGTCCGCCTGTCCATCCGTCCGTCCAGAACGAAAAGCTGCTTACTCCAGTGACCAAAAACCACACAGAAAGTTGCTCCAGAGGGATCTGTATTCTTTTGATGATTTTTCTGATCATTTGTTTAAAGCCCAATTTTTGGCGAATTTTTAACCAAAAATTCGAAGTGGTCTTACGTAAACCTCCTACAGTTTTTTTTGCAGAATCAACTTAAAAATGCCACAGCCATCTTTCCCCTGAAAATCAGCCTACGCTGTTAAATTTTTGTTGTGGCGCGATGAAAAAAGGTCCGTCCGTCCATTTGTAAACCTTTGTTTTTTGCCACTCCTCTTTCACTTTTCATCGGATCGCACAAAAACTGGTTAATTTGGCGAATTTTCGCTCACCAAATTTTGGCGCATTGTTTTGTTGACTTATACTTTTCTGTGGAGTTGATAGATGTGGATGAGTTCAGAGCTGTTCGCAGTTTATGCAAATCAGATTGTAACTGGGCATGCCATTGGCCTAAAACAGTCACATCCTACAGTGGGAGATAACTTAAAGCAATCAAGGTCAACTCGTCCATATAGATGGAAAATTCTTTGGCACTTAAGGCATTTGAAGAAGGAAACAGAGATGTTAAATTCAAATCTTGTGATTCTCATAGCCAATTGATCTGATTGGATATATAAATATATATATCGTTTCCGTATATATCGCAAGTAGTTAAAAAGTAAATGAAGAAATTAAAGAAATAAATAGGTAAATAATAAAACAAAAGTGATGTTGAGGATATATAAGATAGTTCATAATAGAAGTAAAATTTCCGCCAACTCTCCTCCATGTTTTTGAAAAAAGCGAAGTGCCAGTTCGTATCTTATTACCTGAGCACTGTCACTTGACGGTCTTGTTGTTGACACTGATGCATTCACGATGTACTTGATTTGAATACGGCAGATATGCTGATTGCAGTGAAATACTTGTGTTGGTTTTATAAGAACGATATTAACACACTCAGTATATTATCAGCTACGGGTCACTGTTACTTGTTCATTCGAATAAAGTGGAAATATAAAAAAAAAGTTAGAACAATCAGTCCGATACATAAAGGCGTGGAGAAAAGTATTTTGGGGGAGAGGTGGGAGGTGCGAAATGCCGTTTTATGAAGTTACCACCAGAGAAATGTTCTCTTTTTTCTGGAACCGTTTCAGACTCGCAAAAATGTTGCTTTCAAAACTGGCATGCCTGTAAAGTAAGCACGAAGTTAATTAAAAAAAAACTACGGGAAGAGAGGAATTGATGCACCAGTTTTAGTTTTTTGGAGAAGAGATAAATATTTGGCTTTTGCGAAATTGTTCTCGTAATGACGGTTTTAGCTGAAAGAAACCAGAGGTTGAGCTGCAAGGTTTTTGTCTTTTCAGACGCTTCATTCAGGACTCGCTTGATATGGACGTACGTCAGGTGTTCGCCGACGACTGCATGAGGGTACTCATGACGCACGTCACTGCCCCGTACGACTGTCTGCAGTACGTCCAGGGACATGGCCTCCAGGCCGGCGGGCAAACCATGCAGCTGTTAGAATCTCATGGCTTACTTATGTAACCTAATTCTCCCCTCATGTAGCCCAGAAAATGCAATAAGATCTATAAAATAAAATTCCAATCACATACACGTGAGGTGCTGGGTTCACAGTGGCCAGTTGTCCTATAGTTTACATTCCAGATTTTTTTTTCTGTTATATTTTGTTATTTAATTTTTTCATATATTATATGAATATTATATATACGGCGACGTCCAAAATAATTGTCATCGATAAAACATTTGCTAAATTAATTAAACCTTTATGCCTTTGAAACCTTAACTTTTTGGTGTAATTATTTATGAATTTCAAGGTCACTTCGTGTTTCCCGAATGGTGTTATATTGGATAGTGTCAGTTGTGTTTATTTTTAGTGTTTATTTTTTTTATGTAATACAATAAAGAAGGTTATATTAAGTATAACTGAAGTAAAGGAATATTTTGAATAACTTTGTTTAACTAAAGGTGCCATAAAATGTATTATATTGTGCTTTATTTTTGTCCCTCCCAGTATTTCTGTTGCGATTAACAAGAGGGATTGTTTGTTTGTTATGATGTAGCGAGGAAGAACCTGGATATGGGGTAAGGGAGGGGAGGGGGGAGGGAGGGGAAGGTTGGTTCTTTTCCGGTCATTCGGTACATGCATTCGGTGATTGTCTTTGTGAAGATTCTTTTAGTATTATATATTAGCGTTGCATTTTTAGTGTTATGTATGTATATATTTAAACAAATGTTGACCCATTTTGTCGCAGTCATCGGTATCCGTGGTCTGTATGTGCGTGTGTACATATGTACGTGGATACATCTGCACACGTATGTATGTGTGTACGTATGTGTGTACGTATGTATGTGTGTACGTATGTACGTATATAAACTTTACTTAAAATGCTTCTTCTCCCTCAGTTTTGATGAGCTCTTCATGTGAAGTTTTCTTTGAAATTACTTCCTTCTTTTTTTCGGCGCACCTTCAGAAATTGACTTCGTGTCCTCGCTTGAAAGTTTTAACGATCAAGATTTTCAAAGTGGTTCTTCCGCAAGTAATATTAGTCAGACTGCTTTAGTCAGAGATTAGGCAAATGGCGGTCTTTTTTAGTCAGAGATTCGGTAAATTTTCAGGAAGCGATTTTTAACACTTGACAAGCCTTTGGCTTGCAAGGGTTATATGAATTTGTGCGAGCAAAATTCGTCCTTTTTTTTTTCTTCTTGACAGTTTTTCCTATTTTTTGTGTCTTCTTCTTCTCTGACACTATGGGCCCTACGACCATGAAACTTAGGACTTATGAAGAGCTTGATCTGAACATGTGCATGTCACTTTTTATTTTCGTCTTTATTTTCGTTTTCTTTGTTAAAACGCCATGTAAAAAGAGTGTATTTTTTGCAAGTAAATGCGTAGCATTTAACCCACATCACACACAGTTGCACAGTGAGCTTTGTGCGAGCTCTCACTGCGTAAATAGAGAACACGGCGTATGCTAGATCAGTCAATAAAACCTTAAGTCAAAAGAAACCAAACACTTCTCGGCTTATAAGACGTATTCAAGCTGTGTTGTTTGCAATATATTATTCAAGCAATAACCCATTGAGGGAAGTATTTTTGAGTTTTAATTTTTGTCAAGTGTTTAACATTTCGCTAGCGAAGTGAGGTTCTAGTTTAAATGCTGCTTTTTGGCGGCGCTACAAGCCTATTGTTACTTGATCCACTAGATCTCGGCTTGTCACAATGTCCCTGGACATTCTTCAGTCTTGCTGTTTTTTTTTCAGACCAGTAGTGGATTGGAGCGTGTCGTTCTATCGCTTGCCATCGTATATCATGTATATTTTCAGTTCAGATGTTTCGAGGTTATGTGCTAATGGCCACTGACATGGCATTTACCCCCATTAGCAACCAACGTGAACAAAATAGCCTTGTCGCCAAAAGAAAAAAAAGTGAGACAAGTTGAATAGCCTGCTTCATGAAAGGATCACTTTTTCTCGCCTGCTTTTAAGTTCGAGCTACGATTTTTACTGAGAGATCCCTTTCTTAAAAATATGATATAATTATAGACTATGGGTATGCATAAACACTATACAACTGTAAAGTAAAACCTAACTAGACCGCTTTCCCTAAAGATGAGCGAAAATTACACTTGGGACCACAAAAATATCTTAAAAATACAGAATTCCTTAATATTCTTTGTTCAAGGTCATGCCAAGTCACCAGTTGCAACTAAACCCCAGCTTTTAACATGTACGATCCCAGTACACATTCTGTGGTCGAGAAAACGTCGGTTACAGGTTGCCTCAGTGACTAGGCTAAATCGCAATAGATTGGTCGCGACCATAGATCAACGGCTTTGACACAACGTTGAATAAACGTTGTATAGGCAATGTGTGTGTAGACGTTGATTTTGCCAGCAAAACACTTCCGCTACATCAGATGTGGCTGTAATTTGGTTGTGATTACGTGTGATCACAGACCAATGGCTGCTCAACGTCTACAGGAAACAAGGCAATACCCGCGGGACTTTACCCGCGCGGACTTTACCTGCGGAGGAATTTATCCGCGGTAGAACTTCACCCGCGGGGATTTTAACCGGCTTAGGAATTTACCCGCGGATGGAGAAAAATGAAATTTTGAACAAGCTCGTAAAAATGAAATGGAGAATATTATTGAAACTTACTGGCTATTTAAATCTTGTAAGTAGTGTTCTATGGAGTTTGTGATGACTTTTTAATCATCCCAGATTATATTGGTGCAATCTAAGGGACGGGATGTATTTGCTGTCATGCAGTTTAAATGTACTTAAAGCATGATCCCAAAATATGTGATGTATTTTAGATCAAATACAGAAGACTGGGTTCGATAACTTTGCCACATGTAGGGAGACAGGTAGCTCTCAGTGAAAAGACGGTTTTATGAGTATCTGAAGGCAGGTTGCTGCGTGGGCGGGTTGTTGCAGTGGTTGTATATTGTAAATTTCAAATATAAAATAAAGCATTGCGGAGAATCTGTGTTTTTGTTTTGTTTATTTCATCCGCGGGTAATGTCCTACCGCTGGTAAATTCCTACGTCGGGAAAAGTCCCCACGGGTAAAGTCTCAGAGGAGTTCCAGTGACAAGCTCATGGCGGAAAAATAAAAGGAATCATACGGAAATAACTTACCGAATCGTACGAATTCAATAAACTAATACCGTCATATGGGGATTGAAAATCCCCGAGTGTCAACAGGAAGCTTAGTTATTGTGGGAGTGGGTGGAAGAGAACGATTGTCGAAAAGTCCGGACGTTTCGTGTATTTTTTTTTCACTTTGGCAGGCTATATCTCCAAGTTAAGGCTCAGACGTCGCAAGAAGAACACACATATAGCTCAAATGTATACTGGAAAGTTTTTCTTCATTTCCGTTGAAAATGTATTTTTGGCGAATTTTTAAATTTTTGATTTTTTACTTTTTTGGGCCATATTGTTTCGATATCTCTGAAACAGTTTGCTGGATTAGGCTGAAACGTGGCGAGAAGAATCCACATATAGCGCAAATGTATGCTCCAAAGTTTTTCTTCATTTCCATTGAAAATGTGTTTATGGCGATTTTTTTAATTTTTGATTTTTAAGTTTTTAGGCCATATTGTTGCGATATCTCCGAATCGTGGCAAGAAGAACCCACATTTAGTGCAAATGTTTACTGCGAAGTTTTTCTTCATTTTCTGTAAAAATGTATTTTTGGCGGTTTCTTCAATTTTTGAGGCTGGCCAATGTTGTACTTTTAGGCAAGGATTTTTTTCCACGTGACTGATTGGGGAGTAGGGGAGACATATCCGTTTTTGTTTTAACAAAAACACTGGCCAGTCTAGTTTGGTGTTAGATAACTGATACATCCCGCGTGGGATCAGCTGAAATTAATGCAAATCAGTTAGTAAAATTTTTTTGTTTGCGTGGTTGTGTCCGTGATAAAAGAAGTTGTCTTCCCTTTGATATACTGTTGACAGAGTGTGATCAATCATCTCAGGCCTTCCACGCTCTGTTGTCTCCTGTAAACAACCTCTAGTTGCCATGCACTTTTGAATCTGAAAAAATAATCCCCAAGGCTCGTTCTTTTATGAATACATCTACATAAAGAATATTTATCGGGCCCTGTAGATGTTCATTAAAGACGATTTATTTTGTTATGGCCTTGGTAAACACATGGCAGTGATCGAAGCAATATACAGTACTTGTCTTGTTCCTCCTACAATATAATTTTATGGATATGATCTAGTTTATTAATGGCATTTTCTATGACATCTTTTAAAAATTATATATGTTAACTATGTTTATAATGAAGTTCATCTCTCTTCAATAAACACCTCGATTTAATGAACATCTTACGTGAGTCGGAAGGTGTTCACTATAAACAAGTTTCTCTGTGCTATTATTTTAAAAGGTACTTTTTTATGGGCTAGAATAAATAGGCCACAGCATTACTCTGTCTAAAGAAATAGTATGAAGTTGAACGTGATATTACAGACTTTCTTCTTTCGAATTCTAGTTTTCAAATGATCACATTTGTACTTTCATACATTCTTCCGAAATTGCATCGAAGTCGCGCCATACGATTGTTAGGTTAGAAAAATTGTCCGTTCTTTTCTGGCAATGTTTTGTGTCGTCTGCGGCTACACGTAAGTTATTTATATAGATATATAGAAAACTAGACCGAATTTCGCTACACGTAGCGAAATGGCACCCACATGCAATGTTTTACAATCTGTCTGGTCAAAGACACATTTTTCAGTGTTTCCACATAATTGTCAGCTTCCGAATTGTTAGCTTGAACGGGGACGTCGAAGTAAATATAATGTAATCTCAAATAATCAAATTCAGTTTTCTAACCGTTTTTGAGATAATGGTCAACTTCCGGTTTTTGACCTTGACCCTGACGGAGGAGATCAAAGTCACCGAGGTGCCTCTTATATAACGTCTTTTACGCCCAAAGGGTCGAAATAAGCTCAGAAACGCTGTATCCCTAACCGTTTTCGAGATAATGGACAATTTATCTCTAAGGGAGTACGATATACAAAGGTCACATGACCTTGACCTTGGCCTTGAATGTCGGGGTTCAGTCCAGGATGTTACTGCCTATTGGCACCGAACACGTGTTGAAACAAGGAAACAAGGATTTTCCAGCAATTTTTCGTGAATAGGGGTTTGAAAAAATATTTTGACTTCAATTTGGCCTTGACCTTGAAATTCAAGGTCAAAAAATTTTGCGGATTTTACGACAACTCATTACCCTCTATGTCTCTTCCAAATGCCGTCTTTCTACTACAAACCATATAGGAGTTTTCTGGAAGTCACTTTGAGGTAAAAAAAAACTTTGACCTCAATTTGAGCTTGAAGGTCAAGGTTAAAAAAATTTGCGGATTTCACGACATCTCATCACTCTCTATCTCTGTGCCAAATTTCATCGTCCTACGTCAAATAGCGTAGGAGGAGTTTTCTGGAAACCTCCGAGACGAAAAAAAGAGGAAGGAATGATAAGCCAGAATTCTGATTAAAGCATACCCATTTGCAAACTATGTTTGCAAGTTCAAAAGATGAAAATATATCCTTGCCGCGGCATTCGACAGGTAATGCTTTTGTAAATTCTGTGTTAAAACACTAAAACTTCGTCAATGTTTTATAAGTTAATGAGGGGACGGGGTTCTCACGTACCATGCGACGACCTCAAAACGCTAAGTGCTAATTTTGAAATAATACCCATTTTTAACCAAAATGCAGAGTGAAATTCCAAAAGAACCCCCACTTTGTGGGAAACGCAGGGTACTGGATGAAAATTAAACCTCCCCACTCCAATTTAACGAAATTGGCACTCTGCGCGGACCCGCGTCTGGCATCTACTCCTTTCTCTGCGTTTTTTTTTTTTTTGACAGTCATTGTAACATGTATCATGCGAAGTGCTCCCTGGGCTTTAACATTGCACCTGGTTACAAACTGGTGCAGTTTGATCTACATTATTGCCTATAAAAGCAAGTTAGTTTTGTGTCTATGTGTCTGTTTATACCTGAATGAAATGATGACATGGAATTATTGCTGTTTTTTGTAGCTACATTCAGTCATCAGCCTTGTATTATAACTAGAATACAGGTTTACGGTTTGGGCCCTATCATCATCTACCCCCGTGGGGTTTCGAAGTGACCGAAGTGGTGTAGTATCGGATTGAAATTACACAATTTAACCTTCAGGACAATGGCAACATTTCTAGTACTAATCAACCATATAATGATGTAAAAAATTATATACACTGTCCCTGCTTCCGTTATTCTGCGGTTTCTCCAACGGTATATTTATTTTATTATGATAAATTTCCTGATGGCACACCGGAAACAAATGCTCAAACTGGGGTGCAACAAGGTTCCTACTTTCTTGTTTGTAGTCGTGTTTAAATTCGTGCGATTACTGAAAGAAGAAATTACTGTGCAAAATAATCTGCTGAAACAAATCTCACTGAGTATACATTTTTTTGTTTTGAGCATTTTCATGCCTTTTGGATCAAAATTTAGGTGACCAGTATTGGGAAATATCAAATGGGCCACACTTTGTAAAAATAGAATCATGACGTAGTTTATTCCGAAGCTACAAATGCAACTGTTCTCTAGACATTTAGCTTTGAATCATGATATCATAAGACATGATGATGGCGTCGTGGTATAGTATTGAGACAATGGTGACGGTAAGACGACTAGTGTCCGAAAACAAACAGTCTAATTTTATAAACAACTGTTTTGTGTTGATGCATGGAGTCGTTTGAATTTTTGGGCCCAGAAGCATTCTTTCATCATTTATAAATTAATTGGAATTATTTGAGTTTCGTAGTTTTAGCAGATTTCTTTAACAAGACAGTAACCAATTAGACACTGCGTTGAAGAAATTTAATAAAATATCAAATTCAAATATTATTCTTTCATTTTTAAATTACCATTATTACAAGCCTTAGGCAGATATCTGCTTCTTGAAAGGAATTATTTTTTTGCATGTTTTTACTGAGAAATCCTTGGCTTAAAGTATAATAGTATTTAGGAATATACGTGTGTACATATAATATATAACTGTGAAGTAAAATCGATATAGGAAACTTAGTTACTGTGACATCGCACATGAAAGTGATCAAGTCAGCCATGTTGATGCTTCATGAAAGGATCACTCTACGCCAAAATATAGAGCTTTTATGGTATTACTGGCCTTGTAGATAAATAAAGTATCAACAAAATTAATGACGTGTACAATGTAGAGAAACTGGGACTTTTTGTTTATAACGGCCAAAAAGAGAATTATTACAAGTGTCGTTGCGAGTAGAACAAAAGAAAACATCATCACGTAAAATATTGACATAATAATGCAAGATTTGAGTGGAAAATATTTCGATAACGGAAAGGCCTATCGATTTCAAATTTTGTATGTATTTTCCTTGGGCCAGTGGAGGTTTGTACGAAGCGTGAAGTGAAATTAAGAAAGGCGTATGGCATGATTACGTTAAAATATCCTATGTAAGATTTCTCAGTCGTTGAAAGTCGGAGACTGTTGAACGACCGTTGCTTGGTAGGTTCAAAAGATTCTTTTAATTTTTTTCCAACTACAGCAACCAAAAACGGCATTACCTAAAAAGTTATCTGTTGTTCAACAAAATATTTCGAAAGGGGAAAGTCGCATCGACTTCAAACTTGGTGAAGATCCTCGAATGTTCTTGCATGCTTGAAAACAGTAGCCACATAAGTATCAGCCATGGCTATTGCTTACATTACCTGTAATTGACGTTTTTCTGCATTACTCACCTACAGCTATTGCGTAACATGTCACTCATTTAGTGATTAGTGTCACTTGTGGCGCATTATGAAGTCTTTATCTGCTATAACAGGTTTTGATGTGGAGAAGTGGAGAGATGCACGTTTAAGAACGCCTGAGTTTTATGTTGCTTAAATTTCAGTCGGAGACGTTTAAGGATTTGAAAATACAGGAGAGGGTATACGAACGACTGACCATGGAATGTTATGGTCATATTTACAGGCATCAGCAGGCCTAGCAATTTTTTTGCCGCAAACTTGTTTTCATGTCGCTGCCAAGCTGTTTCATACATGGAGTGATTATTTAACGATTAGCATGGTTGTCGGTACCTGGAAGTATTTTTCGCTTTTAAAGTGGATAATCTTATTTCTTATGATATGGCAAGCAGTTCACCATTTTGGCACCAAACTGTCGCCCCCTGCTCCCATCGAGGTGATGGAAATTTGCGAAGACAAGGATGTCATAGTTATAACTACACTTAAGGTACATAGCGTTAAAATAACCTTGGCTAAACGAGTTGCGTTTAAAATCGTACCTACAATAGATATGGGGGGAGGGGCAACTGTTAAAAAAATAAAATCACCAATGAAGTAGGGAATTTATGTAGCGATCACTTTCCAGACAAGGATAAGAAGACTGCGGTAAAACTTACTTGTAACGACCACTTTCAAGATTCAGATAAAAAGATGTAAAGTAGAACCTGTTCGTAATGACCACCTTCCTGATTCAGATAAAAATGTACGGTAAAATCTGCCTTCTTGACTACCTTTCAAACCCGGATAAGAAAGTACGTACGGGAAAACTGCTGCAGTGACACACCTCCAAACCCAGATGAAAAGTACACACATTAAACCTGCTTTAGTGACCACTTTCCAGAGCCGAAAAATACGTACATTAAAAAAACATGTTCGTAGTGACCACCATCCGGACACGGATAAACAAGACGTATATTAAAAGGCCTTTTAGGTATTACTTCCCTACCAAATAATTACGATTATTGATGCAGCTAAAAGGCCGCTTCTTGATCAAAGGAGAACATAAAGAACCGTTTTAAAACTTGATTTACCACATATGCGCAATGCACACGATAAACGAACTAAGACTCTGAGACTTGAACTTAACTATGCGTGAGTTCGCGAGTGATCGTGAGATTGACTGAAATAAACATTGATAACTACTTAACAAATACACTAACACATGATATATTAATGAGAAAACCTAATTAAGTTTAGCCTTTAATTTTCACTCAAACCCTTTAATTTTCTCAAAACCTTTAGTTTATCCTTTAATAATTTTCACTCAAAAGGGTTATCGGGGCAATTATGGGTTTAGTCGGGGAGATAATTGTTTTTGTTTACAAAAACATAAACAAAAACAATAAACTAAATAGGTTTCGATTGAAAGTGTGTGGTATAAAACTACTCATGTTTTATATACACTTGCTGCTCCAGTTATTATTGTTATTATTGTTGTTATTGTTAGTGTTATCAGTATTTGTATTAGTATTATTAGTATATTACAGCATTGGGCACTCAAGCAATCAGTAAACGTAATTGTTGTACAGCTAGAAGGTTTATTCACATTTTTATTCTTCTTCGGTATGAAGTGTTACGCCAGATAAAGAGACTTGTTCAGTTTTGTCAATAGTTAAAGTACCGTGCTTTTGTCAAATGTACTGCATCATTTGCTTTCGTCACAGCCTTGAATGTGCAAGCGTTGCTGGAAAATGCATTTTGTGTACAAAGTATTGTAAATTTGTTTCAAACATATTGATATTGAAAAATCCAAAGGTAGTTTTCAGTTGATACCCTTATCTTTTTCATTTCAAGCCTCCAACTGCCTTGTGGAGGGCTTCAAATGAGAAAAGTCGCACCTCAGATGAAAAAAGTTGGCCTCATGCATACGGCTTGTGCTTTTCTAGTCGATCGGGTGATTTTTGAATTTTTTTGAAATTTTTGAAGAAAATTTTTTTAAAATGAATCACCTCCTACATTTTTGACCCGATGTCATTTATTTTTGGTATGAGGCACCCGTAAAGTGTCGTGCATACGGATTGTGCTTTTTTAGTCGATCGGGCAATTTTTGTATATTTAGGGAGTTTTTGAAGAAAAAACTTCAAAATGCATTTCCCCCTACAGTTTTGAACCGATTTCATTTTTTTTGGTATGAGGCAACCCAAAGAGTTGAGCGCACGGCTTGCGCCTTTTTAGCCGATCCGACAATTTTTGTATTTTTAGGGAATTTTTGAAGAAAAACTTCAAAATGCATTTCCTCCCACAGTTTTTATCCGATTTTATTTATTTTTTTGGTATAAGGCATCCTTAGGTGGGTCGGGGATACAGCTTGTGCTGTTTGACTCGACTTGGGAATTTTTGATTTTGGGGGGAATTTTTGATAAAAATAACTCAAAATACATACTACTGTTTTGATCAGACATCAATTATTTTGGGCCTGAGGCATGCTTAGGGTGTCGTGAATACGGCCTGTGCTTTCTAAGTCGATCAGGGAATTTTTGAAGAAAAAAAATCAAAATGCATCTCCTCCTACAGTTTTTATCAAATTTCATTAATTTTTTTATGAGCCGTCTCTAGGGGGCCATGCATATAGCTCGTGCTTTTTGAGTGAATTGGAAAACTTTTGAATTATTTTTTTTTGGAATTTTTGAAAAAAAAAACTAAATGAATCTCCTCCTACAGCGCGTAAACGCAAGTAAAATGAACTTGCGCAATAGTCAGATTTAACGACCGAACATCGACGCAAGTTACATAAACATGCACAGTAGCCCAAAATAAGCGCTGCACATCGATGCAAGTTAAACAGACATGCGCATTGGTCCGAAATGTGAACCGGTGGAAAATAAATAAACTGCGAACTGGTCCAAATTAAGCACCGCGCATCAACGCAAGTTGAATAAACATGCGCACTGGGCCGAAAAAAATAAACCAGGCATCGACGCAAGTTGAATAGACATGTGCAGTGGTCCGAAATGCAAACCGCGCATCAACGCAACCCAAAAAAACATGCGCATTGGTCCGAAATGCGAAGCACACATCGAGACAAGTTAAATAAACATGCGCACTATTCCAGAATAAGAACCGCACATCAACTCAAGTTAAAGAAATATGCGCATTGGCCTGAAATAAGAACCGCGCATCGACGCACGTTAAATAAACTTGCGCACTGGTCTGAAATAAGAACCGCACATCAACACAAGGTAAACAAACATGCCCACTGATCCGAAATAAGAACCGCACATCAACACAAGGTAAATAAACATGCGCATTTATCCGAAATAAGAACCGCACATCAACAAAAGGTAAATAAACATGCGTGCTGGCCCGAAATGCAAATCGCACATCAACGCAAGTTAAATAAACATGTGCACTGTTCCAAAATGAGAGCCGCGCATCAACGCAAATTAAATAAACATGCGCACTTATCTGAATAAGAACCGCGCATTGAGACAGGTTACATAAATATGCGCACTGGTCCGAAATGCGAGCGTTGTTTGAAGGTATCTGTGGCTGACTGTCGAGTTTACCAGAGATACGAAAAATCTGTTCTATGTTCTATGGTCTATGTTCTGGTCCGGTGCTAAATTAATTATTGAGCTAGCTCTTTGCCGTCTCATCTTTTGAAGCCCAATTTTTCAGGGCAATTCCCTTGCTCATGCACGCTGGAAATGGTCTTATTGCTTTTCGTAAGCTGGGACTTTGTCCTGGGACAGACTTCTTATTTCTTGAATGATTTTCAATAACGTCATTGTGTAAGTTTGAGTTGCATGTCCCTAGGGACCATCGATCAAGTATGTACGCACCTTTTTTTAGACCAGCCGACCATGCTGGGCTGGTCTTATCACACCAATAGAGGGGTATCCGTCGTCTGTATGTACGTATGTACGTGTGTGTAAACTTTTACTTAAATCAAAATGCTTCCTCTCCCTCAGTTTTGATCGGATTCCTCTCAAATTTTAAACGAATGTTCTCCAGGTAGGCCTCTCCTTAAAAAGTTTTTTTGGCAATCCGCCAAAAATTGGCTAAATGGGGGCATTTAAAATTTTTCGGTTGCCAATTTTCAAATTGGTTCTCCCACAGTTTTGATCGGTTTCCTTCCCAATTTTGAACATTTATTCTCTAGGTAGGCCTGTCTTGAAAAATTACTTTTTTTTGGCGATCCGCTAAAAATTGGCTAAATGGAGGCATTTAAAAATATTTAGTACCAATTTTCAAAACTCTTCTTTTGGCACAATTTGACCGGATTCCTTTACAAATTTGTAAAGTACAATCAGGTATGCAAATATTTTTTAATCGTTGTGAAAACGAGCATTATAAATTCAGGGTTCGCGTTGGCGGGGTTTTTGTCCACTTTTTGGGCATTTTTTACGAAATGACTCACGTTTTCGGAACCCACCGAGTTTTTCTGGACCTAACTGAGTCACACTTTCCCTTTTTGACTCACTTTCCTGAGAACCCAGCGCGAACCTTGAAATTACAAAAAAATGATACAATATGATTAACATTAATGTTTTCTCGATCTTCAGCAAAATATGAATTATCCTTTTTTTCATACTTTTTTTTCTCAAATTTATCCTTTTTTATCCTTTTTTTATCCCTTTTTTCTTGACGACTCCGTGGCAACACTGAGAGGGAATGTCACCTATGAATTTTGTGGATTTTTGTGTCATTTTGAAACCGGAAGGTATGAAGTGATCGGTAATTTAATTAAAACTGGTAATTTAAGGTTTAGTAGAACTTACAGTATTGAGCACCTGAAATTAGGCCCCTGCGGATTAAGAAAGGGATCAGAAAGCAGTTTGATGATGTCTAATGCATCAAAACTCCAATTAAAACAAACAATAAACAACGACGTCTTTGAGCATTAGTCTTGTAGCTTGATCCTAATCATACAATGGCCCTCTGTCTGTAAGTTTCAAGTGCATTTGATAGGGCATTTATCTTCATTTCCTTTTATTTAAATTTAGGTTAGTTTCAACATTAAAATCATGACATAAAAGATACTACTTTAACGTCAAGCAGGAAAAAAGCTTTTGAAATATTAAAATATAACAACTTAGTGTAGGGAACAGATTTTACAACAACAAAAGTATGAAAATGTTGTATGGCAATGGCTCTCCTGTGTAGTCGCAATCTCCGTGTGCATTTTTAGTAAATGTACAAATATGTGTTATAAAGGAGCATCATTCCCCATCTACTGCCATCATTTTGCATTCAGATTTACTTGTGTTTTTATTTTTATTATTGATACCAAAATTTCATTTACTTCTCTAAAATTTAAAAGGTTATAAGATAAACCAGTACAGCAAGCCACATTAAATAAGAACAGATCAAAATTGCTGCTAATGTTATATTGAAAAGTGCAAGGGTTATAAAGAACTTGTTACAATTTAAGTAAAATTTGGTGTTCGATGGATGTGAGGGCTTAAGGTGCATCTTTATGCATCTGTTAAAATTCTACGCGTGGTCTATCAGCAATTGCAGAGTAACAAGTTGTGTCGTCTGCTTTTATTTAGTTATTTCAGTATTTCCAATAAATGGAAGAGTTTATTAAATTGCTAAGTTCTAACAACCTTTATTATTATTTTTACATATCGAGAAATGCTCTACATTAAAAACATTCTAATATGCAATTATAAATTGTTTAACATATAATTGTTTAAATTAATTAAAATTGTATAAATTAATTGAAAATTAATTCTCCATTTAACCACCATGAGCGTGCGCTCATGTTCTTTGTCACTTTCATTTATTCCTTAAGTTTATGTAGGCACCCGTACTGGAATCATTAATCGAACGTGTTTCTGATTTTCCATCCGTCTTACCTCGAAGTGCTTTGCTTGTATATTGCAGAATAAAATACCTAACAAAGTGGCTCATAAGGAGATTAACAATTAAGGAAGTGTCCTTATTATCTGTTTTTTGACATTTTTAACATTGAACAAAATTAAGCTATTAATTTTTACCTTTCCAACTCTAAGAAAAATTATCAAAATCTCCACACATCACCTATTACGAGGATGACACTCTTTTACGTGTCTTATATGTGTCCTTTATATAGTTCTAAATATTATATTACACGGCCAACTTGCCACCTCCTTCCCGTTCTACTCGCTTATACCTTACCTGCCCAAAATTCCCCTCTCCCGAAGCTACACACAAAAAAAAACAAAATAAATTGAACTAAACTGAAATATGAATAAAATAGGCTTCATAAATTTTTCCTAGAAGTTTGATTTTACAATAAATTGCAATCCCACGCGCAATTATAATTAACCAGAGCATGGTTCAGCATGGATTTCACTTAATGAGTTTGTTATGATATTCAAGAGTGATTGATACGTTCAATAATTACGATTACACATAAATAACAGAAGAGTTAATTTTTATATTTTAGACAGGCCGATTATTGTCCGAGCGATTAAGATAGAGACGAATATGTCGATGGGTTTGTGCTAATTTTGAAGTGGCGCTTCTTTTTTCAACTAAAACACATAGTTCTAAAAGAATTCCCCTTTTGTGGAGTACTAAATGAAAATTACCTAGCTCCACGCTTTTTGGACACACATACTATACCAAGTGCCCCTCTCACCCTCAAATTGATCTAGACCCCAATCATAGCATACAGTATATTCAAAATCTACTGTGTCCTTGACACCTCTGACGAACTGCATTACATATATTTTCACGTGATAATGCCGCGCTGAACATGACGGGTTTGTGCTGGTAAATAAAATAGTACCACTTAAATATGTGCTATAGAATAAAAATCATTAGCAATTTTATCCAACCCATACATAAAACAAGTAAAAACAAGTAAAAAGGGGACGCTATTTTATGTTAATAAATGAGATTTGTTGTTATTATGTTTTCTAGCATCTACTATTACTTTTCATTATGTTTTCAAATGCTAAATAGATAACAATAAGCCAATAGTCCCCTTATTCAGGGATACCTTATTATGACAATGGAAGGCATTTACGTGTGATTATTGTGAGCAAAAAGGCACATCTGTTTTTCACTGCCTTCATAAAGTAGCACCCTATCCGTTGCCTGTCGTTACTTGTGTTTTATGTATTTGTATATTTTTTGTTGATTTCGTACATTTTCCCCTTGTATATCTTATGTGTGTTTTTATTTGCCTTGTATACCGTACGCATGTTTTTTATTTATTTGTATGCCTTATGTGTTTGGTTTTCTTGCCGTGTATCACTTATGCATGTTACTTTTGTGTTGTTCATGTCGATTCCTTTGCCTTGTATGCTATTTGCTTTCTCTGTATGGCTTACGCATGTTGTTTGCTGGCCTTGTTTGTCTTGTGTGTTATATATCTTATGTGTTTTGATCAGGAAATTTACCCCCAAAAGCTTTTGTGAGCCCCACCCCTCTTAAAATGACAAGTCCCTGTGTGAATACCACGGCCCTGGTTTAAACTTTCTGCAGACTTGTTAGAAAATTAAGTATTAAAAGAAATTGCCCTGCTGTATTTCTTTTAAGTTTTCTATTTCTACAAAAGAGGGTGAATGATTAGAGAAAAATATATGAGCGAACGATATTTACCATATAAATTGCGTGTGTCTCCTTCTTGAAATATTGGAAGGAAATATTCTCTTTCCAATCTATCTCTTATTTCATGTTCCATTTCATTTCAAACACGCAAAATTTATTTTATTACATAAGCGTACATCGCATTGCATATGAATCACCCCTTAGCAAAAAATATAAATGCATAAATAAATAAATAATAAGAAGAAAAATATAAGAGACAAAGTTGGGTTATACCAAGCTCGGAGTTTTTAAAACCACAGGGGTTTATTATTGTGTGACTGCCTTCCCGCAATCACAAAGCAATTTAAGCAGCACCTTGATAGTAAAAAAATTACATAAATTTGACATCAAACTCCTTGGTATTTGGTATGGAATAACGTAAGCTATGTTATATGATGTTATTAATAAAAATGAAAATGACGAAAGCACATAACCTAACGATTTAAATGTTGAAGGACCTATTATGAAATATAAAGCGCTTTGTGTTTTGTACATGAGTTATCGTCTTATGGGTTTGTTTTTATTTTTTCATGAATAATGTATTGAATAACTCTCTATTGCAATTCATGTTGTTTATAATTCATGGTTTTATCTCGATGAAATGGGTCCTTCAGTTTAATTAAACTTGAAAACGCGGATTCTCTTATGGAATCAAGTAATGGCATCATAAAATATTGTAAAGATAAGGATTTGGGGTTCTTTACTACCTTTTCTACACTAAAGGAGTACAGATTGAGAACATTACCAAAAATTGTTAATTAGGCAAACAAATCAAAGTATTATAGCACGACCTGTGAAATCCGGACAACTTTCTCATCTGGACAAATCTTACCCGTTATAATGCTGTTCGGGTTGACCATGTTTTACTGTATTGCTGTCGTCTGCACGGCATTATCTTTTGTCACGCATCAGACTAGCTTTGAGATCTCGTCCATATTTGTGGGTTACTAGGGTACAAAAGGTTCAGACGTACATTTAAACTCTCCTTTTAATTTGGAAATTTATATAGTCAAATGTGAACGCTCGCATGTTGTAGTCATAGATGCAGCGTGAAAGCATCTTTTAGCAGTTGTGTAAATAGGCTAAATTTAAAGAGATCGGAACTGACTGAGGAATATAAATATACGATATAGGATATAAATGTAACTGTTTAAGTAGACACTTTTATAAATTTTAAACTAAAGAAAGGCTTTTGTTTGTTGTCCTTATTTGTGAGTAATTAACAAAACTACTGATTATATAAAGTTTTGGGGACTTATGATGACGCGGATTTCAGATTGTAGCAGCACACAGGATTGTAGATAATATTCGTAATTAATGAGATATTACCGTAATACCTATTTTTAGCTGAAGTAAGAGGCATATATCATTTAAATTATATATGACAGTACCAAGATAAAGTACTTTTTTGCAAAATACTTGACTCATTATGCAAATAGTAACATTGTGTGTATTTCTGCTTGCGGCAGCCATGCCGTGGGCGATCCATGTAAAAGGCACCGCACCAGTTAAGCACTGGGAATACATTGTAGTAGGAGCGGGACCCGCCGGGCTCCAGATGGGATATTACTTAGAGACGGCTGGCAGAAAATATATGGTGATTGAGCAATCAAATGTGTCAGGTAGGAGGCGTGAAAGTAGTTTGGTAATGGTGTGAAATAATATTTTTGCGCAAACTCTTTTCTCCGAAAGAGTTCACTATTTAATCATCAATGTTTGTGCCAAAATGTTGAACTAACTGGTTGCAGACTTGTGGGAAACAGCCCCACTGTATGGAGTATGTAGGGCTGACTAAAACTTCTACTGATGTCTATGGTTAACAGTGAAGGTTAATTAAGACGAGAGAGTGGTGGCAAAAGATGACATAGGTTGACACAGAGGGTGACAATTGTCTTTGGTAGATATCATGTGTTCAGGACGGGGAACATGTATTTGGGATGTAGAGGACAGAGGCTGAGGTAAAGGATGACGTGTATTTTTGTAAGTTGGTGGAAGATATAGAGTGTGACGACTGTAGTGGATGCAATAGATTGGCGTGAAAAATGATGAGTATCTGTGTGAGACTTTGATAACCGATATTGAGAATTATGGATATAGAGACAGGCTGACACGAAGGATGACAAGTATATGTAGGGTATTTTGTAGGTTGATAATGAGACAGAGGATAACGGGTGTAGAAGTAGACACAGGTTGACTAGAAGGAAGTGTTCATATAGGATTTTGCCGAGTGATGATGGATATGGAAGTTGACGATGTAGCAGATGATACAAGTTGATGGTGAATATCTGTCGGGATTTCGTAGATTACTGAATTATGTGGAGGGTGAGGAATATAAAGATTTCACAGTCTGACGTAAAGGATGACGGGTGTCTGTTCGGAATTTTACAGTTCGATGACTGAATACGGGTGTAGAATGTGACACAGATTGACCCGAAGGATGACGAGTATCCGTTGGTTGTAGGTTGAATATTGTAATTGATAGAGGGGACTAAATGTTCTGTAGGTAATGGCGAGTAGGACTCAGCCTGGGAGTATATTGAGTAAGAGTTTATTTTCCGAGTAACGTTTGGTCTTTGTTTAAATACATACGTTACGTTCCATTTGTTAGTGATATAAGCAATTAGAAAAAATTGCACAGTCAAAGGACCTTGATATATAAACGCAAGCAAAATTTTGTGCCGTTATGGTTTCATTATATTGAGGTTTGTTTTATTGTTCGTTGACACGTTATATTTTCTTGCAATCAATATAACACGCATATACTGCGCAAAATGTGTTAAAAAGATCAAGATTAGACATTGACGATAGTTTGTTTCTACGGTTTGAAAAACATCTCGTTGTGTTTCTATATGTAGATTATCATTATTTTGTATGTACTAACACTTCAACTGATTGTCAGTAAAAGTTGTGAAAATCACACATTGTTTTACATTTTTCTTTTAATGTTTTGTACATAGACTTGGCTTTACAAAGCTATTCCAAACGTGTTAATTGTTCTGTTTTGCGCTTGTCCTGTGAGATTGTTACACAAGGGTTTTTGAGTCCGATACTACATGATCGCTAGGGCTGTGACGTAACTAGAAGACAGAATGAACCTTGCCGCTTTGCCACCACACAAAGCCTGGTTTTGCGGTTGTAGATACGGTACAGAAAAAGGATACTGTTCGAGACCTGGGCAAGGTCGTGGGCTCATCACAAACCTATGTGATGATCGCTACTTCGTGAAATCATGCACTGTAACCGCGTATCTAAGGCGCACCAGTTGCAAAGATCAACCCAGAGCCAGCAAATCAGTTTTATGGCCCATTTGACACTAGTGTACCTCTCAGCTCGTTTAGTTTTTGCACAGCAGTATGTGTATTGTCAACAACTTGACCAATGGAGCACATTGCTCTTTACAAACGAAACCTCTGTTCAACATGTGATCGTTGTGTACAAGTCTGGAGACATCTTGGAGAACGCTAAGGGATTGTAATGTTATCGAATAGGACAGATCTTGAGGTGATTCGATCATGGTGTGGGTATTTCCCTCCATGGCTGTACAGATCTCGTTGCGGTTGATGGAAGTACATTCATCAGATAAAATCCTTCACCTTATCGATAGACTTTGCCGGTGCTATCATTTCCTCTTAATGCACCATAACCCACTCCCTCACGTAGCCGGTGTGGTTATCAACTACAGCGGCGAGAATATGCACTTTGGACTGGCCATCAGTATCACCTGACCTTAACAGTATAGATCTTTGTTGTAATATTCTCAAAAGAGGGATTAAACAACGGCAAGAATATCCATAACCTGTCGCACAACTTACAAGGCTTTGATTGAGGAGTGGCAGAATATCCCTCAGGCGACGCACAGACTTATACCCAGTATCACTCAGCACTGCAACGAATGGGCCAGAGGTAGTTTAAAGGTATACTGGTTGCTTACTCTGTTGAGAAATTTTAAGTTTATTTTGATTTCTGTTCTCGGTGTCATTGATGCAGGCACATTGTTTCACTTTAGTATATAACCTCTCCTTGTTAAGAATGACTTTCTTATGTCATTGCAAACTGAAATTAAGTTATTGAAAAGTTCTTAAGCATAAGCAGTCTCGTTTCTTGATATGTTTGACATTGTCTTGGTGGAAATGCAAACAACACTCAAAGATCAAGCCAGTACCTTGCCCGAACTACACGCCTTAGTCAAACAGTAAAACCTACAATTCGGTGTGAGAAATTGTGTCTGGTGTCCGAAATAGGGAGATGTCAGAATTATCCATGTTCTTATTGCGCTAAAACTAATGGGAAATTAAAACTGACTTGCATATTGGTAGAGGTAGAGAGTTGTGTACATTATGCAAGTTTGTACGGAGACAGGTTTTCCTGAACATTAGCAATCCTAAACAACAGAAAGATAAATTGGCTAGTTCCCCTGTATAATAATAATTGTATGTTATGTTTTCTCGAGGATGTCAGTTCGCTTAACATCCTCCGTCATAGGTTTTAGATGAAACTTAAACCATGCATATTAATCTGGTAATTATATGTTAACCCATTTTATCACACTCTTTGTTATTAATGTTCTTACTCTTATAATTGACTGTTATTTTACAATCAATATTTCACTTAGTTTCAGTTAATAAGCCCTTATTTTTACGCTTGACATTAGACAGGTATCATGCAAGCGTATGAATTACACTGCAAAAATCGCACGATCTTGTGTTTGCCGACTTTGCTTCAGACTTTGTCTACTAGCAACAGTAATCATTTAAATTTAAGTCTCATAAGTAAAACATGTCTTACATTTTAGGGAGCTTCTTTAACGTCTACCCTCGGCACGATCGTCTGATTTCCATCAACAAACGATACACGGGGAAGAACAATAAAGAATTTAACATGCGTCATGACTGGAACTCACTGCTAAGCAATGATGACAGCCTCCTGATGCGTCACTATTCCAAGGTAGGTGCGTAGATGGACGGGGGTTCAGAGGGAGAAGGTCGGGCATGACTGGAACTCACTGCTAAGCCATGAAAGGAGCCTCCTCCTGCGCCATTCCTCGAAGGTACACGAGTAGATGAGTACATGGGGGCATGGCCAGCGCTGAGCCATGAAGAAAGACTTCTAAGACCACACTACCCAAAGGTATGCACAGGGCATACGGAGGGGTACTCATGGTGGCCTTCCATGACAGTGAACGACTGGTCGCTTAGGTACACCATACTGTGGCTTAAGGACAAGTCTCAACATGTACAAATGTTGTTGCTATCCCAAGTGCCCTAGTCCCAGTGGAAAACTCCCGCTGCAAGGTAAGCTGGTCAGAGTAAGGCCGGGATCGGCAAACAGAAAAATTAAAATGGGCACATATGCGGACTACAGTTATGAACACAAAGCGGCACAATGCGCTAACAAGCCTCCGTACTTAGACAACGAATCTCCTTCTACTCAATATATGCGTACATCGTTTTTTCGACAAAACAAAGTTACACCTACACCATTTGCAAGTCAAAAGGGAGTATGCTCTACCATTGATTGTCAAAAGTCTATCAAAAGACTCCAATCAGACTATACCTTAAGTCTCTTTAGCCTAACAAAATAAAAAGCTTCCAGAAATGTAACCTTTGTAAATATACCAGTGAAAAGCACCCCTCACCAGACATTTAACTGCTATCTCTACACAGAACAGGAAGTCGTACACGAGCGCCAGGAGTACGGAGTCACAGGATGTTGTAGACTCCGCTTTCGTGCTTTCGTGGAACTCACATGCTCACCGGAGGTCATCATTACCCTCAGATATTAGAGTAGGCTACCTTAAATAAGCTATCAAGCCCTTCATCATCAATCTGTGCGGTGCTACAACTATCAGCGGTATGGATATGGAAGCGGCAAGTGTAAGAGGTCTGAAGTAACATACGCAAATTGCTGTGAAGTCGGTCTTGATTACAAATCTTCTACTGGTAATTCCAAATGCATTAACTGCAATGAAAACTACCCAGAGAGTTGCCCAGTGTCGCTCGGTGAGAAAGAAATAGAAGCCTCTTGCCAGACGGAAATTACATGGATTACAAATTAAACAACATGTCGTGTAAAAACTCCCCCCCCCCCCCAGAGAAACGAAGGTTTCGACTGGCTCGGATACATACTCGACTGGCTGTAATACTGCAGTGAGCAACACTGCAAACGAGACCTAGCTGATATTCTCACGACCGTGCACTCCAAAACAGAATAAGCCATTAGAACAGCGTACATCTTAAAAAGCGGTAGGCCAGGCAAAATCACCCAGCCCTTCATCAACAGGACTGGATGATGAAACAAGGGCTAGACGTCTATATCGAGTACGACAAGCAAAAGGGAGACTGCGAACCACTTCCAGGAAGAAGCAAACTACAGCTGTTTTCTCCATTAATGGATGTGAGTAACAAAACAGGTCTGTCCAAGACGTCTTCTAAACCTCGAAAGTCTAAACCACATAAAGTAGCCGCTAATAGAAATAGGGTCCACAAAGAGTTATGATGGTACTGGTCGAATGGAACAGACTTTTCACGACTTATATAGAAGAAAACCTAATGCAAGAGTGTCAGGAACGTTACACAGTGAAATATGTTAATAAATATACCGACCTGTAAAACGCGTACTCCCGTCATTTCATAGCTGGCTCTTAGAGGTAGCTGTTATATGAAGTAGAACCCAGAAAAATTACACAATTTTTAAAAGAAATCAATCTTATCAGTTTTCTAGAAGCTATGCTTATTTTATTATTTTATAATGCATATTTTAGCCAATACGGATCTTAACTGAGATAATATTGTTTTCAAGTCAGTCATTGACATGTATTGAACACATAAAAAACCAAAGCACTATCTGACAGCCTACAAATAGAGGCAAATGAGTCACCACCTAAGGTCCGAAGGTTAAAACTTGTCACACAATATATAACAAAGATATATAAGAAGTCTTTGGAACAGATTTCTCATGGCTTATAGATAGAAAGTCTAATGCTATTCGCCCGTTTGGTGTTAGCATTTTACCTCATCTAGAGGAAGCGGGCGTCATGGTTGAGTCTATGGCAAATATAGCGTTCCCGGTCACTTTAAATGGACACTATCCAAACCTTTAGTTTTAAAAACAGTTTCCAAAAAGAGACCAGAAATCCAGGCTTTTTCAATGCAGTCGTTTTTTACTAATCCAAAAATTCTTTTCCTCGTGTCACTAATTTTTTCTTTTTGTTCAGAATATCACTAATATATTTAATATTCTTTTGGTACAATTCACTGTAGAAGATTTTGGAATATGTATCTGCTGCACCAAAAAACCTGTTTCAATATATCATAATATGTTGTCAGTTCGTATTTTATAGAAGCCAATAATAAAATATATCTTGATAAAAGCTTAGCATTCCTATGTGGAGCTTTTCGGGGTCCATTGTTTGCCTTAAAAATCCATAGTAGAAATTTCTTTTAATCCATATGATCCTGTGTGCTTTTTAAAAATGAGTAATAGTCCAAAATTCGCAATTCTCTTGTGCGTATTCGTGTGTTTATCACAAAAGGTGGGACACTCGGCAGTTTAATATAATATAATATAATATAATAATATAATATAATATGATATAATATAATAAAGAGCTATACATAATCTATCTGCACATGTTGTGCCTGTTTCTAAAACTCTCTTGTCCATATTTTGACAGGAAATTTTCCCAAATAGACGTACTTTACTTCACTATTTAGACGACTTTCAAAAGAAGCTAAACATCAAAGTACAATTCAATACTAAAGTGTCGGGAATCACTCCGACAGAGGATGCCGAAATGAGATTCATTATGCGAGATGAGCATGAAAATATTTACAGTTGCAAGTAAGAATATATTCTTTTTATTAAACAGTGACTGTAAACCAAAATCACAGCAACTTGCGTTGTTTTTACATGTCTCTTGTTTTGATTAAGAAATTCCGGTAGAAAGTGGGTACGTGCAAGTTGAAACGATGCTTTCATGTTCAAAGTATTATTCAGTTTTGATAATTATTATGCACTCTAGTTTTCTTACTAAACTGCAAAATATTAAAGTTGTAAACTTTATTTTTAGATATTTGATTATGGCTACGGGTATTTCAAAACCAAACAAGCCTGCGTTTGAAGGCAGTGAGTTCACGGAAGGCTACGAGGATGCCTCGACGAATCCCGAGGACTACGAGGGACAGACCGTTCTCATTCTGGGTAAATATTTAGTTCAGTAAACTGTATTCATCTTCTCCTCAGATTATAAATTTGAATGCAACTTTTATTATTTGCGACCATTGTTTTTGGTTTTCGGTTTTTTGGCTTTTATGTATTTATATTTGGTACAGGACGAGGCAATTCGGCCTTTGAGTTTGCAGACAGTATCCACGGTCAGACGAATCTAGTCCATATGATGGGCAGATCTAGAGTACGGCTGTCTTGGTCCACTCATTATGTAGGCGATCTCAGGTTTGCTCATACGTTCATACAATGATAATAAAATAATTAAGCGTGTGGACTGATCTGCAAAGCGATTCTGCTGAATGTAGTACTGGCAAAATTATCGTAAAAGGAGACAGGTATGCAAGGCAGTGAGAAGAATTTATTTAATTTTATATTTTTTGTACAATAACAATCTCTCATAATTTCAAGCTCAGTTACGTTATTATGGCGATATTCAGTATGACGTCCATACCAATTGGTCACCGGACTACTGCCAACCTTACTACCTGCCACCGGACAGTCGGACACCAAATCTATAAAATGCCGGACAATAAGACACCAAATAATATTTTCGAGAAAGTATTTTGTTATTTTTCCAATACGTTCATATCGGTTTCACACTTCTGTAGGTTGTTTTAACAGAAACAGATTTTATTAAAATTGGCGTTTGTTTAACAATTAGGGGTTAAAATTATATTCATGGAGTTTGGTGTTTAGACAAGTTATACACTTTCGGAACTTTTCAATAATGGAAGAGCAGGAAATTCTTTTTTAAGTGGGGGTGAGTTCAGGATATGCTACCCCCTAAATTTCAAACAAAATTTGTGTTATACTTCATATTTTCAAAAATAATGGTAAACTGGCTGCTTTGTGCTTGAACTCCCCCCACCCCTTGACCAAAACCTATATCCGCCACTGAAATGCTTTTGGCCACACCGCTTCCTTCTATTTGATTTTGATATCGTCTTTCTTCAGGCATTTTGCTGTTATTGCTGTTATTGTTGCTGCTTACTTGTTTAGTGTTTACTGGGTCGAAGGTTCTTTGTCTGAGATTGCTTGGATCTGTAAAATATATATACAAGTCAAAATACATTTAATTAATTTGTTTTCATTTTTTAGAGCAGTAAACAATGGCCTGTTGGACACTTACCAGCTGAAAGCACTAGATGGCATTTTGGAAGCACCTGTTGACGAGATCCGCGTGAATAAAGATAAAGATGGCATGCTCTGGGTAGATGTAGTACAGGAGGGGAGGCAAGAAGTGGAGGAAGGGGAGGAGGGAAGGATTGAACGAAATAGATACTTTGATAACTTCTCGCTTAGAGATGGCTATCATAGAATTATTCGCTGCTTGGGCTGGACCTTTGATGACAGTAGTTTTATGAGGTACGTAGTATGATTGGTCTAATGGAATGCCGAATAAAACGTCGACGGTCAAAATGTCGCCAAATAAAACGTCGACTAACATATGTTGACTGGAATGAAGTAGATATATCTGTTAATAAACAGTATTAATTGATAATAACCAGTTCTGTATTTGATAAATCGGTGACGTAGTCAGATAGTTATTTATTAACACTCTCTGCCCAAAAAATAAAACAATGTTAATAAAATGCTGAACAATAAATAAACTGGGGTCAAACACAAATCACAAGACCTGAATGGAACGTCACTTTTGGTCAAATCATGCGACAATTTTGTCCGTCGACGTTTTACTCGTCTACATTTAGGCAATTGACCTTTTTTACCATCTAAATATATATTTTATATAAATTCACGACAATTCATCCAAGACAATAGATCTAGCGGATTTTGTTCTACCGACAATTGCCCTAGTGACAATCAATCTAAATGGCCAGAGTACGACAATTATGTAAATTTTTAAAGCTCTGTATAATAAGCTCAAATTACCGACCCAGGAACTGACATCTAAGACAGCCTTTGACATAAAAAATAGCGAGTATGCATTTGAGGAGAGCAGTAAAGTCTCTGAGTCTACTCTATGTAGAGGGGTCTTAACTGAACTCCGAAGTTGAAGCTAAGTCTAATCATTATCACTGGGATTACTCTAACAAGTGGGGCGGCTCTTGGCATTAATCGGCATAGGGAGTTAGCTTAAGGGCACAGTGATAAATTCTGTAAAGTGATTACGTTTGGATTGGTCTTGAACGAACTCCGGAGTAGATGGCCCTTAAACTTCTTCAAGAGGTGCTTTGAAAATGTTTGAAAATAGAAACTAAAAATCTTATGTGGCAGTAAAACTGGTCTGGTTTAAATTAAATGAGATTGTATATCAATTTTATAGTATGCATATTTATTTTATCAAGTCATTTTATCAAGTCGACAAATAATTACAATACCCCCCAGCCCATACAAAAAGCTTTTTTGAAAATGGATAAGTTCTTGTGTCCTGCCCGTTTAGAGCAATTGTCGCTAGATAAGTTGTTGCTAGTCCTATTGCCACTAGATTATTGGCACGCTCTTGCTGTGAAGGTCATAGCGCCGACACACATGACACTACTGTGTTTATTGACACTCTAGTAAAGATCTATCACAATATCTCAATTCTGTTTCTTTATACTTCGTTATGTTTTCATTGTATCATAATTCTTTCATTGACAGTTCTGCTGCCATTCGTCGGGCGAAGGGCAGAAAAGGCAAATATCCACTCATCTATCACGACTATCAATCCGTCGATTTCAAGGGACTATATTTTGCGGGCACAAACACGCATTCACTGGACTTTCGAAAATCGGCTGGTGCATTTATACATGGTTTCAGATATACAGGTGTGTTTGAATAAATTCTTATGGGGGTAAGATTTTGCCTCTTTGCCTAAGCCACGTATAATTACTTTTACGCCGTGGTGGAAACAAACAATTCCTGTCACGCAAGATATTCCTGCCTTTTGCTCTGTAAAGACATTTAAAAGGCTTGCTGTCTTAAAATACATTAGAATGGAAATATACAACAATTATATTGATCAGTCTCGGAAAAGTGTCTTTTTTCACAAAATTTAGCAAGAAATCTAAGAAAATCTTGAATTAATCAAAAACGTGTAGTTGTCAAATAAATAAATAAATAAAATAAAAAATAAAAACAGATGAAC